>OU015742.1:4570367-4592769 GCA_907169655.1 Acomys percivali | reverse complement strand
ACACACACACACACACACACACACACACACACACACACACACACACGACCTCGGCCTAAGGAAGTGTGAAGTGTTACTTCCATTCTGTAGCCTGAGAGCAAAGCAAAGGCTCTCAGCCATGTTTCAAACCAAGCAAAATCTCCCACTTGATCTGCCTGTCTAACCCGAGATGGAGTTCAGACATCACTCTGGAGGGGACTGAGAGAGAGGAGGGCAGACTGTTGTCCCTGTGCTGCTCAGGTGCCTTTTCTTCCTGGTCACACATGAGTAAACATAACCCCTGTCGAAGTGACATGGTCTCTCTGAGCTGGAACCCCGATGTAGGACGTTGCATTCACTGGAGCTCACTGAATCACTGAATGGTAGGCTGAGCAGTGAGCCGGCCCTTCTTAGCCCTTGGGGAAGTGTGCTGAATACCCTCTCACTATATTCCCAGTCAAGTGGAGTCTTGAATGTTGAGTGAGCCTCCCCTCTGTGCCATGCTGGAAGACACAGAAGGCCGATGCCTGCCATCTTACCTCCCTCGACCAGGTGCAGCACGCCTGCAGGGTCGGGCCGTTAGCAATCCTGCCGTGCTTTCTCATTTGCACAGTGGGTTCATGATATCATCTGACTTAATTCTGTCCACGTCCATGTGGAAGAGGTGTGCTGGCACTATTCTCTAGGTGAGAGCATAGGTGCGTGTTACAGAAGGTAAGACATGTGGATGCCATAGCTCTGCTCAACAAGCAGACACTACACTCAAGAATGACCACAGTCCTGGGATTTTCTTCAACCATAGTCCAGCTAACCAGCCAGCCTTCCAGAGGCTGCACTCCTTTCCCATAAAGAGAAGTTGCCTAACATGGAGACAGGGTGGGCAGAGACCAAAGGGCATACCCAGTGTCACAGCCTCTGGCCTAGCAAGACAGATTGCATCCAGACAGGTTACAGAGTTCACGACACTGTTGCGTTCGTTTGGCAGATAGCCTGGGTAGGTGACAGAAGGAAGCACTATGCCCAGTTCCATGACAGCCGTTGTAAATCACGAATCGTGTTGTGGCCTCCTTCTTGTGGAGGCTTGGAAATGCAACTGTGCACCAAACCAGGAACCAGTGTAGCATTTACTCTCAGCCACCTAGCCTGTGGCCAACCAAATATGGGAGGGAATACTGAAGTGCCCATGGGTTAGGGTTCTGCACATCTTCAGAAAGTGTTGAAAAATCACAGAATCCCAGCAAAGCACATCCGAGGGTTTTAGAGCATTTTTTTTCCCACGGTGCTGAGGTGATCCCTAACTTCCCATATGAGCAAAGAAGAGATTCTAAAATGAGGCCAGATATCCCAAATTCTTAGCTCTGCCTAGAAAGCTCTTTTGAGTGCCTGGGGAAAGATCGAAAAGAAGAAAAGATGTTGGATAGAGCCTAGCCTTCTTAATCAGAGCTGATGATAAAAACCCAATCATATTACCCTACCACATATGTATATTTGTGAGTATGAGTTTGCACTACTGTGTGCAGGCATATTCAGGCAGGCATGAGTGGCCAAGGGCGTGTGCTTTCACAGAAGTTCACATTAAAAGAGATGCAGGGGTGAGAGGAAGGAGCGTCAGGAGACTTCTGGAGGACATTGCTTAGCCTAACTGAGAGTTTTTATAATAGTATTGTTTCACTTATTCTTTTCTTGGTTTCTGAAGCTGCCAATTTGAGGACACTGTTTTAGGCTCTGTGTGGCCACAGTCAAGAAGAAACCCAAAAGATAAAGGGCAGATGGAAAGCTGTCCAAGATTGGGTCTTGGTTAGTGTTCTGGTGAGTATCATTAGGAAAGTAAAGACCAGCTGCGAGGGTGAACTGAGACCTCCACATGAGACCCTGGACTCTTCTCCAGATTGCCCTCTGCTTTGCTCTCCATGGCCATGGCCCCAGAGTGGATGCTCCTGGCAGCATGTTGCTGTAGATTTGCTGGGAGGATGATTCCAAGTCATTTTTCTCTCGACCGTAAGCAAGCCAAAGGGAAAGGATATTCCCAGAACCAAAGTTTTCCAAGCATTCTGAAAGGTCAGTGCCATTCCCTCCCCCACCCCCTTTGGTAGCTCTGAGAAAGGAAGAAATGCTTGGATGTCAGTCCTGTCCCTTTAACATGGCTGTGAGCCGACTCCCATTTGTTGGAGATAAAACTTCCTTCTTGGTCCAGGAGTGTTCACGGCTGAGTTGGCCACGAGACAGAGGACCCTGTGTTCCTAATTATTTCTGGATGAAAAGTCCTGCAGGCAAGTGGAGATTCAGGGCAAGGATGACCAGGTGGAGCCATCACCAGTGTGCAGTGAATTGTAGAAATCGAGAGATAATTGAATTAAGAGAGGCAGGTGCAAGCATTGAGAAATAACCATGGGTGTTAATTATGCAGTCCAGCCTCACAGTCCAGTGTTAGCAAAGGAAATGCCACAGGCCTGTCCGTCATGTGGCCCGTGAAAAGCTTGGGAGAAACACATTCATGGTTTCTACAGGATTTGCCAGGACAGCCTACTTGGGATTCTAGTGACACAGGAATTAGTTATTAGTGGCACTGTGCTGCACATTTTCCCCAGAGCCAAGATGGCCATTTTAGTATGTGTGGGTGCTGTGGGGGATTAACTTTGGTCACATAGAAATCTGAATGCAGTGCAGATGTTTGAATATGTTTTCAACGCAGGCACTTCTGAAGGTATCTCTTCTTCTTTTGGACTTGAAATGATTATGTGGGCCAGGGGAAAGGCTCCCTTGTTGTGAAGAGGTGGAGCTAAGTCTCAGAATGTCTGCACAAGCATGGAGCATAACAATAGAAAGGGATGGTTGTGAATGGCTACAGCAGCACGCAGCTGGATGACAAATACAATAGACTGAAGGCACAACGTCCCAGAATCTACTGTGTGTGGTTCCATTTTGGTGCACCCCATAATAGCTAAAGCTAAGCTGTCGTGGGTTGGGAATGTAGTTGGTTGGCAGAGTGCTTGCTTGGCATGCATGAGGCTCTAGGTCTGGTTTATAGGGGGCCCTGAAAAGATATGGAGGTGCAGGCTTGTAACCTCAGGATTAGGGAGGTACAAGCAGGAGGATCAGGAGTCTTTCTGGGCTACAGAGAGTTGGAGGCCAACCTGGGCTACTGGAGACTGTCTTCAGATAAACAGACAATCTAGGCTACAGTGATAGGTGTCAGGATGTCACGGGGTACACAGGAATGTCACAGGATGGCGGGGGTGTTCTTCTCTGTTTCCTGAGCGAGGGTTATGTGGATGTAAACATTTTTCAAATTTTGTCTGAGATGCCCTTTAAAGTCTTTGCATTTTCTTCCTGGTAAATAATGCTACTCTGAGACGAATGTGAAAAGCCCCTCAGTGTTTTGACCTTACATGGGTTTTGGATTCTGGTCAGTTTATGTCAACACATACTGTGGATAAATTCCTGTGGCCCAGAGTTTCCCAGTTCTGAAAAGTCTTTCATTAAAGTAAAGCAAAATCAAAGACTGTGGCTAGCAAACTACAGTCCTTGGCTAGATTCACTCACCTATTTTTCTAAATAAAGTTGTCTTGGGGCACAGGCATACACCCACTCATTTCTGTGTCTTTACTGTCATTGCTTTCTTGTCCCAGTGGCAAGTAGGTAGCCCCACTTCTGAGCCCCACTGGACCACAAGTTCTTAAGGCTTTATTCTTTGTCCCTTTAGAGAAACCACTGGAGTCTGAGGGTAAAGAGCCATTTTCATTTGGAGCTTCTCACTTAAATCTGTGTGGGCAGAGTTTTCTAATAGAATGTGCTGCCCAGGAAAGAGAACATTCCAGAAAAGACAGGACAAGACAGCTCAAGAGTGTGCTTACAGTTTGAGACCACTTGTTCAGCCCACAGTGTTTGCTAGGCATGTGTGATGCCAAGGGCCCGCCCAGCTCAGCCTGTAGAAAGTCTAAAAGTTTTCTAGGTCACTGTTGTCAGGAGGGGAGAAATAAATCTGGCCTGGAAGCTATCAGTGACCAAAGCTAGACTCCCTTTGTAAACCTTGAGCTGTTGGCTGGGAATTGTCCTGCACAGAAAACCATGCCAATCTGATTGTGATGAAGATGCATGCGATCTGGGTAAGCATGCACAGCACGGTTGGCAGGGCTTGCTCAGTAAATGAAGGAACAGATTGAAACAATAGAAAAACTGAGGTTTGAATTTGGGTCTAAATGAATCATTTAGTTGAAGATCTTCAGTCTTGGTATTTCCTTTAATAAGGTTTAAACCTCTCTTCTCTCCTTGACCTTCTACCTGAGATGAGTGCTCATAACCAAGCATGAAGTCCCTAGAGGACTTAGTAATGAGATTCACAAGTCCCAAAGTTCCATCTTTCTTCATCTGGCAAGGACTTAGTTTCTTCATCTCGCTGCTTTCTTGTTAAAGGGTTTGATCTCCGCCTAGAAGGATCAATAGCTTCTCTAGTGAATAGGACCCAAACTGGAGAGGTAGCCCCTTAACTCTCAAACAAAACAAAACGTCAAATGGAGGGAGCCGATTAGAGACCTGGCACCTTTACACACACCAGGCAGAGCCGCAGTTTCTTCTCTTGCCATTCTTAAACCACACCCCAGGTTACAGTGGCTGCGCACAGGAAAGTTGTACCTCCCTTGGGACAGGATGGGAATAGAAAGATGAATCACGGTTGTGTTCGATGCAACACAAATATTGCTGATTTGATCATCTAGTGCCGTTTGGATGAATATATGTTGTTTTAATTTGTTCCGTGTGCTTCAAACCTCTAGTGGGTATCTGACCCTGTTCTAGAAGTTGAGCTGCCTAAGCAGCACCCTCACGTGCTCCTGGTTCATAGACCTTTCTTAAGGTGAGAGCTGAAGTGGAAAAATCTTTGGCAGTACGTGAGTGATAGCCTTTATCGTCCTGGGTTTGATGTTGAATCCATGGTCAGTAAAGAGGCTGTTTCTGCTTCTTCGAGATGAAGGGACCTGGTGAGTCCCCGAGTAAAGCAGTCGCTGGTGACCCTGACCTGGATGGTGTTGCTGTTTGTGTTGGTGAAGGTGATTCATGGGCACTTGAGTGGGGGTTGGAGTTGGCTAAGTTACCAGCCACACACAGTTAATCTTTGTCATCTAGAAGACAGTCAAGGACATGCCAGACACTCCACAGCTACTCTCTGCTTCTACTGAAACTAGTGTCAGAAATAATTAAATTCCTGCACAAACCTCTCCACCATCCCTCGGGCCACTGAGCCTGACAACAACAACAACAAAAACAAAGCCATGTACCATAATTTGATTTCCCTCCTTATACCTCAAGCTATGGATTTGGACTGAGAGAGACTATGGTTTTTTTTAATACTTGTTCCAAATACGTATAAAATACTTTATAGGCATTTTCATAGAATTGCTAATAAGCCTATGAGTAGGAATGCTGTATTCCCAACACAATCTGGTGACTATCCTCCGTGCGTTTGTTCGCTCATCTATTAGGTCGTGAGCTCATCTTTATGAAGCATATCACCATATGTGAATTGCTACTTATTGCTGGGAAGTAACAGTAAGAATAAACAAACTTACTCCTTGCAGCTTAGGAAAGAAGGCAGATGATTATATAATAATGAGCAAATCTGTGCTTGCGAGCTTAGAAAAGCATTCTATAAGGCGTGGATTAATTAATGATCTGGGGAACAGGAAAGACTTAAGATGAAAATGACATGGGGTTTAGAATCTATAGTAGTTCTTATCAGGTGGATGTTAGAGGAAGCTGAGCAATAGCCATGCCACACCCAGGTCCCCAGGATAACAGCGTTGCCAAGCTGTCTTCTGAAAAGATGGAGAAGTTGCTTGATCTCAGTTATTATGACGCTTATGGACAGTAACTCACTTTATTTTGCTCTCCAGATTCTTTTCCTATCCCACATAATGTCAATCAGTCATGTTATCATCAATATTAGGCATCAGGTCGTTAGACCTTTCCCCATGCTCAGATCATGCTGTGTGCAACATCAATCATGTGGGTTGTGCATTTCCACCCCTACTCCCCCACCGTGTTTGCAGCCCTGGAATGTGGGTCTATCAGGAAAATTCATAGCATATTCACATGTAGTGAGTCACCAATTGCTGACAGTCTTACCAGGATGTTGACATGTTAAGAATGCTTCCTGGTCTCCGGCCAAGAACTGACACGTGGCAGACATCCACATGGATGTCAGGAGCAATGTTCGTGGCAGATAGCACCATCCATGGAATGGAGAGCAGATGCTGCAAATGCTACTGAGGGAACATTTCAGCTGTGGACGTGTTCCTTTCAAATTCTGCTTCAGCGCATCAACCTCTGACACTTACCTCTGTGCTCCAGGCTTAAGAGCATGCCTGCCTCTCCAGTCACCATGACGCTGGATAAATGCAGAATTTTGTCAGTTGTGAATATCGTCTAAAAGGAGATGCAGTGGAACTGTGGCTCATTAACACTCTTGAGGCAGCTTTTGGTGGGACCTTTGCCCAGTGGATGAATGGCAGTCAGGGGAAGGCGGAAACCAACGCATTAGAGACAAAGACGGAAAAGTGAAAGCGGATGTCAAGTCAGTCTATTGGAGTTGCTTACCACTCCAACTGAAAGAGGAGCCTACTTTTGTTATTAAAAGTTAGCAGTTATTAAATAGAGAGGACACACAGCAGGAGAGCGTGTCTGGAGTCCTAAGAGCACCCTGTGCTGAAGCTCCTTCACACCTGCTGTTCTCATAAGCTCCTTCCCTCCCTGCCCCCTCCTCCCTCTCAAGACAACACCAAAAGTTTCAGGATAAAACTCAGAGAAACTGGATGGCCAAGTTGCGCCAATGTGAAGGGGAGAGAGATGATAAGCCTGAGTTGTATTTTCTTTCACTGCCCATCTCCTCCCATCTAGACATTGATTTGTGAGACAAACATGGCCTGTGAGTTGTGGAGGACTTGGGCAGGAGGTGGGTGCAGCCTGGCCAGGAGTGAAGTGACAGTTTGCTCTAGTCTGGCTGCCTGGTGTCTCTATGGTGAAGCCCACAAAACCACGAGCATCTGACACTGGACAATTGCCACTGACATGTTGCCAAAACATATTTTCTGTCTGTTTCTGACAGAGGCTCCGTGTGAATAGAAGAAGAGGTCTGGCCTCCTTTCAGAGTGACCCCAGCCTGCTTCTCAAAGCACAAGTGGGCAACTCACCAAGTCTAACTGAAATGGGTTTTTCCTTCCTGGTGGTCCTGATCAACACCCCTCCCTCCCCCCGAGAGGAAAAGCTATAAATGGGAGATAATCATAATGATATACATATTTGTCTGTGCCGCCTGGCTAGATAGCCTCATAGATAGCACTTCCGACAACTGCTGTTCCATTGTGGGTCTTGGAATTTTCAGTTGAGCCCCATGCATCAAGAGGAGGCGTCTGATCGTTTTGTGATGCCCTTGAGTTGCCTGAAAAGATTGGGATTATTTTTCTATAGAAATTTTATTTTTTATTCCTTCATCCTTGGGCAAAAGTTGCATAAATCGTTTATCTTGAGCAATGATATAACTATGCACATATTGTACACACGATAGTCCATGTGCATTTGCGGTTGCTCCTTGTCAATCCACCATTAGGCTCTTGGTTTTCATATCACATGTTTGGTTTAACACATTTATTGTTCTGGGCTTCCCAACAGCAAAACTTGGTATATTTGCATGGCTGTCCCGAGTACCAGCTGTCTCTGCCGCTGGAAACCTGGGGAACGTTTTTCTATTTCGACCTGCTTCATCCAATACCACTGTTTTACATCCCAAGGGTGAACTCTCTCTTCAGCCACCAATCATTGGTTACGTATGACCTCAGTGTTTACCTAGGTAATACTTCACTTTCAGGTTCTTCCCCCTTTGGGTCCAAACTAAGGGCTCTGTTGGGATTGGGGTGATATCCTTGTCCATCGCTGGAGTTACCTTACTTCAACAGTAAGTTTAGTATGGATGGATTTTATATTGCACACAACTGCTTGGAAAATTGCCGAGTCCAGATCCGCCTTGTGTAGCTAACTAAACTGGAATTATAATCTTCCTGCCCCAGCCTCCTGAGTGTTGGGATTGCAGGCACATTGCCACCGTGACTGGCTCATCTGTTTTTAATTTTTAAGGGCACTCTGTACTGTTTTCCACAGTGGCTATACTAACCTGAATCCCCGCTGTGTTCAGGAGCCGTCTACTCACTGTGTGTTTTTACAAGACTTATGTTCCATCTTAAGGTAATAATAATTACTTTAATAGGCATAAGATGATATGGCATTGTATTTTCATTTGAATTTCTTTGATATTTATATTTTTTAAATACTTGTTGGCCATTTTTCTTCTCTTCAGGAATGTGTGTTTAGGGTTTTTCCAACTTTAAGTAAAATTCTTTAAGTAAAAGGAATTAGTAAAAGTCCTTCCATAGTTTCAGTCAGTCCCTTTATGCAAACACTGTCCTTCATTTTATATTGTGTTTCCTCACTCTGTTGATTGTTTCATTTGTTTCACAGATGGTTTTTAGTTTGAAGTAATCGTGTGTGTGTGTGTGTGTGTGTGTGTGTGTGTGTGTGTGTGTGTGTATACTTTTATTTTAGTTGTTTATATTTGGGAGATCATTGCCAAAAATTAATCACCTAAACCAATATCAAGGAACTTTCCCCCATATGCTTCTAAGAACTTTCTAGTTTGATATTTGAGTCTCTACTATATTCTCCTCTGACTTTGGAAAGTGGTATGTGATGAGGTCCTGTCTGGGTCTTCACCATGTGGATATCTGTTGTTGGAACACCATTTGCAGAAGGCTGCCCTTCCCTCCTGTGTGCTCTGGACAACAACATCGAAGCTCAATTAACTGCCCATGCCAGAATTTATTTTAGTCTCTAATATCTTCTGATGGTCTGCTTGTCTATCTTTATCTCAGTGCCTGGGTTTTGAGTACTGGCTTGTGTGATATATATTTAAATCAGATACTGTAATGCCTCTAGCTCTGCTGTTATTGTTCATGATTGCTTTTAGAGTTTTTAATAATTTCATGCTAATTTTAGAGTTAATTTTTCCCCTATTTCTTTGAAAAATTTCATTGCAATTTTGATTAGAATTTCTTTGAAATTAGAATTAGAAAATCTTTGATTGCTTTGGCTAATATGGGCATGTCAACAAAACCAGTTCTTACAAGAAATGGGGAATATATTTCTACTTATGCCTTACCCAGTTTCATTCAGTGTCAAAGATTTCTACTTCCAGATCCCATCTCCATTAAGCTTAATTCTAACTATTGTTTCTATGTCACTATAAATGTATTATCTTCTTAATTTTTTCCAAGTAACTTGTTCATAGTATTTAGAAATTGTGCTGGCTTCTATATGTGGATTATACACATATGCTACAGGTTTATCGAATTGGCTTATGCATAGTTTTTGGTGGAGTGATCAAGATATTCTGTAAATAAAATTATTACATCTATAAAAGCAAACAATTTAATGTCTTCCTTTATAATTTTGAAATATTTCACTTATTTTTTCTTTCCTAATGACTTTGGGTATAACTTCTAGTACTATGTTGAACAGAAATGGTGAGAGTTGCTTTGTAATAGAAAGATTAAGAAAAACAGCAGCTTCCTCCTCATTGACTATGAAGTCAGTTTGGAGTTCTTGATTTTAAAGAGGTTTTTTATGTTGATAAAATTTCTGTTTATCCCTAATATATTGAGCATTTCTATCTTGAAAGCATTTTGATTTTGTTGAAGGTTTTGTCTTCAATGATATCCCACAGGCTAAGCAAAATTTGTTTCTTAATGCAACTTGCTTTTATTTTTACTTATTATAATCCCTGTCACCTCTGGCATTTCTGTGGTGTCAATTTCAATGTCCCTTGATTCATTAACTTTTTTAGTCTTTTTCTTAATTTATCGAATACCTGCTAACATTTTTTAAAAGAACAACTTAAATTTCAATATTATTTTATATATTCTGTTCTTTTTTTTTTTCTGTTTAGAATTCTATTATTTCTTTCCTTGTGCTGGTGAGGTCTCCATTTTCTTCTATTTTGGTTCCTTGAGGTGTAAAGCCAGGCTGTTTATTTTAGAACTTTCTTCCATCACAGTGAACTTCTCTCAGAGAAGCAGTTTTGTTGCATGCCGTAGTTTTTGGTATTTTATACTTCTATTTTTCATTTGTTTCAAGATATGTTTTGATTTCTTCCTTGGCTCATGGGTTGTTGAGCAGTGTGTTGTTTAATTCTCACATATTTGTATATTTTCCAATTTTTCCTGTTTCATATTTCCGGTTTCACTGTGGTTGGAAAAGATACTTGATATGATTATAGTCTCCTTGAATTTGTTAATACTTTTGTGGCCCAACATAGGATCTTTTCTTGAGAACTTTTGTATGTGTGCTTAAAATAAACATGTATTTTAAGCCAAGTGTGATAGCATACACCTTTAATCTCTTTAATCTCAGTACTCAGGAGGCAAAGGCAGGGTGATCTCTCATGTTCAAGGTTAGCATTATCTACAGAATGGATTCCAGGACAGCCTGGGCTGCACAGAGAAACCCTGTCTCAAAATAAATAAATAAATAAATAAATAAATAAATAAATAGTGTATTCTGCTGCTGTAGAGTGGAGTGGTGTTCTGTATATATACATTAGGTGATTTGGGTATGTGGCATTAAGCCTGTTGCTGCCATATTGATCTTCTGTCTTAATGATCTCTCCTAATTACCCTTCACATAGAATCTTTTTATTACCTTCTCTTTCAGTCTATCTATGTTGTTAAAGTTAACATAAATCTCATATGGCATTTTTTAATAATCAAAGAAAAAGGGGTTATTAATTTCAGTCGTGTGTGGTAGGGAGATATGGGAGGGGTTGAGGGAGGAAAGGAAAGGATGAAAATCGTGTAATTACATTGTAATTAAATTTAAAAAGTTCTTATTGAGGGAACAGTCCATCCATTTTATGTCTGTTGATTAGAGAGTTTAGTACCTCCACGTTTCATTAACCATTGCTAAAGAGGAGTGTGCTAGTTACCAGTCTTATCTTTCTTAGTGACTTGGTGGCTTTTATTGTGATACGCATTGCTTCCTTTCTCTTTATGGTTTGTGGTAACCATGAAACTTACCCAAAGCATATTACGGTTCTTCAATTTGTTTTCATTTTATCACAATTTACATTGACTGCATAAAAATTCTTTTTAACTTATCTTCCTTCTCCCTTTATTACTGATATTGTAGTTTGCCTTTTTACATGTATCTATCATCAAGTAATTTCATGTATTACTGCTTTTTAATATAGTTGTACTTTGACTTTTTTTCAATGTTATGGGTTAACCTTGGGATCTGGCCATGTTTAGCAAGCACTTTACTACTGAGCCTTTGTCTTCTAACTTCTATAGGAAACTTATACCATCTTTGCTTGGGAAAGTCTTTTTCATCCACTTCTGAAGGACTAAGGTATTTGTGGCTGGTGGCTTGTTTCAGTAGTTTAAATATTTTTGCACGCACTTTCCTGGCAGTCAACATTCCTACTGAAAAGTCTGCTGATCGTCTTAAAGAAATTCCCTAGTATATGTAATTGGTTTTTCTCTTGCTATTTAAAATAATTATTTTTGTCGTTGCCTTTTGAGAATTTTATTATAACCTGTGTAGAGAAATGTCTCTTTATGTTTAATGTTCTTGGCATTCTTTGGGTTTTATAGATTTAAATGGGTCTTTTCTTTATAGATTTTAGAAGCTTTCATCATTGTTTATGTAAATAAAGTTTCACCCACTTTCTCTAAGCCTTCTGAGGCTTATGGAACGCATACTGGTTTCCTTCATAGCATCTCACTGTTCTCACAGGCCTTTTTAAACTCCTTTTCATTGTTTTCTTTTTGTTTCTTTGATTGTGAGGTTTTAATTAACCCATCGTCAGGCTCACTCATTCTGACTCTGGTGTGTTCAACTGTGCTGTTTAAAAGCCCTATAGAGTTTTTCAGTTCAGTCATTATAACGTTTTACTTTCAATGTGTCTCTTGGTACTTTTATTTCTCAAGCCTCTTTGTCGAACTTATCAATTCCTTTGTGTTTTATTTTACTTATATCATCTTGGGAGGGTGTCTAGCCTTCCTTTTTTGTTTTGTTTTGAGATATACAAATTCCAGGCCGGCTAGGCCACATAGTGAAATTTTTTTTTAATTATTAATTATTCTTGTTACATCTCAATGGTTATCCCATCCCTTGTATCCTCCCATTCTTCCCTCCCTCCCATTTTCCCCTTATTCCCCTCCCCTATGACTGTTCCTGAGGGGGATTACCTCCCCCTGTATATGCTCATAGGGTATCAAGTCTCTTCTTGGTAACCTGCTATCCTTCCTCTGAGTGCCACCAGGTCTCCCCCTCCAGGGGACATGGTCAAATATGAGGCACCAGAGTTCGTGTGACATAGTGAAATTTTTATGGCATGTGTTTATACCTGCACACCAGAAGAAACCAGCTCCTATCGTAGTCCTTACAGAATAACAGTGATAGGCAAAACCCTTTAATAGTCAACTGGTTTCAATATTCTGGGGCTAGGCATGGTGACTCTTGCCTTTAATTCCAGCATTCAGGAAGCAGGGGCAGGAGGATTTCTGTGAGCTCAAGGCAAGCCTGGTCTACATAGAAGGTTCTAGAACAGCTGGGCCTATATAGAGACACCTTGTCTCTAACAACAACAACAACAGATAAATATTCTATGAAGGCAATTTGTCAGGTTCTATAGGAGTCTTCCTTTCTTCTGAAGTCCTTGAGTATGGCAAAGATGGAAGACAGGTCTACAAGAGTAGCCTAGAGGCTGGGCCTATAGCCAGGTTTACTGTACCCATTGCAGCTTGGAGGCCAACCTGGATACTAGAGACATGGGGAATGGCCTAGAACTTGTATCTGCAGGGGATATTGAGGTCTGTCTGTGAGTGCCATAGGCTCATGGGTGGAGTATGTGGAGGCCTGGAGGCTGTCTATTAGTGTGAGCCTGGAGCCTCGGGTTGCAGAAACTTGTCTATGCATCCATACTGGGTGGTATTGAGAACTAGATTTGCAGGAGCTGCACCAGTAGTGGGGCTGGTTTGGAGCACCAGGAGTGGGACTGGGGAACTTCAGCCATGGAGTGAATGGGGCTTACCCATTGCTAGAGCGTGTCTAAAGGTTAGGATTGCAGAGCCATCCTGGAGTCTGGTTTGGTGGGGGGTTGGCTTGTTGCTGGGGTCTACAGCAAAGTTAGGTACCGAATACAGTCTTGTCCCTCACTGAGAGGATCGTTACTTTATACTGCTCGGGTTTTGGTAGAATTTGGCTCAGCCAACTTGAACCTGTCTTTCTGATAGCCATGAGTGCATCTTATTCTGCACCATGGGCATTGTAATCTCTCATCTGTATTTCTCAACTCTTGCAAAACTATTTTTCTTCTTGGATTGCTCAGATCGACATTTCTGCGAAAGGATGAGCACTGCTAGCTCGATTGCACTGTTCTGCTAATGACATCCTCCCAGTGTCTCAGATATTTATTTGTTAATTTTCTGCATCTCCTGCTACATGCTCTGTGACAAATCCAGGAATTTATTTTGTTTATTGTTGAATTTCTAGCCAAAGATAATGTCTGAAAATTTAATCAATAGACAAAAACTGCATTTAATTATGATTTGTCCTACGTGTCTTTCCTGCTGAGTTCTTATTACATGCTCTGAGGTGTTCAACCTCTGCTCCCAAACTGCAGACTTCCTTTTCTATCATTACTTGGTTGTGAGGGTTTTCAATCAAACTGAGAGCACTTCATTAATATTCATGTAGCCACTACCTAGATCTTACTATTGGCATTTACTAGACTTGTGTTATTTCCCATTTCTCCATTCACCTAAATTGCAAAATACTCTTTAAATTAAAAGTATGAATGAAGCTTTGCAGAGTTCATTTATGGTGTCATAATCTGAGGCTTGTAACCCCTGCAGCTAACCTCTGGAAAGATAGGCTGGCTAACTGAAGAGGGGTATGGCAAGTGTGCTCAGTGACTCTCCTGGGGTCGCCCTTTGTTTGACCTTGTAACTAATGAGAACTGATGACCACTAAGGTCATGCATCTGTGCATGGGCTTCTCCCCCAGGCCCGAGCACCACATATTTGCTCAGAGAAGTTCTACCCTAATAAAACCTCCAGACACATGTAGGAGGGGAGGTGTCTATGGCATTTTGTTGCCACTGTTCACCTGACATATAACCCTACCTGTCTTGTTTCTGACTTGAGAGAGGCTCGCCCCTACCACAAGACCCTGAGCTTCCTAGGCTGGATTCCAAATGTGTTTTCTTTTTATATCCCATACTAGCTTCTGGCTATAGTGAACCTATTAGTCAGGGGCCTCCAGAGGAACAGAATCAATAGAATATATACAACAATAAGAGGAGATTTTATTAGGCTGTCTCATATGATTAAAGGCTGAGCCCTCTTACAATGGCTGCCTATAAGCAGGAAAGTCTGGTAAGCCAGTAGCCACTCAGTGCCAGAAGCCGAGACTCTCAAAACAAAATGGACCAAAGATGCAGCCTCGTTAAAAGGCTGAGGGCCTGGAGCTCCTTGAAGAGTTGCTGGTACAAATCTGGGCACAGAGCCTGATGAATGTGGAGCCTGAGTTACCCAGATAACACGACACCAGCACAATTCAGACTTCATCACAAGGACCTTGCACACATGTGAGGTTCCCTCACTACTGCTGGTTTGTTCCACCTGGACCTGCTGAGTAGAGCTTCCACATTCAGTTTACTGACCCATACTCAAATGTCTGGAAGCGTTTCCATAAACACACCCCACAGCGTGCTCTAGATAGCTTTTGATCCCTTTAATGTTGACATCCAACACAAACCACCATAATGAGACGCCTTAGTGACTAAAAGATGGAAGGATCATTGGTGAGTTAACACATCTCCCTAGTCTTGAGTCCAGCCCTGTGTCCCTGAAAAACATTAATGGACTCTCTAGTCTGAGAAAGAATTTCTTGCATTCTTTTCAAGGTGTTGGATCCTACAGTTCATTTTTCTTTATGTGCGTAAATATAAAGTCATAGCCAACGCTCTTCAGAGCGGAGTCATTCTCCAGCAGGAGTCTTTTGGAGCAACAAATCTCAGTTCCTGGGACAGTACAGCTTGCTCTGTAGTCAGCTCTCCAGGGGATTTTAGATCTAGATTCCCCTCCAAGTGCGTGACCGATGGGATGGGCCACAGTACATCTGTCGTGCTAACACAGGGAGCTGTCCTCAGTCTTTGGGAAAGGTACTGATGACTACCAAGAAGACTCCTTCGGGCTCTGTGTCTCAGAACCATCTCCCTTTGTATTGCTTTTGTTGTTGTTTTGTATCGCCTCAGAATCACTCCTCCACTCTCCAAGACCCACAACTGAGGCTGAGTTTGAGGACATACCAAGAACCTCTGCACCTGCAGCATGGATGATGGGTGGCCTGGCATGGGGGTGTGGCCTGGCGTGGGGGTGTGGCCTGGCATAGGGGGTGTGGCCTGGCATGGGGGTGTGGCCTGGCGTGGGGGTGTGGCCTGGCATAGGGGGTATGGCTTGGCATAGGGGGAGGGTACCACAACCCTAGTACATGGAGAAGGGAAGAGATGTCTCAGCACTGGTGAGTGTGTACAATCAGTCTCCCTCGGAACTGTTGAACCCCATGAGTTCAAGGCTGGGGCATCTCATCATTTGCCCTCGTGCAACCCTAACTCAGAGCAGTTCCATGACAAATACCCTAAAAAAGGAAAGATCCATGGAACTTAGATGTCTAGAGGTCAGAAAAGGAATTTCCATGGGTCAACAGTTTCCCTGGGTGAAGCTGTGGGGTTGGGGGTGATAAGTAAGCAACAGCCACACCTATGGCCTCTAGAGTCAGGCCTTCTCATCACCTGGACGGTGAGTGAATGGAAAGGTGGCCACAGAGGGAACACAATAACATACAATGTTTCAGTCATCCATAAATTCCCCCCAAAGCATATAACACTGAATTCCATCCCTTTCTGCTACCTTCCTTGAGGGTAGAGGCTGAATGGGGACCCCCACCACCATCCTGTGATGTGTTCTGGAGAGGACTTTGAGAAATGGTGGGAAACATTTGCAAGAGGCACCCAGCTTTTCCAGCATCATCGTGAGTTTTTCTGTGACTGTTCTGACCAAACGTTGTCTTCATGTAGCCATATCCAAAAATGAAGATGCTCCCTGGTACCCACAACTATGACTGTGTAGCGCATTCTCAGAGCCATTGAAATTAGTGGTCGTCTCTGTCTTCTAGGGTAAAGACACCCTTTGAATTATCCTTGAATACCATCCTTTTAAGTCAGAGCACAAGCTTCTCAACCATTTCTCCTTAACATACAGGTGTGCCAAACATCTTCATTTCAAATGATAAATGTGAGTACTTTATTGTGGCAGAGTGCCTGCCTAGTGTGCATAAAGCCCTGGTTCAACTCACAGCACCAGCAAGAAAAAATTTAAAATATATAGCTCTAAATGTGAATGTGCCCTATGGGTAAATCGTCAGAGAAAGGCTGCCACTGTGACATGTGACCTCCTAACAGTAACTGAGTAGACAATCCCTGACACAGAGTTTGCAGTCAGAAGGGGAGCTGAGTGCTCTTCCTAGGTTATCCAGGTTATTTGGTTCTGTTCAGGCCAGAACCAAAATATGCCTCTCTTCCTGTTTATCTCTTATCTGTGATCACATCTAGTTATATTTGAGCAAAGCATAGCCTTTTTTTTTTGATAAAGTAATTAAGTCACAATATACCCAATAAATTCTTGTTTATTAAGTGAATTGTCATTAGATTATATAAATTATATACGATCTTTGCCTGATGCTTATAAGAAATTTATAGGAGAAAATATAAAAAGATCATCAGTACCCAAAGTTAGCATATTCAGTGATGAAAGATTGAAAGATGATTTTATTTTTGTCTAAATCAACAAACATGATAAGGGTGTCATTTGTGTTCAGCATAGCCTTAAAAGACCCAGAAGAGCAATCAGGTAATTATTTTTAAATCCAAATTCAGATGAAATGATAAAATTATTCTATATTTTAAAAAATCCTGATATTACATATATCAATATACATATAATCAACACAAAAAATCAATTCTATAAACCATTAATAAATAATCCGAAAAGGAATCTAAGAAAGCAATTACATTTAAGTATTATCTAAACTGTTGCTGAAAGAAAATTACTAAAGCATAAATAGGATATTGCCAAGTCTACTCACAGCAGTCTTCAGATTTCATGCAGTCTATAGCGGAGTCCTACTATTTTTCTGTAAAGAGAAAAATCATATCCTGAAATTCATGTAGAATTTTAAATGGATCCCATTTGGCTATATCATGACAAAGTGGAAGTTTCACACTGACTGGTGTCAAATTTTGCCAAAGCCACAGTACTGTAAAGTCTGACATGTGGCTCAGTGGAATCAAGCAGGAAATCCAGACATATGGTGTCACACATATGAGCAAATGGTTTTCAACGGGGTGCCAAGACCATTCAAAAGGAAAAGGACAATATTTAACAAATAAAGTTAGTTAAACTTTGTATATACATAAACTAATAAAATATTTGCACCATGTTAAAAAAAAACTAGCTCAAAAGCAGGGGTCAGAGTTCAAGGACTGAAGCTATAGAAAAGAACCTTACGTAGTGGTGCATGCCTGTAATTCTAGGACTCTGGTGGCAGAGATAGCAGAATTATGAGCTGAAGGCTTGGCTGGGTGACACAGGGGTATCCTGTCTCAAAGCAACAAACTAACAAACAAATGCAAAGTAGAAGACTTTTAAAATAAAACTCTGACAGCAAGCTCGTGACATTGGGCTATTGAATTTAACAGCGATTCCTCAGACACAATGCCAAACTACAGACAAAGTCAAAACAGATAAATTGAATCATATCAAAGTTAAAAGCCTCCATTAAGGAAATGACATTAGAAATAGAGTGAAAAGAAAATGGAAGAAAATACTTCAGATTTATCTGATAAACAGTTTATATCTAGAATATAGGAAGCACTTCTAATGTCCAAAGCTTTAAAACAAACCATAATAACTCAATGTAAAGTAGACAAAGGACTTAGAGTGACATTTCTCCAAAGATGATATACAAGTTACCATAAAGTGTATAAACAGATGATTAATGCCAAAAGTCACTGAGAAAGTTCTGATCAAACAGTCACCTCACACCAGCGTCAAGGCTGCTTGATGCCAAAAAAGAAAATGAAAGTTACAGGAAAGTCTGTGGATTGCGAGGAACACACATGGACCAGGAGAAGAGGTATACAGTGGTGTTGTCACTGTTGAAATTTCTCAAAAATTCAAAGTACAGC
Source organism: Acomys percivali (assembly GCA_907169655.1). Taxonomy (NCBI): domain Eukaryota; kingdom Metazoa; phylum Chordata; class Mammalia; order Rodentia; family Muridae; genus Acomys; species Acomys percivali. Next base: position 4,574,441 of record OU015742.1, on the reverse strand, counting down.
TGTCATGTGCTCCAGCAGCTCCACAACCAAGCATATTCCTAAAGAATTGAAAACAAGGTGTCTATGTGAGACCTGTATCCTTGCTCCGTTCACAGTGGTCAAAGGTAGAGGCGGGCCTCGTGTCCAGTGAAGGGTGAATTAAAACAACAACCAAAAAACAAAAACAAAACAAAACAAAAAAGTAGTGTGTATATACAAGAAGAATCTAGTATATGTGGCAATGTATTTCTATGAGCCTTGGAGAATAAGCCAGTCATGAAAGAGCAAATTCTATATGGTTTCTCTTATAAGAGCTACCTTCTGACCATAGAGATGTAACAAGAATAAATTAATTAAAAAAAAAAAAAAAAAAAAAAAGAGCTACCTTCTGTACTCATAGGGATAGGAAGTGGAATGCTGGTTGCCAGCAGCTGGAAGGAAGAATCCCAAAGAGTTACAATTTGATGGACCTAGAATTTCAGGTCTGAGAAACTAAAAGTTCTGGGAACGTATTGCATGATGTGAACACAGTTGGCCCCACTGAAGTGTCATTTACAAATGGTTATGATGGAGATTTTTATGTATATGCATTTACCACATTTTAAAAATCACCCACTATCTATACCATAGTAGATAAGCATCAAAATATGTGGTAAATATCTCTTTGATTTCTCCTTCCTGTGTGTATGTGTGTGTGCAAGTGTCCACATAGGCACATGCATGAACACTTATGCACACACAGAGTCACACCTGCACAACACTGATTGCTGGTTCTATAGTGTTGGAGGCACAGGGAACAGTACATATTGCATGGCCTGGCCTCTGCTGACACGGCCAAACAATTGCAGGGAAGCCTAGCTGCACCACGGTGATGAAAGGGTAAAAACGGAGAAGTACAGGAGCAGGGCAGGTTTCTTTTACAAAGGAGGGGGCACCTGTATCATGTTGATATACGGGTAAGAGTTTCACAGACAGAGAAAAGAAGTCTCGTTCTAAGAAGTAGAAAATATGTGAGAAGGATATGGGAACATGAAAGTAGTGATGAATCTGGGGAATGTTGAAAACAAATATGTGTTTGGAGCACTGGTATCTGGCAAGGCGGTGGCAAGCCATGAGCTTATAGTTTGGGGTAATAGTTTGGGGTCCATCTATTACCCCAAAATATTCTGACTCCTAACCACCAAAATGATTTGTTGGTTTTAAAGAATGAAAATGCTATTTTGGTAGCAACAGCAGCCTTAGAGCCCATACTCTCTGAGACCATACTCACTGAAGAAGTTGCACAGTGAACTTTGAAGCTAACTGTCTGTAGCTCTGATAGGGGAGTTCTAAACACCGTGGCTCCTGAGGGGTTAGACTTCTTACACATGTGAGAATTGGATCTTAGAGAGTAATATGCTCTGTGCATTGCTTTTAAGATGGACTGAACAGTGAGGTCATAGGAGCTATCAATCCCTACCATTCAGGACAGCTCCGTCCAGGAGACAGGATGAAGGCAAGACATGCAATGTGCTTTTACACATCCTAATAGCTGCCTTAAACAAAGCAAAAGGCAACATCAGATGGAGCCAACCTGAACAGAATGATGGATTTCACCCATTATTGAAATTGTTTCATTTTGACATGAAACTAATATGAAATTTATTGATGAAGTTTTTAAGTTCTCTTCTGATATCTGGCTTCCAAATGGCAGTGTGTGTTTTGCACACACGGACATCTCAGTGCAGACTGCCAGCATCGTGAGTACCACGTGCTGAAGTGGCTAAGCCCACGGGGTGAGTGCTACACGCTACAGATGCTTCAGGGCAGTCACAGGAGCCACGCATTGTGCGCTGACTTCGGTGGGAATAAAACATGGCCACCATGAGTATCTTCTCCTCAGCTTCTGCTCCTAAGTACAGATCTAATTACTTCCCTGCCTCTTAGGGGAGCCGTGCTGATGGATTATAAACTTAACCGACACTTTAGTTTGCCATGCAGTTGTGTTACATCGTGTTGACGGCTGTCAGGAAGGAGTCTGCATGCAGACTCTTACACCTCTACTTGCCAACTTTGACAGTGGTTTTTTTTTTTTTTTTTTCTTTTGCATTTTCATCCTGGTCAATAGGACAGAATTCCTCTATAGAATTAGCACACCTGGCTAAATATTAATACAGGCAGGACTGATTTTAGAAGCTATTGGACCGAAGAGTCAATGATAAAATGGCCTCTAACATGACTACATAGTAGATACTACAAACGAATAGAACAACATACGCAGGCGCCAGACATGCTAGTAAACATTTACATCTTTCTATACATCTCAACCTCATCTGTAGAATCAACTCTTTAGGTCGCAGTTTAAGCATGCTCTAGATGTACCTCCCAGATTTTCCCTCTTCCCGCAACTGGCCTATTTTTAATTTATAGATTTGGAAACTTTAAACTGTACGCTTCCTTTTTATTCTTGTTACCAGAACTTCTCCTACAAGCCATATGCTTTTATTCATTCAAAATAAGATTTGTCTTCATCATAACCGGTTAGATTCCGGCCAGCAGTATGAGCTACCCTCTGAGGTGGCATAGCAGAGCCCAACGCTCCAATCAAGATAACAGACTCCCGGGAATCGGAAGCAAACAAGACCCAGGAGTTTAGCAGGGTTCCCAAACTTTGAGGGAAAATAAAATCCTAAAAACAATTTATTAGGCAAGCATTTGTTGTTTTCAAGAGCTTTGCCCCTATACCTTGCTTCTTTTTACCTTCCAAATGCTAGCCTTCTTCAAAATGCAAGAGGTTATGAAGGGAGATGGCATGCCTTTTCTTTTCAGTGGAAATTAAGATGATAAAAGCGTCAAGGTAAAGACGGTAAGGCTTGCAGAAATAGCCAGACTCTTCCATCTGCTACATAAGATGGGAGCTTCCAGGAAATAACCTACTTTGGAACCATCACTGTGAAGTGGAAACGGCTGATGGGTCTGAAGTCACATGGGAGCCTGCAGGGGCAGGAGTATCACACCGTAGCTTTGCTCCCTAAGGATGTAGGGCAGCAGCAGGAAGTGAAATCCCAGAAGGAAGTGAGATGCTAAGTAAGAATCATGGTTGTTGTCTCTCACAGCACAAGAGAGAGAAGCATCTGTGCGGCGCGGGGGAGGGACCGAAGGCTTTTTCCTTACGCATTGTTTTATTAAATTCTAGGTGTTGTGTGTTACTTCTGTCTTGGCCTCTTTACAAGGTGCATACCTAAAATGTACAGCAAGCCAATGGCCAACATCAAATAAAACGGAAAGAAACTTAAAGCAATTACACTAAAATCAGGGACAGGACAAGGCTGCCACTCTCTCTGGGTCCAGTATATGCTCACGGATTGGTAAGATTAACATAGTAAAAATGGCCATTTTACCAAAAGCAATCTACAGATTCAATGAAATTCCTGTCAAAATTCCAACACAATTCTTTACAGACCTGGAAAGAGCAATTCTCAACGTCATATGGAAAAAAAAAATCCAGGATAGCTAAAACAATCCTGTACAACAAAAGAACTTCTGGAGAAAAACTTTTTCTCAAACCTTTATGTTTTATTTATTTTGATGTTTGAGCTTTCTCTCTCCTCCCCTGATAATCATTTTCCTTTGAATTATGATGAAATTTATAAAACTTGTTGGTTTGCCTCATCATTTAATTTAACTTAAAAGGACTGACTCTTCTTTAAAAAAAAAAAAAAAGCCTATTGAGATTTTGATTGGAGCTGTCTTGAATACATAAATCCAATTAGAGAGAGCTGACAGCAACCTAATTCTGCACTTACAGACATTTAAGTACGGCATGCCTCTTTATTTTTTTTAGGTGTTTATCATCTCTCAGCAATCTTTTAAAATTTGGGGGATATAGATTTGGTATATCTTTTACATCAGATTTAGCCCTCATTTATAAAGTTTTAGTGCTAAAATACATTGTTTTTAAACTTTTTCTCTTAGTTTTGACATTTTAAATTTTGGTTGTTTGTTGGTAGCATTGAAGGCACAATAGGTTTTGTATATTTATTTTGTAATCTCTAACTTTGCAAAACTCATGTGTTACCTCAAATAGATTTTTCACTCACTGCCTTAGGTTTTCTA
>OU015742.1:4524340-4550847 GCA_907169655.1 Acomys percivali | reverse complement strand
ATCTGTTGACTTTTCCTTAGGAACAATGACAGACTTTTAGCTTCCTCCTGCCATGTTATTCGATCAGAAGGCCAGCCCCGCCCTAACCTCAGGAGATCTGTGAAGATGCCTCCTTTGATATGACCCAGAAACATTCTGACTCAGGTATGAGGCAGGGTGAGGGATCTGGGTGAGGCGTGGCACCTACAAAAATGAGAGTGAAATTGTTTTCATTCTGCATGGTGAGATTGCTACATGACACCTGACACCCTGAAGTCAAAGCAAGACCTGTGCTCCCCATGCATTAAATTAGAGAATTTGGGTAGAAACTGATTCCTTCAAGAGAATACACAACATTGTCCCCAGAAAGATAGCTTGGCCCTTGTCTGTACTCTCTTCAGTGAAGCTTACTGGGCGACAAGATCTTCCTCCATAAAGCTTTCAGTCAGCGCTTTCCTCCTTCCCTCAAATGTAAGTGATCTGCAAAGAACCGTCAGGCATTTGAACGGGAGAGTCAGAAAGCAAGATGGAAAGAAATTTGTAGGAAACAGAGTCAGTGCGGTTACATATAGGAGAATCACGAAAATGGCAAACAAGAAAAAGAAAAGAAGGGGAAGGGAAGAAAATGAGATGCACCAGTCTTGAGTTTAAGAGAATTTATTTCATTGGAACAAGAACGGCATGCTATTAAAAAAAAAAAAAAAAAAAAGGAACGAGCAGAGAATGCGATAGAACCCGTTAAAATAAAAAGCAGAATAAAGTGGAAGCTCCCATAGCCTGGTGGTAACATAAAATTCAACACCCCAGAAAGTAGAATAAAACATCAATGAGATGTTAAAGTGCTGGTTTTAAAAGTTTAAAATCCAGATGAGTAAATGTTTCCTAAACAAAACATAAGATGGTGGTTGGGGGGGGGGGTCATCAAATAAAAACACAAGAAAGCGTCCTGCTTACGGCTGTGGCTTGTTTACTTTGAAAGGGCTCTGAAGTATCCATCACGGTGACTTTTAAGAGACCCTTCTGTACAGACTATTCCACCTAGAGGGAACCAGAAGTCACTGGAGAAATGGTTGGTTTGAGTGCTGAGTCAAGAAGTGTGTAACGTGGAACACTGTGTCAAGTGAAACAAGAAAACACTCATTGACCATTGACGTCTGGGTTGGCAAGGACTCGGGAGCCAGTTTGAAGTAACCCCCTTTGGCCGGAATGTAATGATGGCAGCATCCCATAAAATAATGACTGCAGTGCACCAGGTGTGTTTCAACCCTGGAGTCTGTAATGAATCTTCAAAACAGGAAAAATCCATTGGCTTGGAGGATGCTAGCAGTCCAACTCATTATTTTGAAAGCTAATAAATAATAAGAAACAATCAAGATTTGTTTTCTTTCCTGTAAAACTGTAACTGTGGTTACCAAACAGTTGATAGGAAAAGGCTTTTCTTTATGTCAGTATTTCAGCTAAGAAACAGAAGAATGAAAGCCAAAGAGAGTTTTGCCTTGTTGTGTCTAGGCCAAGGCCGCTGATGTTGCCAGCACTATGGTGACAACTGGACGTTTTTGCACCTTGTGATGGAAAGTACGCTACCACCCGTGAGGACTGTTTGCTGAATGTCTTGTTCTATTAGCACAAACTGGGCAATAAAACTCTAGTTTCCTTGTTCCTGGCTATATAAGAGATGAGAGACTTTTTTAGGCTGAGTCATAGCTTTCCTTGTGTGTCGGGACTATGGGACCTGGCATAGTCTTTGGGAAGTGATTGATGTAAAATGTAACAGGTGGACCTGGTGTCTCCAAGAGAAAGTTCCTGCATCTTTTCACAGACGGATGTTAGAAACTGAGGGCCCTATTGCCCATCTATCAGCTAGGTCGATTCTTCTGTCCTTTGGGTCACCTTGTGTGGGGGGATGGTTGTGAAGGAGCCAGGGATGGAGGTACATCTTGCTAAGCTGCATCTTACCAGTAGCTGCCCTCTCTGGTCTCTTCCATGGTGGCGGTGGCGGGGTCAGTGTGCATACCACCCTCAGTTCAGGCGTTGTTAGAGATAGAGGTCAGCAGGCTGAGGTATTAACTCCAGGACTTACGATGATTACTTCAGTTTCCTTCCTACTTGAACTAGGAGAGCATCCTAGAAAGCACACAAAGGATGCAGGACGAGAGACGGAAAGCCAGTCAAGATATACTGATGTCAGGGAGGCATTCCTACACTGTAGGCAGCTGGAGCTCAGTCCTCTGAGAATCTCTGGGCGTCTCTGAGGAGCATGACTTGGTGTTTTCTCATACAGAGGCAAGGAAACAGGAGTCGCCACAGTTAAGAATCATTCCTGGCGTACTACTACTGAGCGTGCTCACTGGCCAGGGATCATGTGTAAATTGGATCAAACTGACTAGAGGTGAGTCAAAGTCTCCCACATCCGTCCAGTGCATGGCAGGGTTCAGAGCAGAACCACACCAGCATGGCCCCAATTCTAAGAATGTAACTGCCACATTAAGTCACTCTTTGGGGGTCTTTTATGACGCTCACATTTGGAACTTGGGGAGAAAGGAGCTGAAAGAGCCAGGAAGCATTTGCCAATGTTGAGCATGCATCAGATATTACAAATTTGTCTATTGTGTATCAGAAATGAGGTCTCTTGTCTTCAGGGTGCCAGCAGTGCCTGGGTTCTGACTGGGGCTGCCCTCCAGAGCTCAGTGTGCTTTGCAGCAAGCCGTTAGTCAGATGTAATCCTCTGCCTGCCCAGGCAGCTTGGGTGAAAATGCTGACAGTAATCACAGACCCTGGCTGCACAATTAGGTCACCAGGAGACTTGGAAAACCACGGATGCCTCTGCCCCCTCCCCAGAGCAAGGAAGATCACTGGTCTGCAGTGAGTCCTGGCATGGAGCTTTAAAAAGACCCCCGAGTGATCTAATGAGCAACCACACACTCCTAAGAAAGTTTGAAATTCTTAAGCAAGGAGTTCCTCTTGCAAGCAAGTATTATTTTAGCAATCAAAGAGGAATTTCTCACTTCCTACAAAGCCCACGGAGCTGGGAGGAGAATGAGATTCCATAGAGAGCAACGCGAGCGAGTGCTTTTGCCTGCAGATCTGAGGCAATGATGTCAGTGTGTCACTGAACAGTGGTGACTGACAACTCTTGTCATCTCCTACCCATAAAAGCCTGCTTACCAGCCCTATCACTTCAGATCCCCTGGCTTCAGTCTCCACGATTATAAAATGAGGATATTTGAAAATAAACCATAAACATAGTATGCACAGGGCAGTTACACCAGAGGCCTTTGTTCTACATTCAACTAACATGGCCAAGAGCAATTCTGGGTTCTGAGCCACAGGGAAAACTACTTCAACAGATAAGAGGGTCAAGTCAGCCAGACTCCAGTCATGAAGGCATTGAGAAGCCAAATGTCTTCCTCTAGCGTTTGCTACCTAGCCCATGCAGCCCTAACCACAGAAACTGCAAGCTAGCAGCCAGCAACAGTGCCTGCCAAGTGATAAAGGACCTCCAAGGCTGAAAGAGATGCTGTGGTCAAAAGAAAATATAGTTGAGCCACTTACACACTTGTAGCTCTCCTTCTTTGCCAGAGAATGAACAAAGGAGGAAACTCTTCCACCAGGCGCTCCACCAGGCGCTCTACCAGGCACTCCACCAGGCGTTCCACCAGGTGCTCCACCAGGCGCTCCACCAGGTGCTCTACCAGGCGCTCCACCAGGCGCTCCACCAGGTGCTCCACAAGGTGTTTTGACAGGGCCTGAGCATCAGGGGGGTTAGCACAATTGTGTTCCCAACACTCCCATTGCTGTTTGAGAACCTAAGCACTCAATGGTTTTGGTTTTCAAGGGCTAAGCTGTTACTTTTAACCACTGAGTCTTTCAGAGCTTAGTGCAAGGCAGGCATCAAGAGAAACAGAGGCCTGCTACCTAGGGAGGGCAGCAGCGACATTCTTCTCCATTCCCACAGTAGGTGGTATCTATAGAATGTTTAGGGTCCAGCGGTTTCCCAATAGGTTCTGGGGACCTCTAGGAGACTGATGAACACCACTTGGAATTGTCTCATCCTGAGCCAAAGAAGCAAGAGTCTCTTTCTCCTCATTATTTGAGGGCCACTCTTGGGGTGCTAATTGTGTACAGACAGGGGTAAGTGTCTACAGGTGGTCATCAGGTGAGTCCCGCCTATAGCCAGGACGTGGTCCAGAGGCACAGAGTGAAACTAGATTAATGTAGCTCCCGTGCCAGGCATTCTAGGGCTACAAGCGTTGCTCTTTGGGGTCTTTCATAAAGATTAGGTCTGAAGGCTAAAGTAAGAGGCAAGTGGATCCAAGTTAGACTTGCCCACATTGAACATGTATCATGTTTTCGGAAACACCTGCCTTTTGGTGGCCAGGGATGACAACATAGCAGTGGCCCAGTCACAAATGAAGGCAAGTTCTACCTGGAGATCATACTGGTTAGTGAAGGTCGTCAATGTGGAATATGTTCATAGTCCATTCGAAGACACAAGCTGGCGCCTGATAGATATAATAGAAGCTGGCACCTGAGCCTTGAGTGGGGCGAGGAGGCTGTTATGGTGATATACCAAAAAGGCATTGGTGCTGTAGAGACTCTTGTCTGAGGTGAGTTTAGATGGAAAGAAAGAGTAGGAAAAGGAAGAAATTTTAATGATGGGTAGCAATAACTGAGCCATGGGAGAGATAGGAAGATAGATGTGGTATGGTGAGAAACAGCAGCCAGCTGGGTATGGCTAGGGCAAAGGGGTACAAGGGGACGGGGGTGCAAATGAGTAAGAAGTTGCCCAGGTGAAAGGTGAAAAGAGACCAAACACACAGGGCTGTTTCCTCTGTTAAAGAGCAAAGGATCTTCACTAGCACTGGCTCCAACTCTTTACTCTGAAATTTCCAGTCCACAGTCCACAAAACTGTGTACCTGACACATGGACTCCCAACCTGTTAGCAGATGCCAGACTGCCTTTATCTCCTGCCTCCCCGGGAGCTTTGAAAGTTATGTTATAGGCCCCAAGACTAAATGCTTGAGTATCCATTAGTAGGCAGAAAGGACCTTGTGCTACATAAACACATTGCAAGTGTCACACCTGTGGAACCAAACATCAGATAGTATGCTGTATCTGTTTTCTGATGTTACACGCATTTTGGACTGGATTCCCTATAGGACCAGTGCCTTATCCGGAATTATCTGAATAAACTTCTTAGTGCTCTTGCTCTTTATCTAGAATTGGTCCATGAAGGCATTGCACTTGAGACACCGGTTTTTATAATTTTTGGTGTAGAATGATCTCCTTTTTTGCCTTATTGTTTTGCTTTGCCTTTTCTTGACATTACCAGTTCAGAGCATGGATGGTGTAGTGGTCCCAGTCTGCAGTCCCCAACCACACAATCCAGTAAAATCCTGGTTCAGATTAGCATTGTTTTTATATAGATCTGTGGATGGATGTAGGTCGTGGTAGAGCATTTGCCAACTAAGCAGAATGTGTGGGTTTGATCCTTAATATCACAAAAACAAATAAACAAACAAGTAGCAAAAAGTTAGTTTGCAGAGCACCAATAGTTTTGACATACACATACTCCCTCACAGATTGTGATAAATATTTTTGGCAAAAGGACTGTGTGAAGGGAGCATATCCTTCCCGTTGTGTCGCGGCGAGGGACTCATGACGTCTTGTTTTGTCACCAAAGTGCTGTGCTAAGTGGCTCACTTGGCTGCCATGCCATAATCTCTCCACTTTTAAAGATGCATTTGGACCTTCTAATCTAGGGCAATTCTGTAATACTGTCATTCTGTTTGCTGCTTGACATTCTCCTGCCAAGACGATCTCCCACCACACCCTTTAAACTCGTCAGTGTAGATTCATGGGCTCGTCTTTTATATGCTACGTTGCACTCCAATTCGTGGACATTGTTATGCCTCTGGGTGCTCACATTGCCCCAGATTGGGCCACAGGGATCCGTTATTTGGCCCTGAGCACATCCAGGCTTTCCTGTCTTGCTTTGTACCTTCCTTCGTTGAGGCTTCGAGTTAACTTCTTAGAAGAACCTAGTGTCTTCACTGGAAATTGACCTTGGAAACTAAGGTCCAGGTATCCTGCTGGATTCATGGTCACAGAAATGTCCTCATTTCAGGTCATTTGAGTGGAGACTCTTAGGGATATCTACTTTTTAAAAGCTGACAAATTTTTATCATGAACAAAAATTAAAGGTTATTCTCTTTTCTCTCCTATAACACGTTGATTCAAAACTATTAATATATGAACACAAACACTTGTTCACTGTATCCTGCAATATGCTTAAGAGTCTTCCCAGATCACTTTGTAGTAACATTATGAACAACAGTAGTTTAAAATAAAAATGTGCTATTTCTTTGTGTCTCTTCCTTTTTAGAGTATAGCCTGCTATAGGTAAATGTTCAAAGTGTTTAATTATAAAATGATAAAGTATATTATTTATGTCTGTGGTTATGAATATGAACAATTAGATTCATTTGTTTATAAACTGAGGGGGGGTTATCTTATTTTATTCTTTGGAGATAAAGTACATTTCTAAAGTCAATATTGCACAAAATTATGATCCTAACCTGTCTCCTAGCAATGAGAATTTGGGTTATTTCCAATAATTTTCTATCACAAACAATGCTATGGTGAATTATTTCAACTTATAGATGTGCATCTTCTGGATAAACTCCTGAGAACGTGATTGCCGTGTTGAAAGACGTAGGCATGTGCAATTCTGTGAGCTGTTGTCACATTCCCTTCCGTACAGATTAGGCCACTTGGGTTTCCAGTGGTCTGCGACAGCACAGTTTTGAGAAGAAATGAGGTCAGGCATAGGGGGATGGGTCTGGAGGCCCTAGTGCTGTCCAGGTGGTTGCCAGGCTCCTGCTGGGGGTGGGGGTGGGGAGCGGGCAGAGAGGAAGGAGAAGGGTTGGTTTAGAAGCTGATGTTGGTTGGATTGGGGAAAAGAACAGAAAGACAAAGGAAAATCAGGATTTTTAGGTGGAAAAGACCAGGGAATAAAAAGACTAACCCTGCATAGGGAAAGGTATAGAGGCGATTTGGGCCCCAAATTAAGATTGGAGATAAAAGGAGGGAGAAGATGCATACATACATGTGCATCTCCGTGTCTCTTCGGGCATGGATGCCTGTGGGTTCATGGCCCTGAGTCCATGTGTGTTTACTTATTCATATTTGTGCTCTGTGCATTAGTGTGAATGTGTGTGTACATATGTCTTGGTGTGCATCTCTGTCTATATGCATGGATGTGTGCACATATGCCCCTGTTATAGTATTAAGTATGCACACATGTGCCTACACAGTCACTGGAATGAGTCCAGTCATACAGGGTTTGGGGAACAGATTCTCTGGAGCCTGCATACCAAATAGAGTCGGGATGGCACCAAGGAGGCCTTCTGTGGGGAGGGCACCAAAGGCAGTGCGCATGGACGGGATCAGTAGGCAACTGCAGTGCATCCCAGGCTGCATGCAGGGACACCAGTGCATTGTGTTTGCTTTTCTCAGATGAAGAAGCATACTTCTTTAAGTCCTGGGGCATCGCATCTCAAGAGACAACTAGAGGACTGAAGAGCAAGGGACTGAGCCTGTCAAGTGCAGATGTAACCTGAAACAATTACAAATAAATTGACTTTTGTTCCCTAGTCTTTAGGATCGCACATATGTTATAGTCTTCCACTCAGGGCAGGCAAGTGCAGCCCTGGTCCCAGTAGAAAAACTCGGGAATGGGGTGCTGTAGGACCCTCAGGCAGCTGTTCCTGATGCTGCAGGACCACAAAGAAGCTGTTCCTGATGCTGCATTCTGATAAAAGCCTCACCTGTCTTCATGCCCCTCTTTCTTACATGCCTGTTCTGAAAAACTCTAGGGAAGACAATAATCTTTCCTGTAAGGAAGTATTTCCCAGAGGCAGAGAGGATGCCAAAGCAGGGAATCTTCTCTCTTATCGTGGTCTCGTGCGTGCCATCTCTCCAGTCCCCTAGAAAAGAGACCCCCATCAGCATTCTTGTTTTCTGGGGGGCATTTCATGGTCTCAGCAAAAGGTAGGCCTGTGCACTCAAGCACACCTTTAATTTCAGTGGGCACATGTTAGGAGTCAGCAAAAATCTTGCCACCTTGTGGTGGTTTGACTAAGAGTGTCCCCCCTCCCCTGGCTCATCTATTTGAATGCTTAGCCCTGAGGGAGTGAAACTGATAGGATTAGAAGGATTAGGAGATGTGGCCTTGTTGGAGGAAGTGTGCCACTGGGCGTGACTTTGAGGTTTCGAAAGCCCAGGTTAGACCCACATGTAGCTTTCAACCACTTCTTGAGCACCATGCCTGCCACACCTGCCATTATGCGCCCACCATAATGATAATGGATTAAGTCTCGGAAACTGTAGGCAAGCTCTCAATTAAATGCTTTGTCTTATAAGAGTGGCCATGGTCGTGGTGTCTCTTCACAGCACTAGAACATTGACTAAGACATACGTGTACATATGTAAACTAGCCAATGATACGTAGATGAAACAACCACTCTTTCAACATACTGCTAACACCAGGTGTTTGCAGAAACACACCTGGGATGTAGCACTGGGAGGTTCCTGATATTCATATTCACAAATAAGTGAAATATTCCTCCAGACACGAATTCAACAACAGCAAGACATGGTTCTCTTTAGGTTTTATTTTAGTGCCATCTTTTGAAAAGGCTTTACTGTCCTGTGCACATTACTTTGCCACTCTTTAATTCTAGGCACATTGGCAGAAGCCTAGGGTAAAGCTTAGGGTTAGAGCAAGGGCTGGGATTAGGTGAAGGGTTAGGTTTGGGCTTAAAGTAAGATTTGTGGCCAAGGTAGGGGTTAACGCTTGAGTCAGGGTTTGCACATGGATCCCCTGAAGGGTGGCGCAGCTCTTACCTCTCATGCCTTATGATTTGCCCCCACAGCAGTTTTCACACCACTAAAGTGTAGCTCTTCTTCTTGTTTGTTTGCTGCTGAACAGTCAACGGACTGACCCACTGCTAGTACTGTGCACCTAGTAGCTAGCAGGAAACCCTGGTTTCTCGAAAGGAACCATCTGGCCAAGCTCCAGAACACAAAAAAATAAGACCTTATTTGGGACCAAATATGAGTCATCCCAATCCAAGAACATAGATTCTACCCTGAATTAACATGCTCTTTTATGGAAGAGGTTACATTAGCCTTGTTAGTCAAAAGAAAGGATCATGAGTCAGCACATTTACCAATTACAATAGTGGGACATCAGCTGGGCCAGCAATCAGGGGCCATCTATTAAGGCTATTTTGAATGTTTTCTTCTGCCTTTCATGGCTGACTGGTGTGTGCTAATCTTCATGATGTATTCTTATCCTGAGGATGCTAGGACAGATAAACAAGTTAATGTAATGTGTCAAAAGGCTTAAGGTAGCCCAAAATAATTTGGGTTCTTGACCTACAGCGTTTCATCTCATCACAATTATGGTGTTCTAGCCAGCCAAATCCAACCATTCTCCAGAATGTTGATCTTAGATATGTCTTCTTCAGAGGACTTAGTTTATACGGGCCCCACTATACTAGTAAGGGCTGAGAAATTCCCAATCTAAAAGCGGAGTGCCGAAGAACTCTGACTCCTAGATGGAGGAGTCTTACTTCTGGCATTTGCCAGTACAGATGATTAAGCTACAGTTTCGTCATCACTCATCCGGGGTCTTTCCTCGAGCAGGTGGCGGTAGCATGGACCATCCATAGTCTTCACCTTGGAGACAGAGGTAAGGAAGGCTTACCCTGGAGCTCTGAGTTCTGACCCAATCAATATACCATCATTCCTGAGTCATATGGTCTTGGGCAACTTGGGTCCTACTTGTGTGCATCTCCTTATGTCTTACCATTCAGCTATCATGTGCCCTGCTCAAGTGATGGCTATGAGAAAGCTTTGTTCATGCAATGCAGTATTCAAACACAAAATAGTTTTAGTCTGTGCGTATCCTTCAGTGACGCCTGTGGAGATTTTAGATATAGGTCAGGCAAGATACTGAACATCGATTGTTATTCCCCTCAGCTCTATTGATCACATGATACTTTCTAGCCCTTCTGAAGACACTCTCTCCAGTGTTTTCTTCACCTCCCTCTACCACCTAGAATTTTAAAAGGAAACACAATATCTCGTTTTAAATTTTTATTGTGCATATTTGCTTGTTTGTTTGTTTATGGGACCATGTGCATGCCGTGATCCGTGTGTAGAGGTCAGAGGACAGCTTGCCCATCATGTGGGCTCCGGGACCGAACTCAAGTTGTCAGTCTACCCACTGAGGCACCTAGCTGGACCTGGAAACACACTGTTTTTCTAGAAATCTAAAATGACTGCCCTACTGATACGCTGTAATTGTTTCCAGAAAGTGTTATTTCTCTGAAGATTACTGAACACAAGAAGAAAGGCAGAACCATTGACAAAAGCAAGCACCCCATTGTCCCCCACTGTTTTCACCTTTGTCTCTATTAAGTTGACCCATGGAAAGCAGTCAATATTTGATCTCTTCTGAAGGACAAACATGACAATTTCCTATGCTCAACCTGACAACTTCCAAGAAAAGAGAATGTAATCGTGGTTCAGGGTTATCCAAAGCACTGTTTGCAGTGATGTGACCCTCGTATTTATGGTAGGAACACCAGAGAGGAAAACCCATATAGAGTACCATGTAAACGAAACACCCAGGTGGAATTAACTGTGCCATCCCTGTAGCTGTTTCCCCTCTGGTCTCCAGACCTCTGCTCTGTCTTGATTGCATTTCAGCCTAGGAAAGAGGCATGTTCACAAGCAAGACTATGGGAATTAGATTTGAATTTCTTGTGTCATTTTAGTATTCTGCTTCCTTTACTGGACAGTAAGATTCCCAGAATGTTGCCTTCAACGCCCTGCTGGCCTGCTAAATAAATAATGCCCCTGACCTTCAGTCCTGCATACGCTTCACCCGAGGGCACTGTAAATTTGTGATCATTGACGATCAGCTGTCCAGTCACTCTGGCTTTATTTTTGACTGACCCATATACACATCTTCCATGACTCTTGAAAGAAACACGTAATTTGATTTCAAATTATGTCACCCCAAAAGCACGGAGAATTTCCTTGCAACAAATCTCTCCCTTTTAATCTAGAGCAGCAGTTCTGAACCAGTGGGTCACGGCCTCTTTGGGGGTTACCTAAGACCATCGAGAAGCACAGATATTTACTTTATGACTCATAACGGTAGCAAATTTACAGTTATAAAGTACAAAGAAAATAATTCTATGGTTATGGGTCACCACAACATGAGAAACTAGCCTGGTGGTGGTGGTGCATGCCTTTAATTCTGGCACTTGGGAGGCAGAGGCAGGCAGATCTCTGTGAATTTGAGGCCAGCCTGGTCCACAGAGTGAGGATAGCTATGCCTACACAGAGAGACCCTGTCTCAAAAAATTATATTAAAGGGTCACAGCATTAGAACATTGAGAACCACTGATCTAGAGTTTCAGACATATCTGTGTGTACAACTGAGGTGGGTAGACAGGGACTGCATGGGTCAAGGACAGTGAGAGAGCCACTTTCCTGCTGTCTTGGGGCATTCTGCAAGGACAGGACGCAAGGAGGCCTGAGGCCTGATGGAGCCAAGCAGGAGGGGAGTGTGTGGTCTCACTTCAATACCCCTTGTGCTGTGTGAACCCTGCCAGCAAAGCTCAGCCGTGGCTGAGATAGAACCCACCTTTGGATTGGGGGTCTCTGCTAACAGTAGCTTTACGGGCATGGCCAAAGGCACCCTGGTTGCCTTGGGGGCTCAGAGAGCAAGCAAGACTGAAGCTGAGGAGGTGAGTAATTAAGAGAGCATATGGGCCATAGCAGCCAGACCAGAGGGGCTTTCCCCAAAAGAAGGAAAAAGAGAAAGGATGGAAGTTTGGGGTGAGGGAGACCAAGAGTGGATATAACAAAGAAGGAAACAAATGAGGGAATTAGAATAACAAGGAAGGAGGGGCCGTTCTCTGCATTCATTTGGGTGGAAATTAAAACCTAAACCTGTTTGGAAGGATTTTGGGAACCCTCAGGGGGAGCAATAATGGGGAAAGTAGTGCACGAAGGCGCAGCTGACCCGTGTTGGCAGCTCTTCTCCCTTGAGACGCTCCTGCCTCAGGTGGTGACCACACAATGCGCACGCACACGTGTGTGTGTGTACTCATGCAAGCCACTCATAATACCTGTATGCTCATATGGTTTCACAATGCAGTCACATGTGTACACAAACAGATGTCTATGCACGCCTAAGCACATATGTATATACACACACAGAGGGAGGGAGGAAGCGGGAGGGAGGGAGGGAGGGAGGGAGGGAGGGAAGAGGGGAGGAGAGACAGAGCGCTGCCCCATAGTACTCCATGCCTTCTGATCTGACCCTGGCCAGTAGTGAGGTCTCCACAGAATTATACCCTTTACTCCTTCCTACCCTCAGAACCCCAGCCAGCTAGGTCATCTTTGCTATAAATGGAGTGATTACTGCTAGCTTTGTGTCAGGACTATAAAATCATCTTCCTGCAATCAGTGAAGGTTTCAGCTGACCATTTGGCCAATAGAAAAGGGGTATTGAGGATGTGAGCTGTTTCTTTTGCTTGGTTTTCATTTGGCATTGCAAGACCAGCCATTCTGAAAGTTTCGGTCCTCTGAGAGGCAGATACAAGTACAAGATAAAATATACAGGGTTTTATTAGAGAAATTGCTATGAAGAGCAGCTGGGAGCTGAGGAAGGCAAGGAGGCTAGGAGCACTCCATCCTTGGGGCTACGGGCTTCTTGACCCTTAGGCCATGGTGAGTGAGGTATGTGTCACCTGCAAGGTCAGCTGCTGGAGCCTTCCTGCTTTGCTTCCCTTGAAGCCGTCCATGAAGAGAAACTGCGAAACAGGAAGTTGCAACCCATAGCAGCCGTGGGCCCAGCCAGTCTTAGACCAGAAACAGGAAATCAGGAGTTCACTCAAGAAAAGGCTTGTTTTAAACAAACATAAAAAGGCAAATGCAGAAAGAAAAAGAATTGCTCATGGGATGCACTGTCTGTCTGAATTGAAGGCTATGTCTCTCTATGTCTAGCTGGGCACCATGTGGCTTCGTGCAGTCAACACTGAGGACTTATGAGATCTCAGCTGGGACAGGGAGCAGTCTGAGGGGGGATGCCTTGAAGTCCCTGCTTCACCTGGTATCTCGTTGAGTTGAGCAAAAGTCATGCCTTGCTAAGAGGGAGCAGTGCAGGTATCACCGAGGTCACAGAAATGTCAAAGGTGTTTGTACCCACTCAGGCTTTATCAAAAGCCAAATGCTGGGACAGGTACACATTCTGAGAAGTTGCTCCACATCATTTTTCACATCGTCCTGCTAAACAGTAGAAATTCCAGAGGCCCAATTCAACAGAGAAGAAGAACGGCATCCCTGAATATGTCCTAACTATCCCATTGCTTTGCCCTGCTCACAGTTCAGTTGGCCTGCTGAGCTGATTCTCAGTATCCATATGCAGTTAAGGATCCCGTGGGGGAATTTCAACCCAATGTCAGGTTCCCGCGACTACCTTGCCTTTCTTAAGCTCTAAGGCAATCCAAATAAAATTAGCAACAGAAGCCAAGGACAGCCAGAGACCTCCCAATCTAAGCTTGGGACCTCTCCTCACTAGGTAGAAAGCATGGAGTAGTTGCCACAGAGACCTTGGCTAGGAAGCCTGCTTCTCTTGCTCGGTGTAGCCAGACACATCATTTAGCACATGCTCACCGGACCATATTAAGACACTGCTCTGAGTTGACTGCTGTAAATTGTGCAAAGTAAGAACTCATGCGGATGTTTGGCATTTCCCATCATCCTTCTGTGGATGACTGTGGTTGTCCTCGTCTCCTGTGACTTACAAGGCAGTGGCTTAGCTCCGTTCTTCAGGTAGCTCCGATTAAGGGCCAGATGTTTTCTCTGATGCACACAGCTATCTCTCTAGGACATTGCCTCCTTCAACACTTAATGGCATCTGCAGCCTCTTTATTAGATATCATCTAGAATATTCCAGGTTCTATGTGGGGCAGTAGCTCCCAGGTTTTTTTTTTTTCCAGCAGACTAATGATAGATGACCAAATCCTTGTGCATAAAACATTCATGTTTTATTTTCAGAGTTTGGGAATTGAAACTGGGTCAAATCACAGAATGCTCTTCCACAAACTAATGAGCTTACAAAATCCACAGATCCTCCAGAATCATGCTTGTGGTGGTTTTAATGAATGTTCCACAGGGAAAACACACCGAGATATTTCATTTGAATCAGGCAATGACTAAACTTGAGTCACTTTAGGTAAATTTTCTACATTATGCAGACTATTAAACTTTTATCTTCATGGCTTTGGTTCTTTTGATTTTTTTTCCTTCAGTCACAATGGTTGGTGTCACTCTTTGAGAAGGAATATAAAAGTGAAGCCATGAAAATGTTTCTGCTAGCCCTGGGGGTGGGCGTGCTATGGAGTATGCTGATTTATGGTTTGACAACTTGACATTGGGTTGTCTGGCAAGAAGGCACTTAAGTGGAGGCATTCCCTCCATTAGACTGGTCTTTGAGCAACTCTGTGGCCATTTTCTTGATTAGTGGCTGATGTGGGAGGGGCTATCCCACTGTGTATAATACCAGCCCAAGGCAGGTGGTCCTGGATTGCGAAAGAAAGCAAACTGAGAAGGCCATGGGTCGCCAAGCAGTAAGCAATGTTTCAGCTTCAGTTCAAGCCCTGCCCGAGGTCTAGATCGGCTTCTGTTTATGACGGAATACAACTGTGAGCTGACATACTCCCCTATACCGCTTTTGGTCATGGTGTTTATCACAGCAATAGAAACCTAACTGGAACAGTGAGTGACTCAGAGGGTAATTTCGTCTTGAAGCACATTGTGTTAACAGAAAATCCAAGGCATGGCAAGGCCACAAATAGGGTGACTCCCACTGAATAAATAGTCTGTGACTTACAGTTCCAAGAAGAGGGTGCATATGCCATTCAGGACCACACAGGGCAAAACCAGAGGTGGTCAGTGGGAAGAACAGTGAGGAAAGCCTTTACTGTGGCATCCGTGGGAAGAGCCAGGTAAGGCAGAATGGGTGGATGAAGGGCTGTTGTTTAAATGACTATGGTAACTCTAGGGCATAGGATTGTACCATAGGACTTTTGGTGTCCAGTTCAGAACAGGTAGATAGTAGCCCAAGATGAAATGTGAAAATCCAGGCAGAAAGCATTTGGGGTGTGGGCTCCTGATTGGTTGATTTGTGTTTAAGAAGTTCACTTCTGGGCAAATTGCTCATTGTCTTTGGGGATTGCTAACCCTGAGACTGATAGTCCCTCTCAGAGTCAAGAACTATTCTGGTATGAAAGCAGCCAATGCAGAAAGTGAAAAGAAGAAATCCCTGTGTTTGGTCTTCTTTGTTAGCAGGGAAACTAAGGAATTACAGAACTTTGTTTTCCCATAGAAGCCTACGCACCTGGAGGGCACTGGCCCCTTCTGGTCACTCCATTGTGAGGACGTGGAGCACTCTATAATGAGGAGCAGAGAGCTGAGCAAAGCATGAGGGAGAAGGCCTAAGCCTGGTTACATAATAGAAATTCTTAGAAAATATGTCCGAAGTGACCTCAGCCGCCAAAACTTTACACTGTTGCAATAACATTTCCACTACTGGATATGAAGGAGAACTGTACTGAAGCCTGGTCTTTGCTGTGAAAAAGGACATTTGGAGGGGAATTTGTGACTTGTTTAGAAAGAGGCAAAGGCCAGCTGTTCATAGTACCTACAGTGTAGTGTGGGAGCTGCCATTCCCCCTGCTGCTCCACATGCTACTGTGAGCTACACAGGCATTTCTGAGTGCTTATTTATTCTTTGCTAATTGTAGTATAAAAGGATTTTACAGTCTTACCTAAAAGAATTTACAATTAAATCTCACTTTTCATTTTCCCTCCAGGAGAAAAATGAATCTAACATAATGCCTAATTAGAAAATTATGTATGCAGGTAGAAGAAAATGCCAACTGTGCATCAAAAGGAAAGTCTACATTACCTCTTAGCAGTGCCACACAGTGATGCCGTCTCCTGCTTTAGACCATGTCGAACAGTCCAGTTCTCCTGGAAGGAGCTGAGGATGCTCTTTCCCTCATTTCACCAACAGGAGCTAGTCAGCATCTTTCCACAGGTACATTTTCATCACCTGGTCCGGTGGGTCCAGCTTTGGATTTTTTTTTTAAGCCTATGAAAAGATGCTGCCATCTCATCTTTCAGATGGTAGATTAGTTTGCTTTCCGTTGCTGTGATAAAAATCCTGATCATAAAAAAAAATCTTGGGCTTTATTTCAGCTTACAGATTATATATAATCCACCATAGACAGAAGCCAAGTTAGGACTCCAATGCAGGAGCTTGAAGCAGAAACTACCGGGAGAGCCCTGCTCACTGGCTTGTTCCCAGCCTCACATTCAGCTATGTTCCTTATACAGCCCAGGCCTGCCTGCCTAGGGATGGTAAGGCCACCAGTCTGCAGGGTCAGCCTACATCCATAGCAACCATGTCCCCATAGACAGGCTCACAGGCCAACCTGATGCAGACAACTCCACAACTGGGGGGGGGGCGTGGGGTTCCCTCTTTCCAAGTATACCAAGTTGGCTACTAACAACAGCCATTACAGATGGTCTATAACAGAGTGTGGCAGGCGAAGCCATCGATGCAGCCATCTGTATTTTTAACATAATATTCCGTGCACTCCCTGCCAGCCAGAGAGAGCACAGTGGTTTTCCCTACAAGGCTCTGGCATGGGTAGACCCAGCATGCTCCTCCATGCAGGGCTGAATCCTCTAAGCCTGTGCTTAGAGGAAAGAAAGTAGGTGGAATTGTACGTGTCCCCAGTGTCTGGGCACCTGGCACTCAGCTATGGAGAAAATGCTCCTCTTCCCACTTACAAAGGCATCTGATAAGAGTTAGGGTGACACGGCTTTTGAGTGATGGAACTTTAAAAAGGAGGCCTTGGGGCTGGAGAGATGGCTCCGTGGTTAAGAGCTTTTTCTGCTCCTACAAAGGACCTCAGTTTAGTTCCAAGCACCCACGTCAGGCAGCTCATAACGTCCTGTAACTCCTACTTAAGGAGATGTGATGCCTTCTTCTGCCTTATTACTGTGAGAACTGACTTTCAAGTCACTGCCTCCGAGTGCTATGAAGACGGCCTCAGAAGGTGTCAGTCTTGGCTCTCCTGACCGCTGTGGGCTTTAGAGACCGAGAGTTACTCCTGTTTCTCCGTTCACATTGCCACCATAACGGACAGTATGGACAGCAGCCGCTCACCACTCTCTGCACCTCACAGCTCCATGCGTGGAGTGGCCGGCATCCTTCACCTAGTGGCTGCCTAGAGACATATGACAAATATGGTAGTAGCTGTAGAGTTTTTGACAGTGTTTCTACTACATTCCCCTTGATTCCTATTTCGCCAAGAGTCTATATGATGGGTAATAGTTGAATTTTGTTAAGTAATTTTTCTGCACCTGTCGATATGATCATATGGTTTTCCTTCTTCAGCCTATTGATGTCATAAATTGCATTAACTGATTTCGAGCATTGATTTGTCCTTGCAGATTTAGGACAAATCTCACTTGGTCATTATTTTGATTTTTTTTATGTGTTGTTCAATTTAACCTGCTTTTATTTTATTGAGGAGTTTTTGCAACCAGTATCATGAGAGATAGTGCTCTGCAGTAGGAGACTTTAATGTCCCTGTGAGCTTGTTGTACTAGGAAAATAGTGAGCTTGTGGTACAGGCTAAGAAGAATGTCCTCAGCCTCCACTTTATGGAAAAGACCAGAGAGTTGCTGTGATCTCTTCCTTAAATGCTTGTGCAGCTCTCTAGTGCACTCACCTGAGTCTTGTGCTCCTTTAAAGGTTATTTTTCCTCTTTTAGAGTACTGATCGTTGATTTGATTTCTGTAGAGAATATGCTCCTCCTTGATTGAGGTTTTGGTAGATTATATCTTTAAAGGATTTAGTCCATTTCATCTAAGTGTTCAGCTTCATGGGCATAGGGTTCTGTATAACATTCTTTTATTATTATTTTAATGCCTGTGAGATCGACAGTGTGGCTCTTTTTTCATTTTTAATTCTAATAATTTGTGTTTTCTAATATTTTGCATTTTCAACTAGACTGAAGTACAAATTTTATTGGCCTCTTGGTTTTATCAGTCTGTTTTTCTATTTTCAATGTTGTCGATTTCTGCTCAAACTTGTATGGTTTCTTCCTATTCTTACCTGGAATTTAATTATTTTAGTTTCTAAGCTAGAAACTTACTTTCCTGTGTTTAAATCTTTCTTATTTTCACACACACACACACCATTCTTAATTCTTAAAATTATATTTTATTCATTTATTGGGGATGGGCACATGACAAGGCATACAAGTCAGGGTCAGTAGACAACTTGTAGGAGAGTCTTCTCTCTCTCTCTCTCTCTCTCTCTCTCTCTCTCTCTCTCTCTCCACCCTGAGTCCTGGGGATTTAACTAAAGCCACCAGGCCAGTGTCAAGCTCCTTTACTCTCCGAGCCATCTCACCATCCCTGAGACTTTTTAACTACTAAAAGCACAAAGGTAATTTAACACATTCTGTATTACCATTAACCAAAACTGACCTTGTCAGTAACCTCACATTTCTTTTATTGCTTTACAATAAAATCTGACATAGTACTCTATGGAATGTGGCATTGACCTTTTGCCATGGTCAGTTCTCTTAACCTCTGCGCCCTATTTCTCATGACTACCATGGAGGAAATGTGCTTACTCACATCCCAGCTACATGTACTAATCTAATGGCCACCTTGATTATTCCTCTATCCATAGTGTGGGCTTCATGAATCCAGAAAGGAGAAAACTTGTGTTGAAACAGAGTAGAAGCGGAATTCACAGATCCAGTCCAGAGTCTGGTCTAGAATACACAGATATGCATACATACGCAGGTGTCACTCTGTTTGAGATGTCTAGAAAGCAGACCCGGGGTCAGGGATGCACATTGTGTAGGTTATGTGGCAGTGTTGGTCTAGGAGAGAGAATATAAAACAAGGAAGAGAACATGTGGGGAGGTCACATTATCAACCTACACTAGGTGGCTGGAGCTTAATTCTTCTGAGAGCTTGCTTAGTCATGAGGGAAAAAAAAAAAAAGCCCTGACATTTCTGCACACAGACAAAGCCATGTCTCAAAGTCAGAATGTGACCTTAAGAGAGAAACATGGATGTTGGCAAGCAGAAGTTGGCCAAGGGGGGGATGTGGTAAGTCTACCAACAGTATCTGCTGGAACCTCCTGCAAAAAAGTTCCTTTTCTGAAGTTGTACTTCTGTAGTAGATATGTAAAAGTAAAACGGAGAATGCCACACATCCTGACTATGTGCTATGTGCCTGGGCCAGGGATCTCATTCCATCCTTGCAAGATGCTAAGAGGAACTTAACTGTTATCTTCGTCCCCTTTGTCCATGTGAGCGTTGCAGGGGTTCAGCATTTATCGCTGAGATAGGCTAGCACCAGAACTCTGTTAGACCTGCCCAGACTCCAAGTTTCAGAGCATGGCTTCAGCGAGTTAAGCTAAAGAGCATCCAAGAGGAAAAGGCTACAATGGCAACGCATGCTATGCTCAGCCAGCGTTTGGAGGGTAGAATATAAGGAGTTCTGGGAAACTTTTAATTAAACATTGACAGTACAAGAGGCTGAGAGCAAGCTGCTTCAATGGGAAAGCTAATATTTACAGACACAAATGTAGAAATTTGGAAACCCAGGTCTCTTATTAGGTGTAATATAATTACTGAGTATCTGTTTCCTAGCAATGAGGGAATAGGTTAATTCTCTGTTCACTGGTGGCATTTGGGCAGGTCTTGGGCTGGGTCAGAGGCTGAAGCCATTGCCAGGAGACATGTCTTTGTTTTCATGGATGTTAGTGTTCTAGGAAATCACTCTGGAAAGGAAGCCATTGCTTTTACCTGAAGGAGTTGGGTGACTTGGATGAACCATTTGAGCAGTAAATGTCAGAAGAAGAGAATGGTCTTCAAGTGGCCTTGGGTCACTTACAAAACCCAGAGACCTCACTCAGCTTTGTTAACTGTGAGACTTTGAGGAAGTCCACAGAACCCTCGGGTTTTAAAATGATTTTTAAAAATAGGTTCTATTAGGATCTGTCAATTGCCTATGGCAGACAAGTGAAAAAATGGGCAATGAAACCTTTGCCAAAAGATCTTTGCATGAGCTCACAATATGTGTTGTAAGCTGCACCCCACATTTGTTACTAGCTCGTGCTAATTCTGCCAAGTCTGGTTGTAACACGTCTTTTTAAACTATTTTAATTTAGGTTTATAAATGTCTCTACCTCCCTTCCAGCCCCCCAGCCCTATGTAGGAGAGACAGAAGTTCAGAAAGAACAGGGGTCATAGACCTCTTTAGACTTAGTTCCAACTGGACAGGGTCATTGGGCTCTTTGGGAAAATACCAATCTCGCTCATCAAGATGTCCAGCAGCCCAGCAGAACCAGCAGCTTTATTTTTTCCCTGTCTGTCTCCTCAAAGTCTCTCTCTCTCTCTCTCTCTCTCTCTCTCTCTCTCTCTCTCTCTCTCTCTCTCTCTCTCTATCTCTCTCTCTCCTCAGAATGTCCCTGCAAGCATCCTTCCTCTTTCTTGCCTCTTGTATTTATACCCTTTCAGAGTCCTCAGAATTAACTGCAGCTGGCAAAGACCCCTCTCTGAGCTGCATGAGGCTGTTATCAGCTGTGAACAAAATAAAAGTATCTCCGTATCCTACACTTGGGATTAAAATAAAAAACCTGTTTACATAACATAAGTGAGTTTTTAAAGAAACAAAACTTTCCAGTACACCTGGTGGTTCCCTATGGTCCCCCGCATCTCCTCAATGATTAGCATCATGTCTCTTGCCAAAGTCCAGCTTTGGCAGGTCCAGGGGCGTGGGGGTGGGGGTGGGACTCAGGCAACGATTTAGGGGTCAGTCAGACTGGTGACTGATATCTTTTTCTCTCATGGGGGGGGGTCATTCAATGACTGACATTTCTTTCTCCTTTCAAAGCCTTTTAAATTTAGAGACTGCAAGAGGCAGCCAGTAAGGACAAGGAAGAGGGGAGGAAGACAGGGTTTCCTCTCTGAGGCCCAGGACAGGCTGCTCTGCCACTGAGGAGGAAAGCTTAAACTGGCCACTTTTTTTCCCCGGCAGTCAGAGCTACAAAAAGCAGCTTCTAGCCAAAAACTGCAGGAAATTGTAAAAGGAGGCTCTTCGGTCTGTATATAGCCCTCTTTGTGGAGATCTCCACTAGGATAAAGTATGCCTGCTGGTGGTGGGGGCCTGAGTCTGTTCATTTATTTGTGAAATCTACAGGGGGTTGGAAACAGGAGAGGGGTAGAAACATGGCCACACACACACACACTCACACACACACACACACACACACACACACACACACACAGGCAGGCAGTCGGGAGAGAAAGGTGTGTGAAGTTGAAAAGCTTCAACCCTGTTCATTGTCTGGTCATAATTTTTATACTTCTGAGACAAAGCTCTCTACATCAGAAAAAGAAATTACCTCACAGTCAAAAAGGCAAAATCAATCACAAAAACAGATGAATTTGAAAATACAACAGGTTACATGTTCTTTTTTCATTAAAACTAAACATTTCTTATTTATGTGTCCATTACATACATTCATAGTGAGTTCAGAATGACAAGGTTATTAAGGCCTAAAGGTTTAAGAGGGCCCAAGAGGTTACAACAAGATATATGTCTTTTCAGTTAGGACTGACCCGGATATACATTTTCCAGTTATCTCTTAGTTGATAGTGAGTTCAGAACAATAATTTTATCTCTCTTTCATTCCAAGATACAAAGTAAATTTAGAATGACAGTGTTTTATGCCATAAGGTGACAAGGAAGGTATAAGGAATTATAGCAGAACAGTTCATATTTTTTGACATTGAGGTTTGTACTTAATTTAGACATTTCTTGGTAGCCACATTATATTTTAAGTTTATGGGAAGTTTAAGCCAACTTGCCTATATTTATGGTAGAGACCAAGATTCATGGTGCCATCTATAGAGTGAAAGCTTATCTGAAGCCACAGATCTGTTTCAAGCCTGTCTCTTAGTGAGGCATCTGGAGGTCCACAAAAGTATTTACTGCAGCTTTAAAGTGGCTATTAACTTTTTAACTTCTAAAACTGTTTGAATCAAATCAAGAATTCCATTATGAGGAATTAATTTGTCTGAACAGCAGTGCATGCTCATAAAGATCGCACGGGAGGATTGTTTAATCAGAGAGCAAATACCCACAAAGTGAGGGCTCACACCATGCCATATTTTGTAGAGAAGGAGAAGGAATGTATATGAGCCTGGAAGGAATTCTGGGGTGCATTTCAGCACAGACCTTGCAAAATTCCAAGTTGCTTACCAGAAGGCTCACATGCCTACTGAACTTCCCTCAATTCAATGGCTCTTGCAGTCTCTACGCCATAAAAGCCCACCTTATGGATGCCATAAAACTAGAAGGAAGGGCAAACAAAAAACACCTTGTTGACCATGGTAGTCATAGGTGGTTTAATAAGTTTTAGTAGTTTATAAACATAGAAGTCTACTTATCACTCTTGGAAAGTTCCACAGCTGCACAGTATTCAGCAAACACCCATCGACACGGTGGCTCAGAAGGCCAACAGCTTTGTACCTTTAGCTTGCCATTTGCTGGAACCTCCAGAAATCCCTTATGCTTAGCAGATAGGAAAAGAGAGAAAATGAAAGATCAAGTGACAAGGAGATTTTTGAAGGCTTGGACCAAGAAGGCATGCATACCATTTCTGTCCCTGCATCACTGGTTAGAACTGTACTACCTTGCTAAACACTGTGAGCTAGGTGACTTCAGTTACATGGGTGTTGCTGAAATCACAGCTAACTATCTCTTGACTTGATTATATGAGAGCTAAAATGGGGCAATGAAACTCTGAAATCCTGAAATGAGCTGTATATTAAAAGATGAGATTCGGTGGCAATGAGTATGAATCCAAGCTCTTAGCTGAGGGGAAGTGTTTTTCAGAAGCATGGGATGGAGATATGTCTCAAGAGCACTGTACATATGAGTGATTTGGGGCTTCCTTGGATCTGTAGATATTGGGCTTTGTTATCAACATAGCTTCCTAATGCCGAGGCAATGGTGAGTTAGACAAGAAGGCTGTGAGGTCGGGTACATCCCACCTATGGCTCAAGTGTGGACCACACCATGCCGTAGTACAACATTCAGAAGTCAGTTGCCTTTTTCTACATGGAGGCTCTACTTGTATCAGTCTCCCCAGGAAGTGGAGAAGGTCCTGATGAGATAATCTATGTGTATTAGTCAGCTTTGTGCTGCTAAAATATAATACCACAGACCAGGGCATCTATAAAGAAAAGAAATGCATTTCCTCACAGTTCTAGCAACTGAGAAATCCAAAATCCAGGGGCTGGCATGTGGGAAGGGCCTTCTATATCATCCGTGACTGAAGAGAAAAGGGCAAGAGAGGGTCCCCGGGAGGGTCGGGTAGGGAGGAGAGAAGACAGGAGGGAGGGAGAGGCCGAGAGGGGGTGAACCTTTCTTAAACACCTCCTAACGCTGTTACTTTGGGATTAAGTTTCCAGCATGTCTTTTGGGGACACACTCAAAACCATAACATTGTGTAAACCAGACGAGGCCAGCCCTGGCACCCAGTCAACACTCTACAGATTGTTAATATTTTAGAGAGGTCAGGCGTTGGAAGCATTTTCTCCTTTTCTATTCACAAAGAAAGGAAATCCACACTTCCTGGCAAGGGAAGTGCAGTCAAATAGCAGTCAGTTGGGGCACCTCCCGGGTTGCAGCTCCGAGTCGAATACATTTTAGGGACTCTGCCTATTTTATCCCGGAGTCCCTGAGAACTGCTTCAGGACTCCAGTAGTTTCTCAGGTAACTTATGGCAAGAAAGAAGGAAATGGGCCGCAGAGTAGGGTAGACAGGGAGAAGCTCCAACCAACGCTACCATGTTGATCAAGTCGCTGCTCTGGTGGATGGGAGTCTGGCTAGCACTGGGCAGAATGCCCTGTTTGCTTCTGTCTCTACCTCCCCCTGCCGCTGCTGGCTAAACACCAGCTCCTTGCATTCTAAGGACTGAGCAGCTTTGCTGCTGAAAACCACAGCCAGTGCTGGTGGGATACTCCACTCAGGACTGTGAGAGGTCTCCTCCTAGTTCCAATGAGTCAGGGGTCCCAGGTGCGGAGCCTCCTGGGGTGAGCCACGACACTCCTTTTCATGAAAATTGGTCTGATGGAGTCCTAGGCGAGAGCCTTGTGCTAGGAATGCCGAAGTGCCTTGGCCCAGGCCCACTCTTGCACTGAAGTCCTCACGTTTGCAGCCACTGAGCATACACAGTCCATGGACTATAAAGCACATGACAGATGAAATGGCGACACTTCCTCATGGCCAGTTGTTTCTATAAGTCTTTCACTAAAGTTCACACTTGGCATTTGGGGCAAAAAAGGAGGGGAAAAAAAATGACCATTATAATTCACACATCTACAGTTCCCTGAGTATCCCCAACTTTTCCCTAAGGAACAAAGCTATATGTTCCAAACACCAAGACATTTGCAGCCTTGGGAGAGAAGGGCACAAGGTGTGTTAGTTGAATAGACCACCTTGGAGAGCCCATCTTCAATGTGAGGACAGAGAGAGCATCATGGTCCAAAGAACCTGGATCTCGCCACAGCACACCTTCCCCTCTGCCCGCAGGAAGTCATGTGACGACACTTCAGAGGACTTGATGGAGATCCCTTCTCTAGTCAGACTGAACTTCCTTCCTCCATTCCAGCTTGGTTGATGGGCAGCATCCATCCCTCCACATAGGCTGGGATGTTCTTAGCCCGATACACTCTCTAGTCTGTCCTGCCTTGCTACCCTATGCAATTCTTGTCCATTCTTGTCCCATCGTGACGGTTCTTGTTTCCTGCCCTAATCATGATGCTAGTGGCATGTTCTGTGAGGAGAAGCTGGCAGACGGGTGGGAGAATGAAGACCAAGGAAACTCTCCATCTTCTCATGTTCTTCAGCACACAGTCGTAATTTCTTAACATGCAACATTCCCACGGAGTGGCCACTTTCTCTAGACTCTGCTGTTCCAGACCTAAAGAAAACAAGAGTCCTTATGGTACTCACAGCCTCATGAGCAATGGCTTAGTGAATATATGATACCTTGTTTCAAAGTTTTGTTACGGGGGACATCCCTGGGCTTCTGTTGGCATTCGGTGTCTTTCCCCAGTGGTAAATATATGAGTATGTTTAGTTAACTAAAAGTAACCAAGCTTGAGACTTATGACTTAGGCTCTTCTCCTGAATGCATGCTATATTTTTAATGCGTTTACGAAAATCGAAAGGAAATGTGTTTAGTCTGTTCCCCAGCATGATTTGGCAAGAAGAGATTATGGTAGGATTCCAGCCCTCAGTCACCTCTTCAGCCAGGGACCCATGGCCATCCTCACCTTAGCCAGCAGTGGGGGAGGTGTGCCTCCTGTTTCATGCTTGGCATCTACAAACAGCACCAGATTTTTATTTCTATTGCTAGTTATGGCGGTGCTGTGCAAAATGGTGGAGAGGTAGCTGTTACAAACTGAAGAGCTAAGCTACTTGAACTAAACCTCTGCTCTTTGCCACAACAAATGAACAGCTTGGTAGCATCTCCCCATGGCAGAGTTATTTTTATGTTGGCTGAAAATACATGTAGGTGTGGGAGTCTCTCAAGGCCATCAGGGGGATGACCTTGGTGAGCTGCTAATAAATAATGGTCACTCGGTCACTGGTTTTGTAGCCTCTATCCCTCTGGGATGGTGCGTTCTTCCTTCTTTCCAGCACAGCTGTCTTGGGAGTGGACAACACAATTCTTGTCATGCAACTAACATCAGTCACTAGACTGTGAAAAGGCAAACAACTTTGTCTCTGTTTTACCTGCCAGTAGTACTTGAATGGACTTCCTGTCCCAATTGAGTGAAAGATGGAAGTACTTTCTTAGAGCCTTCCTCTTTCCTTGCTTGCTTTTCTAGACCGCCTGAGTCGGTCACACATTGTAAGACAGGATTCTCTCTATAGCTGTTTTCAGATGTCCAGACCATAGCTCATTACAGCAGAAGAATGTAAGATAAAAGAAGCCCAGTCCACTCCTGGGAAGCATTGCATGTGGAAGATAAGATGCCCAAGGCTTATCCTGGATGTGCACTGGGGCTTCTGCAGTCACAGACTCACGTCTGAAGAGCCCGAGGGAAGAGGTAGTGTGCTTTGTAAAGAGAAGAGCTAAAATTTCCCTGGGGACGAGAGACATGTATCAAAGGTTCATATTGAAAGCTGCTTTCTTGCCATCAGTGTCTAAAAGTATTTCTGTCCCAATTGTCACCCTTCACCATTGAAAAATAAATTTTAATGTGAGAATTTGTGTGTGTGTGTGTGTGTGTGTGTGTGTGTGTGTGTGTGTGTGTGT
>OU015742.1:4475339-4524330 GCA_907169655.1 Acomys percivali | reverse complement strand
TGTGTGTGTGTGTGTGTGTGTGTGTGTGTGTGTGTGTGTGTGTGTGTTTTGTAAAGTGGGAGAGAAATGGATTCTTTTGAGAGGAAAACAATACTCTGCATTCCCCTGGAGATAGTTGAGAGGCTAAGCAGGGCTAGGAAACAGCCAGAAAAAAACAGGTACCCTTCTGGTGAGGGGCCTGTGGGTCACTGTACATTTTGACTTTCCACAGAGCATTATACAGAAAGAGATTTGCTTCCCCATACACTTCTTCTGGCCCTTGGGAGAGAAACTTTATTGATGGACACAAAGACCATCCAGTTATCCACTGAAGGCCTTTGGAAAGCTGAGTTCTGGAGACCCTCGGCTTCTGATCACAAATGAGATGCTTCCAAGTACCCAAAGAAACGGTGTCCTGGGGACAGAGGTAGTTAGGGTTCTGAGGTGATGGGTGCATGCTGGTCAGGTTTGTTCTGGCATTCCCGTGATCCCTATTATGCTATCTGATCTCCTTCCATGTGTTCTTCCCCGCTTCCTATCCAGGCCTCCTGCGTATTCTCACTCCCACCCACGTTGGTGCTCCTTCCCCGGGTCACTCGCAGGCTCTGGCTACTAATAGACACATGGAAACGTGAATGGCAGGAGGGAGCTACCCTGTGTGACTTCAACATTTTATCTATACCTACCCCCGCTTGAAGGCTTCATTTGTTGCAAGAATTTATTTGAACAAAAGATCACTAAGACCGCTGACAAAAAAGGGCATTTTTCTGTTTTACAAACTGCTATCTCCAACTATCTCCAGTATTTTTAGATGATTGTTAGCAGATTTTAGTGAGTTGTCCTTGAAGCCGTCAGACCACTGTGGAATTAGTATATGAACCACCTCAGGTCAGTAGGCAGTGAGCCACAAGCCCAGAGGGAGTAGGATAGAGGCAAGCCTGGTGTAATTGAATAGTTGCAGCCCATTGTGGAGAGGTGGGGCTATACAGCTGGCCTTGTTTGCCTCCCACTCATTTGTGGAGTTCCCCATCATCAGACTATTGAGGAGGAACACACATCCTTAAGCTCTCCAATACATAAACCTGATTCCTATAGAAGTTTCATTAAGGGCAGGCATCATTGCCAGTGCTTTCTTGTTTTAAGTGTTTTGCAAGTGGGTAACTCAGAGCAATGGGATAGGTTGCTTTGCTCTTGATTTCAGCACAGGATTCACAGGACCCTGTGTTGGCCAGACACATGATATGCGACAGATGGGAATGTCACTGATAAGTTACTGATAAGCTGTTTGAAAACTGCTTCAAAAATGTAACTAATAATCTCAGAGTGGAGTCCTCTATAATAGCATTTCTACACTTGACCCCAGCAAGCTCAACATTTTTTAAAGTGATAGAGAATTAGAAAAGTCAAGCCATGAAGAACTCCAGCGAAGACATAAAATGCATAATTATCAGATTTGCAAAAGGCCAAAGGGTAGTAAGAGTATCCACAGAGCATAATGAAGAGCGAACATGCTAGGCCATCTCTCCAGCCTGCAGGTGAATGGGAGGAAATTTAATTGGGATGTGCAGAAGCTCCCACACGTACATTCCTCAAGCCAACTGTACAAATGCAGGATGGGTGAACTCTGGCTAAAAAGCACATCTTCTAGAAATTGTTTGTATGTGCTAATTTTGTTAACTTTAGTGTGGTCATATATGATTGGGGATAGACAAAGAGGAACAGAGTATAGAAGACAGTGTGTTACTGTCAGAGCTCCACCCCTCTACCTCTGGTTGTATGC
The DNA here is from genome assembly GCA_907169655.1 of Acomys percivali. Taxonomy (NCBI): domain Eukaryota; kingdom Metazoa; phylum Chordata; class Mammalia; order Rodentia; family Muridae; genus Acomys; species Acomys percivali. Next base: position 4,522,571 of record OU015742.1, on the reverse strand, counting down.
ATTTTTTAGCATCAAGGTGGGCATTGGTGTTTTAGTGTCATCCCCCTTAAAGACACTCCCTTTGTGACTCATGCCCTTTCCCAAGTCAATCATTTGCATAGAAAGTGAAGATGCTTCTATGGACCAAGACTAATGAACATCTATCTGGTCCTTAGTAAAACAGATTAACTGGACAAAATTAGACCTCATCCGAAAGGAGCAAGGGGAGAGACAGTGTCAGGTGGGCAGCTGAAAATGCCAGATACAGACAGGGATTGATAATTAGAAGATTGTCTGGTTCTTTGTCATTTTTCATTAAGCCTGGTATAGTGTTTAAGTGGGTTGACTGGCTTTATTATGTTAATTTCTGACCATTATAAATTAGGTGGGTGGATAAATATACCAGGTAAAAGAGATGTGAGATTGAGGAGTGTAGCAAATTCTGCCAATGACTGGACCCTACCCACTAAACCCACACTGAGGATTGCCTGTGGACATTTTTCATGAATGCACATAAAATTTCTTACAGTGTCTTCCTCCTGCTGTGCCCTGGCTATGGAAATTTGCTCAATCTGAATTTAGAACAAGCTAAACATGCCTTGGGAAGGAGTATCCCAGAACCAATCTTCAACTAATGAGAGATGAGAACGAATAAATACCAGCTTCCTCTTCTCTTTGTGGACCAATCTAAAGTTGACTCCATGGCATCTTTTAGAGGACCACTGTGGGATTGAGCACAAGTTGTCCAATGAAGTACAGCACACAAACGTGCCTTGTGTGGCTTTCTTGCCTCTTACCTTGGCTGCTACTCTATGATTGCAGATTCCTGGAATCACCCTGAAATAAGCTCCCTAACTTAGGGACTACACAATTGGAACTTCTTGATTGACAGAATGAAATTACAAGTATCTTGGTAATATATAGTTGGCTCCTTAAGTAGCATGAATTAGGCACCATTGATTCTAAGATGTTCAGTTTATGTCAATCATTTTTGCATTTTGAGTGACCTGTGTGTTTGTAGTATATGTGGAAGTAAAGCAAGTATGTTCTACCCAGTTAATTCTCTAGTCTGCCAGGAGTGAGGTCTCTTGTATGAATCTTCCTGTTGTATCAATAAAATCTTTTCTTAACCTTGAAGGGTCATTATTTAGAATCACACATTTGGGTTCCCCCAGTTAGATAGCCTTTGAAGGTGAGTCTATAGAAAGAAAGAGAGAGGAGAGAGAGAGAGAGAGAGAGAGAGAGAGAGAGAGAGAGAGAGAGAGAGAGAGAGAGAGAGAGAAGGCAGGGGATTAAAGCTATCCTTCCATCAGGAACCTGGGCTCACAAGCTTAGAACGTCTTCTCAGGTTGATACTCAGGCTTACAAATCACTATAGCCCCATTCGGTCTTACCAGCCCAGCTGTGCCAAAGCTGTGGAGGGGAGGACATTATGTAAGTATAGAGTTTGTACAACCTAGAATTTTTGAACAATCAAGAGAATGAATGCATCGGTAACCCCCAACCCACACTCTGGTTCACCTGCAGCCACCAAGCCCTAGATCTTGCATCTTTGAGCCCACGTGTATAGCAGTCACTCTCAGTGGCCAAGGGCCAGCAGTCACTCTGAGTCCCTTTCCCTGGGAACTTTTTAGCTGTGGCGTTAATGCCTTTGCCTTTCTCCAGATGGGATGCAAACTAAGACAGTGTCTCAGGCCCAGAGAGTGGCAGTCTTAGAACGGCTATAGGTTGGGGCATGGTGCCATGGGGAGGGAGTGAGATCTGTAAGGATGTTAAACTTGTCTGGCTCCACATTCCAGCTTAGGGGCATTGGAAGGGCTGAACATTAGAAAGCTTCTCCCATTATACCACGCTCCAAATGCATCCTGCTGTTAACATCTCTTAGGCTAAAGAACAAGGTTGAGTTTTTCATTTAGCATTCTCTGTTCAGTAGAACTAACCTTCTAAATTGTAAAAAAAAAAAAATCCATATTTTCTTTCATATAATTCAATAAAGCATTCTCATTTTGAGTTTGCAGAAAGTAGGACATAAGTAATTTTTACCTTTGAATTTGTATTATGCAAAAAAAAAATATATTGCTTGAAAATGACCCAGTCTTTCTCCTTCATTTTAAAGTAAGGCCCATGGACATCAAGTTATTTATCCAGTCCACACAGTGGAAATGAAACCAGAATCCCATCCTCACAAATTCTTTCTCTCACATCTAGACTCATTATAAAATAAGAGACTGCAGAGTTGACATACCCGCGGTCATTGCATTAGAGTTTCCCCAAAGGCTGTGGGCCAGATGTTGGTAAATGCTGAATTATTCATTTCCTCTTGGTGCGGATATTTTTCTGGGTGCCCTGTGAAGTTTTTCTTTATATAGCATCAGGCAATTCATGGAGGAGGCACATCTGGCATATGGCCCATCTTTATTATTCCCAAGGGAAAAAAAGCTCTAATATTTAAGCCCCAAGTCATTGGTAGGGAGGTTCTGGGCAAAGGAGCAATATTGTTATTATTTTTATATCTGTGAATACAAGGTGCCTACCTGAGTATTGTGGAGTGTTACGAGTCCAGGCAGTGGCTGGTACATGACATTAACTCCCAGGTCAAAGCAATCTCTATTAGCTTTCCCATTGTTCTGACCAAATACCTAACAGCACAATTTAAAGGAAGAAGTTATGTACTTTGATTCATGGTTTCAAAGAGCTCACTCCATGTTGTTTGGCCCGATGTAGCGTGACTGGTGGAAAATCACGGTGGCTGATGTTCTCATCTCATGGTGGACCAGGAAGCAGAGAGAATGAACCAGAAAAGGGCTAGGGACATCCCCCAGGGACATACCTCCTCTAGTAAGGTTCTACCTCATGAAGTGTCTTGAAGCTCTCCAAATAGTGCCACCAGCTAAGCCTAAATAACATGAGCTTTTGGAGGTGAGATTTCATATCCAGTACTGGCTAAGGCTTCACGTCATCCAGTCAATCATGTGACTTTGGCAATGTTTCCTAACCAGTGGTGAGATTTTGGGGATTTATGGGTTGATGGAGGATCTCTGAGGCATGGCTAGCTGCAGAAGGACAGGGTTGGTAGAGCATTTGAATGCTTCTTGGATGGTGTTGGCTGCCTATCCATGGAAACCAAAGTTCTCAAGATCTGTTCAACATAATGAAACAGCGCCAGAGCTTGGGGTGGTGGTGTAGGGTGCAATCATCACTTGCTAGGAGGAGGAAGGAAGACAGTGAGTCTGAGGCCAGCCTGGGATGCACGGTGGAACCTTGTCTCAATCACCAAGAAGCATAAAAACGAGGAGCAAGATGGGGATAAGGTGAGCGAGGCATCCAGGAAACCCAAGGAGCCACCAAGCTGCTCTTAGGGAAGTGTTCCCTGTCTGGGGACAGGAGTACTTAGGCGCATGATGCTGACAGCAGATATCTCTTTACATGTTCGGCTGTAGTTGTCCCATCCACCTTATCCTAGTGTTGCCTCTGAAAGAACATTGTTGCTTCAGGGAATTCATAGCTCAGTGTTCTTGATCTAGAGACCAACAGGACAGGGACCTCTGCCCATCTGAGTGGAAACACACAGTCTTCCCAGATCCCTAAGCTGTTTCTAGACAAAGAGGCAGGGTCATCTATGTGATGGCCATGGTCTACCATATGACAACAAGATTCCAGCAGCTGTGAACTCTTGGCTTCCTGGCTGGTAAGGCCCATCAGTACGGTAACAATGTAGATGAGTAGTCCAGGGTGTAATGTGCGATGTCTCCCAGCAGCACAGTGAGTTGGCTGTGGGGCCACCCTGCCTTGCTGTGGCTGCACAGCCCAGTGAGTGGAGCATGCTCAGTGCACACTCTGTTTGGATGCCCACCCCGCCTCAGCATGCTAGTTAGGGATCATTGTGTTCTTCTCAGCATGGAAGGAAAGATTGCAAAGCCTTCTATTGCAGGGAAGCCATTGTCCCTTTCCTTACTTCCTCTTCTCAGCAGTCTCTAATGATCCAATAGTGTTTTTTTTTTTTAAAAAAAAAAAAGAAAAGAAATGAAAAAGAAGAGACAAGAAAGGAAGAGTAAGGAGGCTGCTGACAAATGCCCAGGCCTCCTCCTGTTTTGGGATTTGAGGGACATCCCAGTGTGTAATGTGGAGAGCATAAAATTTCTGAGTGAGGTCATATCTGACAGAAGATCAGATTGTCCTTACTTTAAAGATTGGGGTTCATTTCTGGACCTAGGAAGACATTGAAGAATGCCCTCTCGTGTCACCCCTGAGGTTTTCAGGTCATGAAAGAGAAGGTGACACACATGGGGATGCTCTGAGTAAACATTCAGGCCTCCTGAACACTGTCCCTAGCTCACTGTGTTTGCTACCTGCAGAAGCCAAACAGCTCTCAAGGGAGCATCTTGACGTGCTGAGTCGAGTTAATTCCACGGTCTCCAGAAGGTCCCACACAAGCCAGATGACACCTACTTTGAGTTTGAATTCTGTCCCAATAGAGATGCATATCTGGTTTTCTCAATCAGAAGAACAACAGAAAAAGAATAGAAAATCGAGGAGGGGGGTTAGGGGGAATGCCTTCTGATGAGATACCAATCTATGGAAATTCAAGTTCCTTATATGAAATTGTGTACTATTATGTTGTTTATTTAGACAGTGTATTTATCTGTATGATACTTTAAGTCACCTCTATATTACTTATAAATCCTAAGACAATGCAAGTACTATACTAATCACTGGTATACTATATTATTTAGGGCAATTGTGATAAGCAAAAATACTTTATAAATCTTCAGTACAAATGCATTTTTTTTCAATAATCTTTATCCATAGTTGGGTCAATCCTCCATGAATATGGAACTCATGGGTAAGAAGGGATGACTTTATGAATACACTTTATACATACACAGACATATATATACATACATATGTAAACACTTATATGTTTTATGTAGTATGTGTTATATATGTGTTGAGAACTTCTTACTTGCCAGGTATTTGTATTTGCTCTGTACTTTGCCTATACTAACTCACTTACTCTTTTTTAAAAATTATTATTATTATTATTATTATTATTATTATTATGGTTTGTTGAGATAGTGTTTCTCTGTGTACCCTTGGCTGTCCTGGACTTGTTTTGTAAACCAGGCTGGCTTTGAACTCACAGAGACTCTCCTGCTTCTGCCTCCCTGAGTGCTGGGATTACAGGCGTGCACCACCATGCCCAGCTAACTCACTTATTCTTAGCAGCAATATTCAGGAGAAAGTTAAATGAATTGTTATAGGTCAGATAAATGTTATTGGCCAATCAAGGATTTGAATCCAAGTATTCTGACTAAATGTCTTAAACCTGAATCACTGGAGCAGTCATTCTCAAACCGGAACACCCATGATTGCTCTGGAGGGTGGTCAATTATGTTCGCCAACTTTTCATAGCTGAGGGAACATCTGGAATAAATAATGTAAGGGAGGAAGGATCTGTGTTGGTTCGCAGCTGTAGAGGTTTCATCCCATCATGACAGAAGGGCGTGGTGGAGCAGTGCTATAGGAGCAGCAGCGTGAACATGTCCCGTGTCTCTTTAGTTTGATTGAATCTCATGTTGTTTTGTTCACTGTTGGCTCTGAGGACACCGCTGTGCACTATATAGCCTAGGAGTGCAGTAGGCTGAACCATATGTTTATCTGATTTCATGCTCCAGTGTTCCTATGGAAATGTAATCACATAATACCACATCTCTCAGAATGAAACCCTGTGGTTAAGTGGGGCCTGATGGTCATGAGTTGGCTGTTACTGGAAAGTCTATGTAGAGCAGTACGTATGGCTGCCCATCAGTCTAAACAGTGAGGCCTCAGACGTGCTCAGGGCTTCTTGTTGGCCAGAAAGTCTGTGAGACAAATGTTTGGAAGATGCAGAGGTCCAATCAGTGCACATCAGACTGGATGAGCCTCCCTAGATCCCGGCTTCCACCTTACCACCAATGTCTCTGTTTCCTCTATGTGGAATAGCCTGATTTAATGGCTCAAGCCTGAAATCCCAGCTTCTTGAGGGACAGAGACAAGAAGATAACAGTTTCAAGGGCAACTTAGCTAAACTCTATCTCAAAATAGTCTTTTTAAAAATTGTGTTTATTTTTTTATTTATTCACGTTACATCCTGACTGTAGCCCCCTCCCTCATCCCCACCTGGTTCTCCCCCCTCTCCCTCTTCCCTTCCCTCCCCCACCCCCTACTTCCCTTAGTCCTCAGAAAGGGGGAGCCCTCCTCCCCTACAGTCTGGCTCCAGCTTATGAAGTCTCATCAGGACTGCCTGCATCCTCTTTCTCTGTGGCCTGGCAGTGCCGCCACGCTAGGGGGAAGTGATCAATGAGTGGGAAACGGAGACCATGTCAGAGGCAGCCCTTACTCTGCCCTGTCCCCCCAATATTATGGGACCTACAAGGAGACTGTGCTGCGTACTGACTACATCTGAGCAGGGGTTCTAGGTCCTCTCCATGCATGGTCTATGGTTGGTACATCAGTCTGTAGGTCCCCTGGGCCCATATTTGTTGGTCTCCTTGTGGAGCTCCTGTCCCCTTCAGGCTCTTCTATCTCCCAACTCTTCCCCAAGTCTCCCTGCACTCTGGCCCAATGCTTGGCTGTGAGTTTCAGCATCTGCTTTTATCCCCTGTTGGGTGGAGTCTTTCAGAGGAGCTCTATGGTAGGCTCCCATCCTGTTCCCTCTCTTCAGGCACTTCTGGTGTCTATTCTATTTGTCCTTCTGAATGAGAATTAAGCATCCTCCCTAGGGTCCTCCTTGTTATTTAGCTTCTTTAGGTCTGTGTATTGTAGTGTTGTTATCCTGTATTATGTGGCTAATACCCTCTTACAAGTGAGCATATACCATGTGTGTCATTCTGGGTCTGGGTTACCTCACTCAGGATGATCTTTTCTAGTTCCATCCATTTACATGCAAATTTGAAGATTTCCTTGTTTTTAATAGCTGAGTAGTATTCCACTGTGTACCACAGTTTCTTTATCCATTCTTTGGTTGAAGGACATCTAGGTTGTTTCCAGGTTCTGGCTATTATGAATTAGGCCGCTATGAACATAGTTGAGCAAATGTCCTTGTTGTATGGTGGAGCATCTTTCAGGTATATGTCCAGGAGTGGTATAGCTGGGTCAGGAGATAGGGCTATTCACAATTTTCTGAGAAAGCACCAGATTTATTTCCAAAGTGGTTGTACAAGTTTACACTCCCACCAGCCACGGAGGAGTGTTCCCTTTTCTCTACATCCTCAGACTTAGGTCAATATGAGAGTCCTTGCCTATAACAGGCAAACAAATCAGAGAAGGGAAAATGTGAGGAGGGAAGGAAAATCGGGAGATGGCGAGGGGAAGAGGAAAGACTTGACTAGCAGGCCTGGCTATCTCTAGCAGTTTGACTTGAGACTCTGCTTCTGCCTGGTGCAATTCTTGTCAAGGTATTACAACCAATTCTGCTTCTTCCAGCCACCCAGAGTCAGCCTTGGTCCCTCCTCACTGGGGCCAGGCATATTTCCAAGGGAAAGGAACACCACTGTGAGGCTATGCTCAAGAGCACGGGGCACAGCAGAGAAAACAGAGTTGACCTGTGGGTTGTTGCGTATTGGCTCGGGTGACTGGCATCTGCATAGAAGCCTAGAACAAGAAATGCGTTTGTGGGTTTGTGGGACTTTATTCATTCAGCTCTGTGATGGATTTTGTGGCCTAGCTTAAATCTAGGAACATGAAGAATTCTTGAAAGAAAAAAGTCAATTCCCAGCCGGGTGGTGGTGGCGCACGCCTTTAGTCTCAGCACTCGGGAGGCAGAGGCAGGTGGGTCTCTGTGAGTTCAAGGCCGGCCTGGTCTACAAAGTGAGTCTAGGACAGCCAAGGCTATACAGAGAAACCCTGTTTTGAAAAACCAAAAAAAAAAAAAAAAAAAAAGACAATTCCCTTTATCAGGTAGCACTAGGAAAATGTCCACCAAAAGCAATGGTGCTTTGAGCTATTTGCTGCTGCTCTGACAGATGACCACAGCCTGGGCAGATTATAAACAGTTGAAATTGCATTTCCCTAATGGTTCTGGAAGACGAGATGCTCAGGAGTGTGATGTCAGTGTGAGGGCGTTTTGCTGCAGCATGACGTGGGAGAGCAGACACATTCACGTAAGGCCAATAGGGATTCCAGGCTCTGGTTTCCCTGAAGCCACTAATCCCATCCTGAGGCCCCACCTTCCTGATGTCTTCTAACCCTAATTATCTCCCAAAGCTTCTGCCATTAACACAAGAATTTGAGGAGCAAGCCTGCAACTCATAACCTTAAAAAAGAAAATTAATAAACATATTTAATAATAATATTTAATAATACATTATATTTAATATATTATATATAACATATTATATGTATCTATATAATATTTAATGATAATATTTAATTTAATAATTGAATATCATAAATCAAAAGGGAAAACATTTGGGAAGGATATGGTAATCTCATGGGGCTTGCTTGTGAATATGTATGTAACATGTGACTTTTTAACCTAGCAAATGAGGCTGTGGAAGTGGAGTCCCATTTTTCTGTGTGAGTTTGAATTAAACCTCTGACAATGGATTTAGATACAAACAAGATATCTAGGAGCTGACTCAAGTTAGACAAGGCAGTCATCAAACGTCGCTTTATGTGCCCAGTTGCCTCTTTGGGCAACTGAAATTCAATCCTACTTGGCAAACAAGAGTAGGGACCAGGAGACAGAGTGGGATGCACCTCACATATCTCGCTGAGGGGTAAGGGAGCTAGGGTTTTGCTTACCACCTCCAGGCAGTGCTAATTCTTGGGCCCTTCTAGTTAACATGCACACAGCAAAGGAAGCTGCTTGCACCAAGAAGCAGGTGAAGGCTTTGATGCCCTGAGGAAGGTCTGAGATGCAGGATGATGACATAACATGTCTGCTCTTCTCCCCACGACCCTGGACATAGGAATGGTCCAGCACTCTCATTTCTCTTATTTTCGAGGGTAGAAAGGACACAGGTCTTTGTTGAGAACAGAGCCCAGAGTCAACTCCAGCCTTTGGAAGCACCCAAGTCTTTCTGCTTTGTCATATTTATGTACATATGCTATGCATATAGACAGAGCCCCAGTGATGTCATCAATGGGAGACCAAATCAACTGCAGTAGAAATTGTGGGAGACTGAGGAAGAGGAAAGTGACTGTGTGCAGATGATCAGAGATGAAGGCATCAGGGGGAAACATCTCACTTGATACCTCAGCTTTGCCAGCTGGGAGGCAAATCTAGAATGGGACAAAAGATCAGGGTTCTTTACCCCACTCCCAACTATTGGAGCAGGGTTGTTCTTTATATCTTGTAGCAATGAAGTTGGCATACCGTGGGTCTGAGACACACCTAGGTCTCCAGGGTAGGTCTTATTTTCACAAAATAGTCACCTGGCTCTTAGGACTTCTTAAGGAAAGCCAGTGGAACCTTCATCTGCAGCAGACTAAGTGCCTCCACGTTGTCCAAAGGCTTCTGGGTAAGATTTGCTGTTCAATTGGCAGCATACTCAGAGCTCCTTCTCTAATCAAGAAGTGTCTTATAGCTTCTGATGACTTAGTCACTTCCTGGTGCACCATCTTTACCTTGGCTTTGCCTCTGCAGCACCAAGGTGACTCCTAGGTTTCTCTCATCTTAAACACAGTGCCCCTTACTAATTTACTTTTCCTTTCAACGCACTTCTGGGAGAGTATTTTCTGGATGTATTAATGCCACTGACTTGTCTTTTTTTATTATTTTATTTTATTAATTTATTCTTATTACATCTCAATGGTTATCCCATCCCTTGTATCCTCCCATTCCTCCCTCCCTCCCATTTTCCCCTTATTCCCTTCCCCTATGACTGTGACTGAGGGGGACCTCCTCCCCTGTATATGCTCATAGGGTATCAAGTCTCATCTTAGTAGCCTGCTATCCTTCCTCTGAGTGCCACCAGGCCTCCCCATCCAGGGGACGTGGTCAAATATTGGGCACCAGAGTTTGTGTGAAAGTCAGACCCCACTCTCCACTCAACTGTGGAGAATGTCCTGTCCATTGCCTAGATCTGGGTCAGGGTTCAAAGTTTACTGCACGTATTGTCCTTGGCTTGTCTTAACACACCCTCCACAGGAATATAAGGCATCAATGAGAGGCTGTCCTCAGGGAGACAGAGTTAGAGGTGTGGACCATAGGACACACACACTGGTGGACTCAGTCAGGGCCCAGACATTGAAAGCCTTCCATACAACATGGACTGTCCTGCCTAAAAGCTAGGTAGGGCTTGTCAAATAAGAGCCTCTTCCACACTGAATGTTTGGATAGATAAATTCAGAAGAAAATGTGACTTAGACACAACTGGAACACAAACTGAAGGCTATGAGAGGACAGAGGGATGGTCTCAGGGGCTCCTCTTTGCTGATATGAGGTCTTGTTGGGAGAAAGCACAGCACAGGCTACACTTTCCATGTAACCTACTCAGGGGACCCCCCATGACCTTGAGGGAAACACAGGTAGGAATATGGATGCATCCCCAACACCAACACCCCTCCACACACAACTATTACAGCTCTGTTGAAAGTACAAATGTGTTCACACACAGCATTCCCAACCCTGAACACCCCCCACTCCCGCCTTGAAAACATCGAGAATGAAATCTCTCCACACTGTCACTGAGGCCTCGGGGAAGTTAATGGTTTTTATTGACCTGTAAAAAGGTCAATAGAACCTGTGAAAAGGTGCCATGAAAAGTCTTTCATCACAGGGGCTGACAGGGCCTGTCTGGCCTCTGGAATGACCCTACCTAGCAGCGGGAAGGGGAGAGGGCGTTTCGGTGTCATCTCAGAGGCAGAGGAGCAAAGCCCTGGCTCTGCTTCTCCTGCCACACACCCATGGCTCTGTGGCTTACCTGTGACTTGCTTTCCCTCCTCTTTGTTCCTGAGGTCCCCAACTCAAACACATACATGTGTATGCACAGAGTTATGTGGATGCACACATATGCACAGTCATGCATAGGGGTGTGTGTGTGTGTGTGTGTGTGAGTGTGTGTGTGTATGTCTTCCAGCCTGTGTGTGTGTGTGTGTGTGTGTGTGTCTTCCAGCCTGTGCACATGCTCATGAAGACTGTAAGGAAGGAAAGGCTGGGATTCTGTGTCTGATCATGCACTTACTCTCTAATTTCTCAACGTGGATCTGGTTGTGACTGATTTTTGCTAGGTCTTAATATTGCTACAATTAATAGGAATTGTAACACATCCTGTGTACATAGTTCATTTGTCTCAGGAATTAAAGCTCCCTTTAAAAAGCAAGCTTTCAAATATATATTGGCAATGTGAGAAATAGGAGAGCATATACTTCTGTAAAGATGAAGCTGTGAAACCCCCCTGTGCATGATGGCCCCTTTGCCAGGAAGTCATAGATTGCATTTAGCATTTGGTCATCTTTTACTTCGTTAGCCCCAACCAGTGTTTCCCACAGTCCTTTGGTGAGACACTGCAGGTCTCCATCAATACCATCCACTAGAACTTTCTATGGTGATAGGAATAATCTGGACCTGGGTCCCCAATATGATAGCATCATTTACCCATGACTCTCCCCCATGCCTTAAAACCATGGCTAGTGCAACTGAGAATAAGCTTTTACATTTTTACTGGTTTAGCTCCTTTAAATTTCAATAATATGCTAACTACTCTCGACTGTTAACATGCCTAGGAAAAGGGAACCTCCATTAAGGATTTGTTTCCATCATACTGCCCTGAGGGCATGTCTGTGGGGGATTTTCTTGGTTACTAGTTCATGTAGGAGGTCCAGCCTGCTGTGGACAATATCCTCCTGAGCAGCAGGGCCTGGGCTGTGTAGGAGACACAGTTGACCGCTGGCCTAGAAGCAGTCCAGTGAGCAGTCCAGTGAACAGCGTTCCTTCATGCTCTCTGCTTCAGCTCCTGCCTTGGTTTCCCTCAACAATGGACTGTGAAATATAAGATAAAGTCTGTTTTTGTTCAGTGTTTTATCACAGCAACATAAAGCAAACAGAAACAGATGGCAACACTGGCCAGGAGCTGCTGTGCTGAGCAGAGCACAAGCCTGGAAGAGCACACAGCGAGGCAACACTTGGTGGAGTGGAAGCCACCTCTCCACCCGCTCCTTTTCCTTCCATCTATCTGTCGTAGGAGGGGACTAGACAGGTGACGAGCTGTGAACACCTGGCTCATGGCTCATGGTTGTGGACGTTTACATAGAGTCCAGTCCTCCAAGAAACACTTTTCATCTGGGGAGTGAGTCTCCCCTGGAGGGCGGAGCATTTTGTTTTTCACATTAAGACACACAAAGAGATTGCTACCATAGCTTTTCCCCCATGGTTTGCTAGAGCACACGTTTGTTTGCTGAAACTCAGCCAACGGGCAGTAAAATTGCTTAAGACAACCCTCAAAAATCAGAGCAAATGATGTGCCTGTTAGGTTGTGTGTGTGTGTGTGTGTGTGTGTGTGTGTGTGTGTGTGTGTGTGTGTTAGGGGGGAAGGGCGAGTAGGGATAGGGACTCATGCATGAGTCTGAGGTCTTCTAGGAAAAAAATGGGACATCTTATCTCTGCAGGCCGACTTGTGATGTGCTCTAGGCAGAAAATGAAGCTGGCATGGCTCAGTATGTTTCCCTCTCATTACAGATGTCAGAAACTGTGCACTTGAAGGCACTGCCTAGTCGCTCGTATCAGGGTGCAATAGAACCTAGCTCTCCTTTCTCTAGGCTGATGTGTCTTCCACCAGCGTGCCTTAGAATCAATGGTGAGCTTTAAAAATAACACCCCGGAGCCCAGGCTGCATCCTGTGACAATTAAGCTGGACTTACACGGTGTACTCAAGAAAAGCACCCTGGCAACCCCACGCTTCAGGTGGCCATGATCCCCACTCCACCCCCCAGCCAATTTATTTTGGGTTTGCTTTCCTTATAAGAAGAGCAAGGTCTCTTTCAAAGCTGACTGAATGTAAACCTTCGATAAGATTCTGTATTTTGCTTGTGGAAGTGTGAGCACATTTTTATCATACAGATGGAAGTTTGAATCTTCTTGGAAGTACAGCCCAAATAATAAACTGAGCCAAATTTCTAGAAAATGTCAAATAATAGTATTAGTTTAATTCCATATTCCCCACACTTTCACTTTTCCATAGTCCCCTGGGCCAGATGTTTGATTCAGTAAATGCACCAAGGAGAAAAGGACAGTGATGGAGAGAGTTTGTCCTAGCTGATGTGCAGGGCATGTGGTGTGTGGCTGTTTGGTGTTGGGATGGGGGAAGCCTCTCTCCTGCCTCTGCAATCTTTCCCTGGTCAAACTTCCCTCAAAAGGTAATAAAATATGTGCATGAGTTGATTAGGAACAAATGTCAAAGTCCTCTCTATGATGGAAGTCTCCGTCTCCATGGCTCTGATAAATCCCAGCAGGCTCTCATGAATCTTTAATGGCTGGCCTATATTTAGGGGCTTTCAGTTTCTGAGGGCGATGAAAGGTTCTGCAGAGATACCGTTCCCTCGGTGCCTGGCTTCTGCCAGGACTGGTACCTATTTAAAGCACATCTTATCTTTTTGAACACGGGCAGATTATGCTGACAAGAAACTTTCCTAGACCTGAAATCAAATGATAAGACCTCCAATGTGAAAAGTGTTCATTAATTTCTTCCAAGACGTGACACAGACTGTCTACTGGGTATCAAACCTTGTGCTGGCCACATTGAGGTAATAGTACAGAGCAGCCAACCTGTGAGTTTGCACCCTCGTTGGGGGAGACAGTCGGCAGATATGAAACAAATCATCAGTGTAATTACAGGCTGTGGTAATTGCAGTGAAAGAAACAAGCAGGGTGGCATGGTGTGATTTTAAGCAGGGGAGTGACATGAGCTGATTTGCATTTTGAAAGATTTCTTTAGCTGCTGGATGGGAAAATGGGTTGTAGAGGCCAAAGGTGAAAGTCAGGGCACAATGTAAAAGCCACATTAGTGGTCCAGGGACCAACTGGTTATGTCAGAGGAGGCGGCGGGGGGGGGGGGGGGAAAAAGGAAAGGGGGGGGGGGGGGGGGGGGGGGGGGGGGGCAAAAAGCAAATTTGGGGTGTGTGTATGTGTGAATCTGTGTGCATGTGTACCTGTGTGTATTTGTATGTGTGTATCTGTGTGTATGCCTATGTTTGTATCTCTGTATGTGTGTACCTATGTCTGTGTATATCTGTGTGTGTATCTGAGTCTAGGTGTATCTTTGTGTGCATGTGTACATGTGTGTATCTCTGTATATACCTGTGTGTGTCTGTGTGTATCTATGTGTGTATCTCTGTCTGTGTTTGCCTGTGTGTATATCTGTGTGATTATGTATCTGTGTATGTATGTATGTATGTATGTATGTATGTATGTATGTATGTGTATTCCTAGAGATAGAAACACAGCCCCTAGTGCATGTGAAGCAAGCATGTTACCACTGAACAGTATATCATCTGCTATGCAACAGATTTTTTTAGTTAAACAGAAAACTTGATAATGGATCGAAATCACCAAAAGAAAAGAGAACAGCTGAGCTACGGCCTAATGACTTAGTGGACTGCTGTGTATCCTTTGCACTGTAGAGGAACAGAGGCTAGGTAGACAGGCAGGTTTGAGGGGAGGTAATTTGGAGTGTGCTGTCGCTTAACCTAACTGTGAATATATTTGAAGTGCACATGTGAATAGCGAGAATTGTGGGTACAGGTCAAGCCTGTAGATTCTTACTTAGGAGACAGAAAATGACAAATGACATCAAAAGCCTTGAACTGGCCTGGGAAGACAGTCCCACTGGGTATTGAGAACACAGAGTTGCACCTGTGTTCTGACTCTACACACATGGAATGACATGCACACATTCACACGCATACATCAAACGCACAGACAATAATAGTTTTTTTTATTGTAATTGAATGGGTGTGGCTAGTTTGTCTTCCAGACCCACATTTCTACCTAATCAAGTAAAAAGAAATCAACAGTTGAAAATAAAAAAACACACTGATAAAGCCAGGCCCGGTGGTAGAGTCCTGTAATCTTAGTTACATGTGAAGCTGAGGCAGGAAGATTCTAAGTTCACGGACTATCTGAGCTCAGAGTGACTTCACAGACCATCTGAGAGATGCAGCGAGACCTTGTGCCAAAACACAAAGTAACTGAAGGGTAGGTGACAGAGCTCAGTGGAAGAGGGCTTGCCTGTCATAATAAGCCTCAAGATTCAATGCCCAGTACCACCTGCTTACTTGTATAATTAAAATAGCATGCAGACCTCTGCTCAACAGAGAAAGGATTGCTCTACAAAGACATTTGCTACATAGTTCTTTAAACACTGAGTTCTCATGGGATTTAAAAACTATCCAAATTTTGCAGAGACCTAATTTACCGGTTTGTTTTGATTCCTGTTAGGCTAACAATTTGTGTGTGTGGGTGTGTGGGTGTGGGTGCGCGCATGCTTTTGTGTGCGCACACACCTGAGTCCACAGCCCGGGGAGGGCAGAAGGTAACCTTGACCAGCAGCCCTCGCTCTCCACTCTGTTCAACACAGGTTATCTTGCTAGTCACCACCGTACGCTGGAGACTGCCTGAGCCACTTGCTTCTGGAGGGTCTCATTGCACCACGGCTGTAGGAGAGAGTCCCTCATGAGCCTGTGAGTCCCATGCTCGCGTTCTCACAAGACATTCCCAGCTCCTAGCATATCTGGAGGCCAAACTTCCTAACCTGGCTAGTCCAAGAACTGTAGGATTTCCTACCAGATGACTGTGGATGGATGTCCCTCCTATGGCTCGCTATCTCTTTCCCATCACACATGTTTGTATCCATGAACACCCAGGCTTCCCAGACCTCCAGCAAGAGTTCCCTGCCGGCTTCATTCTTACATGTCTTTGTGATGCTACAGTCAGTGGTAGAGGAAGATACTTGTTAAGGCTCCACAGGGGAGCTAAGGAAGATGCAAGGTGCGTTGAGCCCCCTTGAAAAGAACACTTGTTGGCCACCCCTCGGGTCACTAGGTAGGGGCTGAGAGGAACACGGGACAAGGCTGGATTAGAAGCCCATACTGCATCTGGCCCCAAGTTGGTCCTTCTGCCCTCTTGCTGTTCCCCTGACCCCCAGAAACCCAACTTTGCTATTTTTATACCACAGATACTGAACCTTCAGAGATTGTTGACAAGTTATGGTTTTAGCTGAGAACCCAAACCATCGCATATGCAGAGGATAGGTTTCGTGTGAGTGGCTGGCCAACTCCATGTACATCCGCTGCAATTCTGCACTAGTAGATCTGCTATCAGAGAAGTCCACCCAGTGACCAGTGGGTAGACAGCACGTGTAGCATGGTTACGCTGGAATAAAGTATGATTTGGCTCACTCCATACACGTAGTTTAGAACTTACACATTGACTAGGGATAACTGAAAATATAGACAGCAAAACTTTGGATAAGGGCCAGATTTTGTGAATTCACTATAGTTATACGTTCGGCAGATTGTGAAACATAACTCGAGGATTCTAAAACATGAGTTCCTTATTCTGGAGAATGAGCTGTATCTTGTATATTTAATTTACATATTTTTAAAAAAATAAAATCTTGGGGTTTATAGAATGGCTCAGGGCAGAGGCCTAGACTCCCAACTCCCAACCATCCACCCCATCACTACAGCAAGGTGACAGTAATAATAATAGCATAATAGTATAATAGTATAATAAATACCAAGAGCGGTAGTGGCAGTCCCTGGAAATACTTTCTGCAACTGTGTCCCTTCAGTGCTGTGGCTTTCCCTCTCCATCCCACACAGCCACTGCACTCCACGGTGCAGTTCACTTTCTCATTTCTGAGGTTACTTGGGTGAATTACTCACCCACATCACAGGGCTGCTGAGCTGGGGAGCCACCCTCTGAACCTCTGGTGGCTGAACTCCAGCCATGAAATTTTCTCATTGTGTCTTCAGATGGCTTCTGTCACTGTGGCCAGCCTCTCTCAAGGGAACTGTTGTCACCTGTCATGGCAGTGTAATAGGTTTGTTGCAGGTGCTGAGCAAGATCTCAAGGCAGTGCCCATCGAAGGCTAGGGGGAACTGGGCTAGCTCCAGCCTTTGCACTCATGGCCACTCACTGTCCTTTGCAATCAGATCAGTCCTTAATTTGGTGCCTTAGTCTGTAGGAACTTCTAATTAAAAGATGGATTTTCTAATGAACTTTTATTAATTCAGCAATCTGTATGGATACGGAATTGTCATTTTTCCTAATAGAGGAAATTTGTTGGGTTTATTTTCCTGAACAGTGGAAGTTATTCAACTTAATTAAACTGTCCAAGGAGATTTTCTACTTGTCTTTCTCAACATGGGCCAGGAGGGAGCTCCCTTCATGGGGCCTCAGTGGTGACTGGAGACTGGCTTTTCTTCTGAAGCCAGTGTGGATCTGGTGTCAGCTATTTCTAAAATCCCTACAGTTGAAATCAGAGCAAAGAAATCGGGAGGCTCCTCCAGGTGTGGGCATGTGCCTTTAGTCCCAGCATGACAGTGGAGGAAACAGGAAGATTGGTCGTTCAAAACTACTACTAGGGAGGCTCTGTTTTAAAGCAGAATACCACCTCTATTACATGATTTCAGGCTAGATCTCCCTGTGCCTGGGAGCCTTGTATGTATGCCCAGAAGGGTAGAGAGTGTTTCAGACTCCCCAACACAAGATGAAAACACAGCCAGACTTTAGAGTCCTTCAGACTACCTTAAGAGGGAAATTACTAACGATTTCATACTGTCAAAGAGAACACTAACCATTTTTGGTAGTATGTTAAAGAATCATACCTAGCCAGCAGGTCCCTTCCTTTTCTCCCCATCCTTTTCTCAAAAATACAAAGCAATCATCATCATCATCATCCATCATCATCATCATCATCATCATCATCATCATCGGAATACAGCATAGAGATGTGACTCCAGAGAAAAACACCTAGAGACTTTCCTACAGGAAATCATGCTTTTTAAAAATGCTTGCCCTTTTATGATATGCACAGTATTTACGAGCTACTTTAATAGCTACCATATTATGGAAAGATTAAATGGAGCTGATAAATGTCTGTCACCCCCACACAACTCAGTTATTGTGGTCAGTGCATTTAGAACCTGTCAGCAACTTGTCTCAGCAGTGCTCAAGCTCATGGTGTGTTGGCTCTCACAATTTATCATCGCTTGGCCTGTGTTATATATTACAGCATGTCATTACTGTTATTTGCCACAGCCACCATGTGACAGAATTGAGCCACAGAACAATTGAACCTCATACCCTTTAATCAATGGCTTATGCAGCTCCATCCCCAACAACCATTGTGTTCTTTGCTCTTGTGAGTTCAAGTTTACAAAGTACTTGAGGTTTCAGGGAAGAATACCACCTGATGTCAAGCCACTGACAACAGGAAGAGTACCACAGATGACCAGGAGATAAATGCATGTGCCCTGTAAAAGTCACAGTCAACACACAAAATGGCTACCATGATGTTCCTGGATGTCTGAATGGTCTATGGCATAGCACTGGACGTAGGATCACATCTATTTGCAGATAACATGATGATAGAACTAGAAAATCATGAAAATCTATTGATAATCTCTTGAAATATATAAGAAAGTTTCAAATGATCAAAGAGAAGTATGAAGAAATAAGAAGCCTCCAAAAATTAAAAGTGAATTTTATTTGTATATTGAATTTTGAATTTTTTTGTATAACAATGATATATATATATGTATATGTGTATATATATGTGTGTGTGTATATATGTGTGTGTGTGTATATATATAGTAGAACTGATTTTAGCCATGTACCACTTATGTAAAGAGAAACTTCTAACATATATCTAAATATATACTTAAGTGTTTTAATGAATAGATATTCTTAGGTAGTAGATGAGACTTATTTTTAAATCATATTTCCAATTTAATTTAAAATTCGAATAGATTGTTTGGCTTACTGGAAGACCTGAAAACATTTGCAGGAAGAACATTTTGCTCTACTCTATACTGAAATGTCTTTGCATGTTATTTAAATTCCCACATCAAGTCAGACAGAGGAATGGAACAAAGAAAATTGTCCAATACTGGCTCAAGGAACTTCTCCCATAGTCAAAGAAGCAGGCTGGACCGAGACAACAGAAAGGACTATTTAGCAAAGCACCTGGAAAAATAGAAAAATTACTTAGGAAAGCTCATCTCCATCTCCCCACCACGTCACTCTAGCCGTTCCCTCAGACCCTCGTGGTCCACAGCCAGCCATTTCCCTGCTGGTCTTGCAGCTGCTCCTATAAATGCACCCAGAGCTTCATTCTGATGCATAGTTGGCATTCACCCAAGATGCTAGTAATTAAAATAAAATAAAATAAAATAAAATAAAATAAAAGACTGAGTTGGCCTCAGGTGAAAGTCCTGGAATTGATTAAATAAAAAAAAAAAAATGAAGAACCCTGATGACCTTGTTTAGCAAGTGACTTTTTATCCGTGCAAAGAAATATAAAATATAGACCCAAGTGCAAAGTGTAAGGTAACATGGATAATGGGGTCTAAGTGACCTTGGAGTTCTAAATGATCAGGCTTATGTGTAATGTCAAAAGCATCCTCGATGGAGGAAAAAAATCAGTAAGTTGAGCTTCATTAAAATTAAAAACTTATTGCCTATGAAAGATAATATTAAAAGGCTCTAAAAAAGCAAGTCACAGAGTGGGAGAAAAAAAATCTGTACAAATCACACACCTAATGAAGGATGAGCACTGAGAATGTGTAGACATGCACAGTAAAATGAAGTGACTGCTTAGAAATGATTACCTCAGAGAAGGTGTTTGGCAGTGCATGTGTATTAAAAAGCATATTCCCCGGTTTATGGTCTTTATGCCTTGGGAGATTACTGGGATGTGACCCAATCACAAATCGAGAGACAGTGACATAAACTCTATCTACTATCTATAGTCTAGCAAAGAGCTATTGCAAAGAGCAGCTACATTTACTAATACAGGGGTTTGGGTGAGAGAGTGTGGCTGTCACTCTCATGAGCGGCAGCCTGTACAGATGGATACGAAGCTCTGTAGTAAAACAGAACATACAGGTCCCTGGACGTAGATGTCCCCCCTTGGAGACCTTCAAAAAATCTCATCCATGCTGCCAGCTGGGAGTGCTTGATCTTTCTCATTTATCCCCATCTGTCGTCTTGATTATTTCTAAGGATTTCATCCGGGGATGTGATCTGAATCCAGAGACTGCCATCAGTGTCAGGAGGCTGGGGCAGGGGTGTGTGCAGCCTTGTATCCCTGCTCTAGTCCTGTCCCAGCCTTCCTGAAATTGATAAACAGCACAGCCGCCCTCTCCCCCTGAGAGAAATGAAGCGCAGGCTCAGGGCCTCATTGATTTCCCAGGACACCCGATGCCACTTTAGGACTCTATTTTTATTTTCAGAAGTGGCCTTCTGACCTAACTCGGGCCTGTAAATCAGCTGGCAAAATGCTTCTCTGCTGCTCTCTCAGCATGATCCTTCATCCTGCAGTTTTTCACTTTTATCTAACAAGGACAATATCCTTGAGAGTTCACATGCATCTCTTTCTTTGGGTGGGTGAGATTTTCTGAACTCTGACCTCAGAGATAGTTTTTTGTAAAGGCTTGCAAAGGCACATGCCTGGATCCATCGCAGCTTGCGTAGTGTTGTTCAGAAAGCTAGAGTGTTCCTACAGCTAAATGCCTTTGTGACCTGTGTTCTTCTTAACCGCAGTGGGATGAGAGTGGGCATGTCAGCAGTAGACTCAGAACTGATTCTTCTCCAAAGATTTTCACAGATCATCTCACTGTTATAACCACACTTGGGTACTAACCGCCGCCCCCACAAGCTATTATGCTCTGAAAAAAAAAATCATGCCTGTCCCTCTGTGTTCAATATATTATCAATCCATTCAGCCTGTGTTGCTTGCTCACACTTCTCTCATCTTCACATATGGTTTCAGCCACCCATGGTCAGATGGAAGAGTGTCATGATGCAATCTTAGGCCATAACACTCTGTCCCATCTGGGATGTGGCATGGCACTTTTGTCCAGGACAGCTATCCACACTGTGTATGCAACCCTCCTGTTAGCCATCTGGCCACCAGGCTTACTGCTACAGTGTCATAGTATTTATGTTTAAGTAATCTTTATTTTACTTTAAAATGACCCCAAAGCACAAGGTTAATTATGATGGAAATTCAGATATGCCAAACAGAAGCTAAAAGGCACTTCCTTTGAACACAGTGCGTTGAGAAAGATACCCCAATAAAATAACTTTGTTACAGTATGTATTGTTATAATTATTCCATTTTACCGCCAGTCATTCTTATACTTTAATGCACCTAATTTTCAATCAAACATCATAATAGTAATGCATACAGAGGAGAAAACCGTGGGCTTCACTGTATTCATGGTTCCAGATAGCCACGGGGGTCTTTTATGCCCCTGAAGATAGGCAGAGGCCACAGTGTATCAGGAAGAGCTGCAAAGCAAGAGTACTGAAGACAAGAGTTGTCACAAAGCCATGTCTCATAAACACAGCCCCATCTCTGGCAGAATCACTTGTCATCAGTGAATTCCAGTGGGTTGATAAAGAACTAGAGGCCTTACTGGCCCCACACCAGTTGTCTTTGGGAAGCAAAACACTGTCCATGTTCTGGCTGATAACTTTCTCTGGGAAGGAAGAAAAATACTCTTAGCATGTCTTGGGTCTCTAGAGTGGTGTAGCTAACAAACCCCAGGCCAGATTCAGTGACTAGTTACCCCCCAGAGGAAAGTTGAAAGAGCTCAGAGAATCATAGCACGCATCATCTTAGACTTCCACTAACATCACTCCTACAGACGCACAGCTTTTTTTTTTCCTTCATTTA
This sequence comes from Acomys percivali, assembly GCA_907169655.1. Lineage (NCBI taxonomy): Eukaryota > Metazoa > Chordata > Mammalia > Rodentia > Muridae > Acomys > Acomys percivali. The sequence goes on along the minus strand of OU015742.1, from coordinate 4,500,705 downwards.
GTAGAGTCGGTGCTGTCATCAGGAGCATCTCAAGTTCAGCAAGTCCACAGGCCGGTCCTCTGCAGCCAGCATCTTTCCTTTCACCTATTTGGTATGTGGCTTTGCAGCTGGCTTTGTAGTTGCTGTGCCTCCTGAGAGGAGGCAGCTAAGCTCCTCATGGCTAGGTTCTCTTGGCGTCCCCTCCATGGCATCATAGACTGTACCTTCTCTCTCCTCCAGATCTGGGGTGGGAGGAGGTATATGCTGCTCTTTCCTCACATTGTTTTCAACCGGTTTCCCCAGGGAGCAGCCCCTGAGCAGAGAACTATGCGCTAGTGGCTTATTTGGGAGGTGATCCAGGAAAGTTTGGTGGGTGAATGGGGGAGGAAAAGAAATCTAGATGTGGTATGTTAACAGGCAGGTTGCTTTCATGGTTAATTAGCACTCAGTTCCTCTAAAGAGTTCAAGGAGGTAGAGAACATAAAGTGGGCAGTAGGTTTTTATCCTCAAGTTCCTAGCCCATCTGTCATCTGGCTACATCTAAAGACACTAACTCCCAGCTCTGCTAGTTTGTTCCATTGCCCTCAAGACAAGAGAAAACCTAGACAAGTCTATGACAGCCATAGGTACATACATGATCAGGACTTTGCCATCCCTAGCTCCCTTGGGGTTAAAAGGATCGTGAAAGACAATTCTAAGGGGATTTGACTCATTGGTTCACAAAGAAGACGCAGGCAAATTTACAGAGATTTAGTTCTCTGTGCTGTAATTATGGCCTTCCATGAGACATACCTCATTATGGAAGTTGTGGCACATTAGGGAATGTACATAATGCACTAAACATGGGTCTGGCTAAGAAAGTACAAAAATATTTTAGCTATTAACAGCATTATAGCTATACTTGTCTTTCATATTGAAATGTGTTCAGAAGTATGAGATGCAGCAGATCACTGTGATTCCTAGGCACCAAGGGACTGGACTTGGGTATTTGTAATGAAGATGAGTGAGCTAAAATAGCCACTCCCCTCTCCAGCATCACTTGGACAAGGACAAAGGTTCTCACCTAGAACTCTATGAGATGCTCGTACATAGGAATACAGTTCATATTTCAGAGTATTCTTAGAACTTCATAAACCCACTTTTGCCAAGTTTAGAAATCTTACCTTCAGAACTATGCTAGCATCACAGGACTTGCAGCATCCCAGATTTCAGTTTTTGATTTAAAGAAAAAGGTGTTCAATTTGAGATACGGTATTTCAGTAACTAAGTGGGAACTGTAGTGTCTTACTTCCTGCCTGATAAATGATTCTGGGACTCTTTCAGACAAGTAATGCATTTTGCCTCTGATATTCTGCCCATGGAAGAGTCCAGAATATTCTGTATATTTTATATATCTATTATAATTTTCAATTGGGAAACCCATTCTATGTGTTGACCTTGTGAAAATGAAAGTGGATAAAATAATTGTTTTCTTATTTGAGTTCCTTTGGACACTGAACTCCATGAGGAGTTGGACTTATTAGTCATGTATTTTTGTTTCTGGGAGATGCATCCTTCTTTACTGCATTGTCTTCCTGGGAGGAGCAAACAGCACAACTGACCTTGTCACAAAAGAAAATTCCACTATAATTACATAGATGTACCATGACCATCCTATTTAATTCAGGAGCCCTGGAATCTTGATGGCAACATTATATATGTGCATTCTCATGGCTGTTTGTTATATGGTTGAACTTATAAATGTTTTTTATGGCTGTGTGATCCCTGAAGAAGCCATCATTTATTAAGAACATTCAGAACATTGAGAGGGGAACTTAGGAATAAAATAAGAATGAGAAACCACTCTTACCTGTGATGCGTTGGCCAAACGGAAAACAAAAACAGTAGTTTTAGGCAATATTCAAGAGAAGGTAGAATGTTGCTATTTGGAGGAATTAGGGTACACAAAATCTGTAGAATAAGATAGTAAAAATAACCAAAATTTGTTGAGAAATTACTGCCTGTCAAACATTGAGTTTATTGATTATAGTTTAGTGATTGGTTTTATACAACTTTGTGGAGTCTGAGGCTATACTCACAGATTTTAGGAGTCAATCAAGCTATAGCTGCCCAAATGACACTCAACTGGTGAGTGGTAAAGGCTGGATGGGAATCTAGGGGGCCTGACTTTAGACCTAAGTAAAATTCCATCAGAGAAAAGGCTGACATGGATGCAGAAGGCAGGCTTGCGGGCGCAGAAACCCAAGCCTAAGCCACGAAGCATCCAGGGACAAGAAAACTCAGAATGGTGATTATTTTTCAGTTGAGTACCAGAAGATCCCGGCCATCCTAGGAAAGGACACAGGACACGTACCTGTAGGTTGCTCTGAGGCAGAAAAAGCAGAGTGACTCTGACTTGGGATTCATGGAGTTAGATGGTGGTGGGATAGTGTCCAAGGGAACTCCCTAGAGAAGCCAGGAAAATGAAGCTAGCATTCGCTTGATACAGGCATGATTCACAAAGCATTCCCTGGGGGACCCTTTGTACCCATGCCCTTCTTCTCTGTCGGTGTTCCAGGGCCCTTGTGGGTGCCTTCTGATCTCAGATTCTCCTTGATCTCTAGACCCCATTCTGTGGGCGTTCTATTTCGGAGAACCATAGGGTCTTCTGACTCCCCGTGTTCAAACTGACCTCCTGATTCACCCTCTAGTCTTGATCCTCCTCCCTAGATCTCACTTCCTATCCACATACCTCCTCCAAAGGAGTGCTAAGCACTTCCTCCTCCCCCTCACACAGAACCCTAGCCCGTGTCGCTCTAGTGTCCCCCAGTATTCTCCATACAACAAAGAGATCACTCTACAAACCTAACCAGATTGTCTACCCTTTTATTAAAAGTGAATAAAGGGCTTCTCATTGCTGTAAAGGTCTAGGTCTATACATCTACTCTTAAGCTTCCAGTCCACCTGGCTCCCTATCATGCTGGTTGGAACTGTCTGCTCCCCCAGCTCCCCACCCCCAGTTCTTTCTACTTCTCCTCCCCTCCCTGATTTCCTTAGCCCTCACTGTGTTCTCCTTCTTCAGCTATGTAACCATCATGTCAACCTCCTCTGCTTGCCCTCTCTAGGCTTATCCTCCCCCAGACCAGTCTGTTTCCACCCATCACCCACTCCATACCTGTGCCTTGTACCTCCCAGCCAGGCCAAGGTAGTTAAGGCCTCCTTTTACAGGCCCTGAGCATCCCACAAGGCATCTTCATGTGCTTCTCACCACTGAGACTTTCCACTCATTAGCAGAATGAAATCTATAATCCCCCCCCCCACTTCACAGTGATCTCTTTAGATCCACAGTACCTAACAATTGGTAGGGACAATGCTGGTACTCCACCTTTGCTGTCCGAATGGAATAATTAAAAAATGATGCAAGCCTGGGAAAGTGTCATCCTATAAGGATGTAATCAACCCCTAGGTGATGATTGCTCTTGCATCTGTGAGATGGTGATTATTTTTCACTTGGGTACCAAAAGAAACAGTGATCCCAGGCATCCTTAGAAAGGGCACAGGCCAAGTGCCTGGAAAGAGAAGAGTGAGTCTGCCTTAGGATATGCAGAGTGAGATGTTGGTGGCATAGTGTTCAAGGGAACTCCATGGAAAAGCCAAGAAAATTAGGCTTACCCTGTAGAAATGGTCTCAAAAGTGAGAACTTTGATGGCTCTGATATTCCCCCCAGATCCTGCTTTTATGGAATCTCAAAGATATCAGGGAAAGTCTTTAGAAAGAACTAGCGAATGCTACGAGGCGTAGAGGCCTAGACATCCAGGGCTTTTGCCACTCTGCCTTGAATTCAATTCCAAGGCTTCTGATTCACTGTGAAAAATAGCTCAAGTGGATAGAAAGGTGTGAAGCCACAAATATGCGCCATGGCATGGGCATGGCCTTGCCCTCTCAGTGATGGCCCGGCCAGCTCAGCCTTCTGGGAGAGCTTACATGCCAGTGTACCTTGTCTGGACTCCAGAAATCAAGGCTCCATACCAACCAACAACCTAATGAATGCCCCATTCCTTAATTACTGGTGGCTGAAGCTGGCAGATATGGGTCCCTGATCCATTGATCAAACAGAGTACCGACAGTAGACCAACTCCAGGAGGCTACCACCCTTGCCCAAAGACGATTCTCCTCCTACCCACCTCATGGAGAATGACATTTAACTAACAATAGTCTTTGGCAGATTTCATCTTCTCTACACAGTGAAAGGGAGACTTAAATTTTTTTTTGCTTTGCAACTGCAACAAATGGAAAATAATTCTGGCAGCTGGCAGCTAAGGATCCTGGACACAGAATTTGCCTTTCACATTCCAGTGGCTTGTGGGGTTGTATATGCAGATTTTTAACCAAGCTTTGCAATGTAGGGTTTAGAATGCTTGGGAGATCTTTAGAGTCAGTGGCATTTTATCAGCTGTACCAGCTGTTTTCCCTGACGGGATGTTAAATGGCGTTTTAGCCTCCCTTTTTGTGGACACCAGAGGGTCTGCAGCTAGAAGCAGGAGAAAAGCTAGCAGGTCTACACAGCCAGGAGGCTCAAGCAAGTGCCCCGAGGGTCTAGCCTGTGTAACCCCTGCATCAGGAGCTTTGAGAGACCAGCTCCTGCAGACTGTGGAGGCTAAGCTGGCTCTACAATAATAAGGCTGGTTTCTGGTTCTGCCGGGATTACAATGGAAGGCAAAGGCCCACGGTATCAGAAGGAGCTGAATTTTCTTAAGGGAAAAACATTTGTTGCTAGACTTGAATAATCAAGATCAGCTTCCTGGGGACAGAGGTTAGGTAGTGTTTAAGATTCAACCAGAAATAAAATGGTGTTAACACATGCTAAAAAGAATTAATCATAGAGTTATCATTTAATACAGAATTTCCATTTCCAGTTATATATCCAAATGAATTAAAAGCAGGGTATTGAAGAGGTGTTTGCTTACCTGCATTCATAAAAGCATTGTTCATAATAGCCACGAGGTAGACGCAAGGCAGGCATGGTGGGACATACCTGCAATTTCATGACTTGGGAGACTGAATTACAAAGACAGTGAGGCCAGCCTGGGCGAGTTTAAGGTCAGCGAGGAGTATATAGTGAGGCCTTGCCTCAAAAATATACAAAGCAGAGAATAGCAAAAAGAGGAAAAAGAACATAAAGTGCTTACAGACCAATGAGTGACTAACAAAGTATAGCATATCTATGTAAGGAATAGTATTTAGTCTAAAAAAGCAAAAAGTTGTGATCCATGCTATGTAATGCAGAAGAATTCTGTCATTCTGCAAAACAAAACAAAAGATCCAGTCACAAAAGATAAACCCTCTATGAGGTTTCCACACTATTCAGATCCATGAGAAGGAATAGAAGGGTGGTTTCCTTGGCCAAGGAAGGAAAATTCAGAGTTGTTGTTTTATAGATGCAGAGTAATAGGTCTCCAACATTTTGCAAATAGAAGTTGCACAGTGTGAAAATATTTAACATTATTGTCCTTCACATTTAAAAATTCCAGGTAGGATGAAATTGTTATGTTACATATATTTTTCCATAACTAAACATAAAATAACTAAAACCTAACTTTTTTGAATTTTAAATAAGCCTTATTTCACCTGGGGCTGGACAGATATTACTCTGTAAGTTATCTTGTTGCCTCTCAGCCCCAACATCTCATGCCATTCGCTTTAATCATTCCTATCTGGCCTACTTCCCATACAATATCCCCATAAATTCTTGCACATACTTTCCATCTGGGCTGTTTCGTTCCATGCTAATTAGAGTAAATTCCTCCTGGCCATATGGCTCCCTGGTTCTCTCCATGCTAACCCATCTCAGTCCGGCTTCCTCCTTCTCTTGGCCCTGTCTGCTTCCTTCCTGTGATCCTTCTGTCTTCCCCATGCCTCGTGGTCTTCTGACCCCAAGCCCTGGGAACCTAAAACTTCACCTATCCCTCTCCTACAAAGTCTCAGGCTTTAACATTTTTATTACCCAATCAACTTTGAATTAGGTAGAGCAAGGTTTACACAACAAAGACAGGTGTGTGTGAGAATGCGCTCCTCTGGACGGTAACCAGGGCATTGAAATCAGCAGTAAATGAGACTTTCCTCCAACATCTCCCTGTTTTAGTCCCATTATGCCTCCTTTTTCTTTTTATAATAATAATGAACTATATACAGTAAAACCAATTATGGAACAACCATAAAAAACATTATATAAGAGTTACATTCATAGCATCCAGTCCATATGTGTTGGCAATTTAGGAGTATTCTATCTTAATAAGTCTAAGTTCTGAACCTAAATCAATCTCTAGCATATCTTGTATATATCAAGCTAAAAACATCTGTCTACACATTAAAATGTCTTCTTAACTCCTAAGGAACTAAGCTTAATTGTATATAGTCTTCAACCCCATCAGAGACTTGAGAAGGAAATAATATTACCTAAGTATGTAGGAAGTGCAGTTAAACAGCTTCTAAAACTGTAGAGATGACAGAGGCAGTTTACTTCCTGGACAGTGACCCAATACTTCTCTATAATGTTGGAGCATCATCTTCAACCTTTTGGCCCAGAATATCTGACAGGCATATTTGTGAACTATAAAGGACTCACTTACAAGCACTGCCTTGGCAGAGCTCAGCAGTTGACTTGTCTGCATTCAAGCTTGCCCATTTTAGGCAAAATCCTGTCTGTAGTAGAAGCAAGGACATTTTTTTTTGTCTTGGTGGCTTGATTGCCACAATAGAAGCAACTCCATATGGAGGTTTTAGGATGCTCATATCTTCTTTGAGGTAGGCTGGGGGGTGCTGCAAGGAGCCTATTTGTCTAATCAGCAAAGCCTTAAATTAATTTAAAAATATCTTTAAATGCCATGTTCTGTAGGTCTCTGATGTTTTTGAAGACCATCTATTTACTATTATAAAATGCATAATCATATCTATCTATCTATCATCTATCTAAAATTGAACAAACACTGCTTGTTCCTAGCTATTTACTGTCTGTTCAACCTAGGATGCATGCTTTTGTGATAAACTAAACTAGTATCTGACATGAGCATGAATCTGATTAACTAACCATTAACTTGTATTTTTTTTAACTATCCTAAATGGTTTGTAATATCAGCTTTAGAAATTATTGGAAGTAAACCTGCATTTATAGATGAGTTGTATGGTACAGTACCTCATGCCAGAGTAGAAATTCATGTGCACATATGTGTGTGTATCAATATAATAACATTTATACAAATGTATCAAAACTAATCTCATTTAGAGATAACAATATCTCTAATATGAAGAGAGGATTTCTATATATTTTCTAAATTCCCCCTTCTTTCTTTTTAATACCTTACTCCTTACCTAAGAAAAACAGAGAAAAGAAAAGGGAAAGAGAGAGATCCCCGAGACTACATTCTTCTTTTCTCTGTGAATAACACCATTAATAACTTGTAACCAATTCCCCTAAATGATAACAAACATCCATAGCCCATTAGAACAACCAAAAACCTCCCCACCTCACCTTAAGGGAAATAGAATGACGTTCTTCTTCAGGTTGTTTCCTGCTGATTCAGGGGCATAGCAATCCTTTTTGGTGGTCTAAATAAATTTGGGGAAAAGTGCTAAAAACCCAGCCTTTAAAAAATACTATACTGAATGCACACCCTGCAGCTCCAGCACTCAGGAGTCTAAAACAGGAGGATCACGAGTTTGATGCCAGCCTAGGCCACAGAGGGAGATCCTTCCTCAGAACAAGAGATGCTAAGGCACACTGAATGCCAGCCTAGGCCACAGACTGAGATCCTTCCTCAGAACAGGAGATGCTAAGGCCTACTGAAAGATACTCAGTCTTATTTGTCAGAAAGGAAACTGCAGGCTATAGCTACTGACACCATTTTTGTTGTATCCATAGTCAGGCTTATGAAATTATTCAATATGTTGGCAGAAGTCTATGGTCACCAGGCATTGCTAGTAGATATTAAAACATGAGCATAAACCATTTGGGTGGTCAAAGAGGACACACCTAATCTATAAACACCAAAACCTAAAATACTTCTAGCTTTGAAACTTTGTTAGTACCCATATGACACTGTAAGTGCAAAAGTCTGTACCTTACCTCATGTGGCATTTTTAGTCAAACCACAGATGCACTAAACGCAACATTTAAAATTACCTTCGGGCTGTGTGTATAAGGTGTATGCCAAGCCTAAATCATAACTAGGCTTGAGTCCTGTTCTTCAGTGCCTCATTATGCATATTGCATATTCTATAACCCAAGAAAATTAAAAGCCTGAAGTTCTGTTCCCAAGCGGTTTAGAGGAAGACTACTCAACTTCACGTGATATTTTGTTAAAAACATCCCAGATATCCCTTGCTTTTCTCCATCAGTTCCCATGCTGAGTTACCTGTCCCAGTATCTAAGAAGTCACACATGGGATGGCTGTGCAGCCTGGGTTCTAAAGCAAGTAACCTGCAGCAGGCTAGATGTCCACCATGCAGGCATTGTTAAATGAGTCATTTTTTTTGTGTCCAGCAAGTGAAGGCAGCTGGATCTGAGGGCACATGTGGAGAGATTTCTAAGATATATAGAGAGACAGCAGCATCATGCAGACTGCTGTACTTAATTAGCCACCACTTGTATAAAAAGAAAAGCAGTTATATTATACCCAAGTGCTTGGTGTGCATAAGAATACACATGCCAGGACTCTCAGGACACAGAATCTTGCTTGTGTCTGGACCAGTGTTGGATGACGGAAGCTGGATTTCTTCCTAACTGTTCCAGGGCTACTTTTCTAAAACACAAATTACTTGTTCTGTGTAAATGCATGCATGTATAAAATGCCTACCAAACCAGACCAAAAAATGTTTTTAAAATCAGCTGTAATTATTACGATCCCAGCCCCTGAGGCTGGAGGGACTTCTGAGCCACAGTTCTGGGATTAAACCATTGAACTTCATCCATTTGTAGAAGACATCTTCTCTGACTGTCTTCCAGGCCCTGGTTGTTAAGAGCTCCAATACAGAGGGAAAGAGTACTTTTCTGTACAAGAAAAAAGTCGCTCAGGAGGAGAGAGAGTCCTCTCTGTGCAGGTGGAGAAACATCCATTGACTTTTGTCATTGTCCCTCAAAGCCACTTTTAAGGATAACCCCAGGTCTTGAGCCACCTAGGACCTTGGATGCTACCATCTGTGGACACAGTTATCTTCCAGGAGTCTGGCATAGTTGGGTACAGAAATCTGGGGAAAGAGGTTGGTTGTGGGACATGGACAGGTGGAAGAAGGTATAGAGAACCCCCAGGCGCTGCCCAGGCTCAGCCACCACCTCCCCTCGCTGCGTTCTTAGACTTGGTGTGTCCTTCTTGACCAGGGAAGGAGATTCTCCCCTGCAGGCATGGCACTAATTGAGGAAAAATAATTCATGAGACCTGAAAGCAATTATTATCATAATAAATTAAGTTCTGAAATTATAAGAACAGAAAAACAGATCAGCATTTGCCAAGGGCTAGGAGTTGACTACCAGAGAATTTGGAATGTGACAGTATTCTGCATCTTGACCTTGAATAGGATCCTCTATCACACCTCATACTTTTAAATGTGCATTTTTTTAAAGTAAGTGAAAGTTTCCAGAAGTCAACATCTGTCAGGTAGTGAAATAGACGAGGGAAAAAATGTAATTATGTGGGTCACATGGATTTATGACCCAAGCTCTCACTTAAGAACCATGGCCCAAGATTCCACCCAAAGTCTCCCTTTTAGGATCACACTCTGAGGGTTTCATTTTTCTCCCTCTGCTTTGCCTAACACCACCAACACCACTGCATGAAAATGCTTTTGTCTCCTTCACTTATGCTTGCCTTGTCTATCCAGTGGCCTCTTCATGGGGACCAAACATCTAAAAAATGAAGAGATGGGGTGTGATGAAGGCTGTGGCTGAAGAAGAAACTCACTGTGTGCCAGGCACACTGTTCTCCATAGAACTGTTAGTGATGTGGTACTGGGTGGGAGGCCAGGGAACAGATGTACATCTGCCTTTGATGCAGACAGGGCCAAGGTGTGCCTGCATCGTGAAGTCCTACTCAGTGGGAAAATGGTTAGATGTACTGACTCAGGTCAGTCAAGCATGAGATTAGGTGAGAGTTTCTGTTTCTTGGACACGTATTAAAATTCATAAGCTCTAGTTCTATCACCTATAAAATGGGAATCACAATGCCACCTTCACTGAAGAGTTTGGAAGACCTGGTAGGTAAATGGGAAACACTATTTTCTTTTTTTTTTTATTTTAATTTTATTAATTTATTTGGATTACAACTCAATTGTTACCCCATCACTTGTATCCTCCCATTCCTCCATCCCTCCCACTTTCACCCTATTCCCTTCCCCTAGGTCTATGACTGAGGGGGACCTCCTCCCCCACTATATGGTCATAGGCTATCAAGTCTCATCTTGGTAGCCTGCTTATTCTTTCTTTGAGTGCCACCAGGCCTCCCCACCAAGGGGAGGTGGTCAAATATGGAAACACTATTTTCTTGTGAAATTTCCCTGTCCTCTCTTACAGAACCCACTGCTCAGCACACAGGAGATGCTGCAATAGTGCCTCTTGAATTTAACTAATGTTCTATCACACGATAATGTGTGGAGGATAGAGGCACTAGTGCCATGGGGAATCAGTTCCTTACTTTTTCCTTTCTTCCATTTTGTGGTGGTGATGGGAGCCACATCTGTGGTCTCCTACACTCTGAGCAAACATTCCACAGCTCAATGTCAGCTCTTCCTGGAGCTGGGCTTCCTTCTAAGAAGGTGCGCCGTGCCTCTCCATTTGCTCTGCACCTTTGTTCTCTTCCTGCCATGGTCCATTGTCCCTTTTTCCTCCCTGCACTTGGGCCACAACCTCACTGGCTTCCTTACACCTGAAGTGGTGCTCCCAAGTAAAGAGAACCATAATTACAACACTGGCATTTTGTGATTCTAAGGCAAAGCATCCTTTGCCTCAGTGGGTCAATGAAGCAGCCACCTCTCAGCGAAAACCCATGCTTCATGTGTCATCCTCAGATTGATCTGTGTTAAGGGACCCAAAGGCCTTGAAGTACTCAATCCCAGCTTGTTGCTCCACTTTGTAAGGACATAACAGCACCCATGCTATATGTCATGGAGAAATTCAATTTGGGTCCATTAAAGCTCATATGCCTAGTCAAATGCCCTGTGACGTGAAGAGACAAAGGTCTGTACACCAAGCCAGTACTGTGGCCTCCCAAGAGAAGATGGAGATACTTTGTTCAGAAATACTTGCTGATCTCCAAGGTACTAACTGAAACCACCAGAAAGTCATGAAAGCTCTGATGTCAACCTTCCTAGAAGGATCTTGGTGGTTCGCGGCTTCTTCTAATGCATTATCACATTCCTTTCCCTCCATTTATATTTTTCCTCTATGAAACCATATCTATGGAATATTTCCTTCAAATTTGAACTAAATTAGGATACATGTTTACAATTTTCTCTTTGTGTTTACAACACGGCGTTCCAAGCAAACTCTTACATTGCACCGTTATTTTCTTTTTCTTTTTTCTTTTTGCATCTTTTTTATTAATTTATTCATATTACATCTCAATTGTTAGCCCATCTCTTGTATCTTCCCTTTCTTTCCTCCCTCCCGCTTCCCCCTCTACTCCCTTCCCCTATGTCTGTGACTGAGGGGGACCTCCTCCCGTGCATATGCTCCTAGGGTATCAAGTCTCTTCTTGGTGACCTATTATCTTTCCTCTGAGTGCCACCAGGCTTCCCCATCCAAGGGACAGGGTCCAATATGGGACACCAGAGTTTGTGTGAAAGTCAGATCTCCTTCTCCACTTAATGGTGGAGAATGTCCTGTCCATCGGCCAGACTGGGTAGGGGTTCGAAGTTTACTGCCTATATTTTCCTTGGCTGGTGCCATAGTTTGAGGAGGACCCCAGGGCCCAGACCCGCCTGTAGTTTTCCAGGACTCTCTGGATCCTTCTATTTCCTCATTCTCCCAGGCTTCTCACTCCTAAAGTCTCAATAGGATTTTCTCCCCTCTGACCTACTTTCCTGGTAGGTAAAGTTTTTCATGGGGGCGTACCCCTTGGACTAGTGTCTCGATATAAGTAAGTATATACCATTTGACTCTTTTTGCTTCTGGGTTAACTCACTCATTATGATCATTTCTAGCTCAATCCATTTGTCCACAAATTTTGGGAATTCCTTGTTTTTAATAGCTGAGTAGTATTCCATAGTGTAAATATACCACAGTTTCTTTATCCATTCTTCTACTGAGGCACACGTAGGCTGTTTCCATGTTCTGGCTATTATGAATAAGGCAGCTATGAACATGGTTGAGCATATGTCCCTGTTGTGTGATAGTGCATCTTCTGGGTATATTCCAAGGAGTGGAATAGCTGGGTCTTGAGGAAGCCCTATTCCCATTTTTCTGAGAAAGCGCCAGATAGATTTCCACAGTGGTTGTACTAGTTTGCATTCCCACCAGCAATGAAGGAGTGTTCCTCTCTCTCCACATCCTCGCCAGCATGTGGTGTCAGTTGAGTTATTGATCTTAGCTATTCTGATGGGTGTAAGATGGAATCTCAGTGTCGTTTTGATTTGCATTTCTCTGATGACTAAGGAGGTCGAGCATTTCTTTAAGTGTTTCTCCGCCATTTGATATTCCTCTGTTGAGAATTCTCTGTTTAGTTCTGAGCCCCATTTCTCTATTGGGTTATTTGGTTTGGTAGTGTTTAATTTCTTGAGTTCTTTATATATTTTGGATATTAGATCTTTGTCAGATGAAGGGTTGGTGAAGATCTTTTCCCAGTCTGTAGGCTGTCGCTTTGTTCTCTTGACAGTGTCACCTGCCTTACAGAAGCTTCTCAGCCTCATGAGGTCCCATTTATTAATTGTTGACATTAAGGCCTGGGCTGTTGGTGTTCTATTCAGGAAGTTGTCTCCTGTACCTATGTGTTCCAGACTCTTCCCCACTTTTTCCTCTAATTGGGTTAATGTCTCTGGTTTTATGTTGAGGTCTTTAATCCACTTGGACTTGATTTTTGTGCATGGTGACAAATAGGGGTCTAATTGCATTTTTCTACATGTAGACATCCAGTTAGACCAGCACCATTTGTTGAAGATGCTGTCGTTTGTCCATTGAATGGATTTGGCTTCTTTGTCAAAAATCAAGTGACCAAATGTGTGCAGATTCATCTCTAGGTCTTCAGTTTGATTCCATTGATCCACTAGCCTATTGCTGTGCCAGTACCATGCTGTTTTAATTACTGTTGCTCTATAGTACAGCTTGAGATCAGGTATGGAGATTCCTCCAGCGGATTTTTTATTGTATAAGATTGTTTTTGCTATTCTGGGCTTTTTGTTTCTCCATATGAAGTTGAGAATTGTTCTTTCAATATCTTCAAAATATTTTGTAGGTATTCTGATAGGGATTGCATTGAATCTGTAAATTGCTTTTGGTAAAATGGCCATTTTTACTATGTTAATTCTCCTGATCCACGAACAAGGTAGATCCCACCATCTTCTGATGTCATTTTCAATCGCTTTCTTCAGAGATTTAAAGTTTTTTTCAAATAAGTCCTTCACTTGCTTGGTTAGGGTTATTCCTAGGTATTTTATATTGCTTGTGGCTATCGTGAAGGGAGTAATTTTCCTAATTTCTTCCTCTGCCTGTTTATCATTTGTATATAGGAAAGCTACTGACTTTTTTGAGTTTATTTTGTATCCTGCCAATTTGCTGAAGGTGTTTATCAGCTGTAGGAGTTCTCTGGTGGAATTTTAGGGGTCACTTATATACACTATCATATCATCTGAAAATAAAGACCAGTGGGAAAGGACAAGGGACACTCCCTTATGCAAAACAAGAGCAGCATTGCCATGCCCTGTGTAATGCGAAAGTTGCAAATTACCCTGGCATCTGTTCCATGGCCATTCAATAGTCCTGGGGCATGAGGCAGCAATCAGCGTGTGTCTCTGGGTCAAATGAAGCTGGAAGGTGTGTGCTTTGGAGCACTTGACTTGAATGTGTCACCCTAGGATGCTCCCTGCTCACCTCCAAGGACCACACCTCCTTTCTCGCTAGAACCCTTGAAGGCCTAGGCTGAGAAGTTAAGAAGACAAGTCCCATCTGTTGCAAAATTACAGACAACTTGGGAAGTGCTTTATGAGCAAACCTCATGTCAGGAGCTCTGCCTTCCTCCCTCAGGAGCCCAAGGGACACATCTAAGAAGTTGCCTTCTGTTAGGAAGGGAAAATGGGAGCCCAGGGACTCGAGCAAGCCTAAGAGAGTTCTGAAGCTGGTCGTATCTGAGACTCCTACCTCAGGTCCCCTTTATGTGCACCTGCAGATTTTTCCTAGAATTCCCATTTCTGAAGTTCCTACGGATAAGTACAGTTGGGACTTGGCTTGGTTGCTTTTCAGCCTCATTACTAATGGGCACAAGTAGCTTGTCAGAGTTATGCTTGTTGGGATGATACCAGAACATACTGACAGAACGTAAACATCTGTACTGTCTACTTGCTCCCCCCACATACGTGCACACGTTGCTTTCAAGAAAGGAATATGTAAACCAGTCTTAGAACTTGTCAGGAGGATACGTGGCCTTGTACAATCCGTACGTATGCTGAAAACTATGACCTGTAATTCCCCTGAAACAAAATGGCACCGTCACTTGCTGAGATGGAGAATTGGTAGGTTCTAAGGCTGCTCACAGGGAATAGTGGGCACATGGGGGCTCTTCTGTATGTGGCTAACCTTGTCCTAACCTGTTCGCCAATACTTGTGAAAAGTCAACCAACTAGAAAGGTTTACTTCTGACTTGTCATTTTAGAAATGTCAGTGTATGGTTGCTTTGGTCATCAGTTTTCAGGAAGAGCATCATTTGAGGAAGAGCATCATGGTAGGACATACTAAAACAAAGCTTGTTCTCAGGATGGCTAAGAAGCAAAGAGATGAAGAAGATGGCACCCCCGCCTCATCTTCCTGAAGGACACGTACCCATGATCTAATCTCCTTCCACTAGGCTGTTGCTTCTAAGCGTCTCATCCCTTTCTTACAGCACCACAAATTAAGCAAGTATTGAACACCTGAGCCTTTAAGAGACACTCCACACCCAAACTATAGCAGGTATAGCACCTCCATGTGAATTATTTTTCAGTGTATGAGGATCTTCACATTTAGACTCCTAAGTTAAGACCAAAACATTTTAAAGGCAAGAAATATATTTTATCTTATGGTATATATTTTCTTTTCATTACCACTTTAGACTAAAATATACTATGACTCAAGAAAAATGAAAAAAAATACCACAGTAATATATTTGATTGATCCTTGTAGCCTTTTTGTTCAGCTGCGATCTGCATTTACCAAGCACCTGTAATTTTGGAGATACTGTTCTAAACATATGCATATTTCTCTCTCTTAATGGATGTTCCCCAGTTTACACTTTCAAATAAGCTTAGGGCATTTAGAATGTCCCAGGATGCCATCTGCCAGAAAGCTGCAATTCTCAGGCTCCAAGGTGCTTGTCACTGAAATTGTACTTGCTGTGGGGGCTTCAGTGTGGCCTGGAGCTCTCTGGATCCTGAGCTGCCAGCAAACGTGGAAGGAAATTCACTTTACATTCAGAGAAAGTCAGGTCCGAGTGTCTTTTAGAGTGTGTGGTCTACGAATGCACATATGTTGACACAAGGTGGACATCTCTCTGGAATAGTCTGTGGCTGACTGTGCAAGATAACAGAACTTAATGTCCTCCCGTCTTTCTGAATCTATCATTAGGTTTGGGGTAGAAGAAAGCAGAGAATGTCTTTGGGATAGAGGACGTTCATGGCATGTTCGAGCATGCGTGCATGTGTGGGCGAGTGCACCGCATGTTGTGTCTGCCAGAATGGATTACCACCCTGGATATAAATTTGCAGAGCTTGTGTTTCTAACTATAGTTATCCTCAGACTGGCCATATGAACTGTTTCCAGTCCACCCAAACTAACCTCCACAATCACATTTCCTTCCATCTGTCACTCTCAACAGTAGGGTTAGGGAAACCCGTCTGTAGCTTAAGGGTAGCCCCTCTACAAACCCAGCCCATGACCCCGTGGGAACCGAGAAGGCAGCCTCCAGCTAAGATTCTTAAGACAGAAATCTTCTCAAACCTGTGAGAAATCAGGCACCTGGAACCCCAGCCCCAACTCCAACCCTTGCTCCTTCGATAAAACCTGAAAGAGGCAGGCCGTATTTCCAGTGCTAAGTCTGCCTTTTTGTTGTCAAATACATTGGCTTTCTAGGCAGATAAATGCCTAGATACCCCTACCCTATGCTATCATTATAGAACTAACAACCTTTGGAAATTGCTTTAAGTACAATTGTATTTGAGGCCCCGAAGAGACCTGGTGTGGACAGCTGCTGAAAGACAATAATGACGACCCTGTGACTGAAACAGGCTGAGCTCTTAAATTGGGGGTGCTGAGGTGACTATTCTATCGAACACACTACTGTTCAGCATATACACTGTTCCTCAGTTTGTTGCCCCCCCCAGACCTGTTTCCCCAAAAGATGTAGGACTCCATGTGGTCTTTGCAGAGTGACAGGGGGCCGCCACCGGTCTCTAAGCTCTGCTCCTTGCCTTTCCTCAGGGATTTCACAAACGTTTTGTATAGCTATGATAGACTAGCTTTGGAAAAGCCCACTATGTCTCCCCACCCTCCTTTTGACCATTTCTGTAAGTGCCACTTTTTAAATCTGATTTTTAATAGTTAAAAAATACTATCTTAATTGCACGAGTAGATGTAGTCAAATTGTATATGTGTATACAGTGCGTAGAGACCAATTCTGGGTTGTTAACTGTTCAACATCTTAACTTTTTTTTTTTTTTTTTTTGCTTAATGTATAATAGTTACATTTATTTCTAAGACGCAGCATGTTTCAGTATACAATGCGATGTGCGCTATCCAAATTACAGAACGGGATGTTTTTCATTCATATTTTAAAATACGAAGCATTAATAAAACTCTGTTTGTCTTTTCCCCCTTTTTGCTTCACATCCGTGACTCAGTTGTAGCAATGATCATTTGGAGCCTGTGGTCTTGTCTTTAGCGAGAGTCCTCACTGCTTTCTTTGCGCCTAGATGCCAGGGCTGCCTGCAGCTGTCTCTCCCCTAAGCCCTTTACCTAGGGAGACTTCCAGTCTATAGCGAGATGGTTCCATCCATGTAGTTTCTCTCAAGTACCTGCCTCTACTGCTGACTGTGGTCATGAGTTAGTAGAGCAGAAATGCCTGCTGTCTCCCATGCTCTCTGATATATTAATGGCCTCCAGCGGGGGAAAAGGTGGCCAGTCTTTGTTCTTCGTGGCAAAGGCTACCCTGATAGGGACTGAGCTGCTGGTCATCTTCACTGTCTCCGGGACTGGCTTGAACCTACCTATAAAGATGTAGTTCATGCTGCTGACAGTCTGTGAGGTCATATGTACATCAGTCCTGTTGTCGCTGAAACACACTGCTGCCTCGTGGCCTCTATCCCCTCTGGCTCTTACAAACTTTCTGCTTAGCTCGCTGAGCCCTGGAGTGAGGGGTTCGATGAGGATGCCCTATTTAGGACTCTGCACATTGTCTAGCCGTGGGTCTCATTGTTAGTTCTCATCAACTGCATGAACAAGCTTCTCTGATAATGACTGAGTGAGACACTGATAGCAGACTGTCATTGGGAGTCATTTTATTGCTATGTTCCTTTAGCAAAGCAATAGTATTTGATTTTTTTCTGATTCCATCACCTACTGAGTCTCAGATTCTTGCCACCTAAGGAGTGTCAATCATGGGTTCCACATAATGGAGCAGGCCTTAAATCCAAACAGAGTGGTTGGTTAACCAGCAATATTTGTGCCACTATTGCTCTAATATTTCATGAAGGTATGTTATTCTTTTAGATCAGAGGATTTGTAGCTAGCCTTGGTGGTTACCTTTCCTCTCTTGTAACGTACAAAGTACTTGTTAGTACCATGAATACCAGTCAGTGGGAGTGACGGCTCTAGTTGGGCACTAGACTGATTTCTCTATGTTCGGTGAGATTTGTAAGTGTTGTCTTCAGCAGTAGGGCCTGAGCATCTTTGTGGAGAGCAGTCAGTATCTTTGGTAACAGCCTTCCAAACCTCCTTTTCAATCTGATACTAGTCCAGGACCTACGTAATCTTGGTCAAGTTATTTACCTTTTTCAGCATAATTTCTACATCTTCCAGTAATGGCAGTTCTAGCTGTCTGTCAGGGTTTTGGAAGAGTGGATTGAGGCAACTAACTTATGTCTGGCTTGGCACCAGGCTCTGGGTATGAAACCTACTCAACACAGGGGTGCTCTGGAGGTCACCCACGTTCCCCATTCTGAGAGGCTGGCGGTATGGTGGGAACATACCTTCTGCCTCTGCACACGTTTCGGAAACTTGACCCTCCAGTAGTGAAGCCAGGGTTCTTGATCCCAAGTGGTCATCACACTCAGAAGTTCCCTAGAAAATTATATACTTGATGTTTTTAAAATGCATTTTGAAGTTAATTTATTATATATCTCTAGTAAATAAACATAAAACTAGCAACATTTTTGAAAACTTCGTTCTCACATGGCCTTACATTATGCCACATTGGTACACAGAATTGTGATTTATCTTCCCCCAAAGCCATATATACTTTTCTTAAAGCTGTTACCCATGTCCAACTATAATGATGGGACTTGCACAACCTTGCAGTTTATGGAGCACTTAAGAATGTGGAATTTCTTTTTTTTTTTTTTGTTTTTTTTTGTTTTGTTTGAGACAGGGTTTCTCTGTGTAGCCTTTGCTGTCCTGGACTCCCTTTGTAGACCAGGCTGGCTTCGAACTCACAGCGATCCGCCTGCCTCTGCCTCACGAGTGCTGGGATTAAAGGCGTGCGCCACCACCGCCCGGCTAAGGAATTTCTTTCCTTTTATTAAATTTTATCTTTTGAAAATTTCAAACATGTACATGATGAATCTTGGTCCTATCCATCCCCGACTCCCTCCCTTCAGCCCCTCCTGATCCACTCTCGACTGTTTCTAATATTTCCAGTAACATCTCCTATTTCTGACTGCCAGTGTCTGAATTGAGGCATAGAATTATTTCTGACCTTGAGGCTGCCTGGAGGTCTGATGGTAGCTCTCTGAATTAAATGGATTGGCTCTGGCTTTGTTGCCATGGCGACAGAAAGCTGCACATGCTGACCAGGTGACCAGATGGATAGCAAAGCCTTCCAGGTGTGAGACATTTCTTTGTCAGCCATCCCAATGACTGTCGGTCCCACGCCCCTCAGCTGGCCACACAGGGGATAGTACTCACCTGGATCCCACCCCTGGCATCCCACCCGAAACCCATGGTCTAATGTGTATACTTACAAGGTGCATACAGTATTATGACATATGAAAAAATGTAAAAATGGCAATCAAACAGGGAAACACCAACTCTTTACATACAGATGAATAAGCCATTCTGTATAGCATAAGCACGGTAAAACAACTGTGGGACAAATGAAACAACTAAAACCATGTTAAACAATAATCAGGCATTGTCTCCTTCAGTTGGCATTTATTGGCTTCCTTCTGCACTCTGAGGACCATCTTAAGGATGAAGGAGTGGAAAATGCTAGAGCTAAGGAGCCCTGGTGCAATGTAAGGGGGTGGGGTAGGTTAGGGGAGGACGGGAGTCAGAGCACATTATGCAGAAAAGAATGATGGGTCATTGGGGTGGAGGATGAGAATCTAAGTTGGGGTGCAGATAGGCTACAGACAGATCACAAACAAGTCTCTTGGGCCAACTGTCAATTCATCCACTGTCCCTCCCACAAAGGGAAGATGGCCTAGTGTTTCACACCCAAAATCACCAGAAACAGAACACACTTTCTAGGTGTGTGCCACAAATGACGGACCACCCCATTCCTTTGCTGTATAATGTTATTTTTTTGGTCCTTGATCCCTTATCCTAGCTTGTTGCATTCCAGATCAAAATATTCCTCCTAGTTGGGCGTGATGGCACGCCTTTAATCCCAGTACTCGGGAGGCAGAGGCAGGCAGATTGCTGTGAGTTTGAGGCCAGACTGGTCTACAAAGCAAGTCCAGGAGAGCCAAGGTTACACGGAGAAACTCTGTATCCAACAACAACAACAACAACAAATCCCCCCTTCTTGTCAGTAACTAGCAGGCTTCCAGGGCCTGAGTTTACAGACTTGCACAAAGGGAGTCTGTAGCTGAACTGTACTGACCATTTCTATGGGGAGTCAAGTTTAGCCCCTATCTGCATGTGATCAGCAGAGATGCTACAGGTGGTACAGGAATGTCTACATCTAAAAGTTGCCTACCTGTATCCCCTGTACAACTGTTAGCCAGACTCATAGAAAATAATTGAAACCTTTTCCATTCTTGAAATAATTTTTTTTTAAGGAAAGTAAAACTTCCCTCAAGGAGTCAAGCTGAAGATCCTTCATAGGGCTCTTTCTTTCTTTCTTTTTGCTTTTTGTTCTTGTTGTTTTGTTTTGTTTTTTGTTTTTTGTTTTTTTTTCCAAGACAGGGTTTCTCTGTGTAGCCTTGGCTGTCCTGGACTCACTTTGTGGAACAGGCTGGCTTTGAACTCACAGCGATCCACCTGCCTCTGCCTCCCGAGTGCTGGGCCATGGGGCTCTTTCATCAGAACAGAGATCCCATAGTAAGAAAGCTCAGCCTAAAAGAGATGAAAAACCAGCAACGGAAAGCTTTGCAGATTTGAATATTTGGGGTGTCTCAACAAGGATGGCTGGTTCTATTCATATTAATTCCTTTTCAAGTGATGGACTCACGCAGAAAAATTACAAAAATATCAACACACAGCTGGGCATGGTGGTGCAGGCCTGTAATCCCAGCACTTGGGGAGGTAGAAGCAGGCAGATCTCTGTGAATTCAAGGCCAGCCTGGTCTACAAACAAGACCAGGACAGCCAAGGCTACACAGACAAACCACACACACACACACACACACACACACACACGCGCGCGCGCGCGCGCGCATGCATGCACACACAAACACACAGACACACAAGCACACCCACCAACCCACTATCAATCCTTGTTCAAACTCAAGGGAAGATTTGAGAAGTAAAAGTCATACCCAGTTTTATTTGTTATAGACATGTTTAGTGTGGGGGGGGGGCAGGGACAGCATAGTTGTTTACTTTTTAAAAACTTGGTTAGATCAATAGTTTTCATCCTGTGGGTCATGACCCCTTTGGGGGTTGAATATCAGATATCCTGCATATCAGATATATACATTATGGTTCATAACAGTAGCAAATTTACCGTTCTGAAATAGCAATTAAATAATTTCATGGTTGGGGATCACCACAACGTGAGGAACTGTATTAAAAGGTCACAACATTAGAAAGGTTGAGAACCAGTGAGCTAGAGTATTTTAATTCATTGGGTAATGTTTGCAATGCAAGTCATTTAATGATGTCTGTGTATACATGAGGATGGGACCACCTACTGGCAAGGTTACCTATGCTTTTCAGGGTTTGCATCTCTGAAGAAAGCTGACTCTCTAACTGCCAATAGCTACTCAAACAGACATGGTGCTTTATGAGCTTGTCCATGCTAGGATTTTGGGTAGCTCGATCTAGTGCAGATCTTGTGCATGTAGTCGCAGCCGCAGCGTGAGCCCCTGTGGTCAACAGCACTTTCGTGTTGGGCAAACGCTGTTTCACTGCAGATGTCTTCAGCTTCTGGTATTTACAACCTCCCTGCCCCCTCTCTCATCATACTCCCTGAGCCTCTCCTCCAGTCATTGGTCACTGAAGTTCCATGCAAACATCAGGAGCTGCTGCTCTTGGTTACCATTTAGAACTTGATGATAGCATCTATGCTGGCTAATTTTATGTCAGCCTGTCCCAAATTAGAGTTATCTGAAAGGAGGGAACCCCAATTGAGAAATTCCTCCATTACACCCAGGGCATGTTCTTAATTAGTGACTGATGGGAGGCAGTGCCCGGCCCATTGTGGGTGGTGCATTCCCAAGGCTGGTGGTACTCTGCTCTATAAGAAAGCAATTTAAACAAGCTATAATGAGCAAGCAAGTGAGCTGCACTTCTGCATTGCCTCTGCATCAGCTCCTGCCTCCAGGTTCCTGCCCTGACTTCCTTCGATGATGGAGGACGATGTGGATAGTCACAATAACCCTTCTCCTCCCTGGGCTGTAGAGATGGCTCAGAGGTTAAGAGCAGTTGCTGCTCTCCCAAAAGTCCTGAGTTCAATTCCCAGCAACCACATGATGGTTCACAGCCATCTATAATGAGATCTGATGCTCTCTTCTGGCAGGCAGGTGTTACCTGCAGGCAGAGCACTGTATACGTAGTAAATAAATAAATCTCTTTTTTCCAAATATTTTCTATTTTTAATTTTAAAAAATTTTAATAATTTATTCAGATTACATCCTGATTGTTATCCCCTCACTTGTATCTTCCTGTTCCCGCCTCCCTCCCTCTTTCACCCTATTCTCCTCCCCTAGACCTATGACAAAAGGGGACCTCCTCCCTACCATATGTTCACAGCATATCAAGTCTCATCTGGATAGCCTGCTTCCCCTTCTCTAAGTGCCACTAGGCCTCCCCACCAAGGGGAAGTGGTCAAACAGGGGTCACCAGTGTTCATGTTAGAGGCAGTCCTCGCTCTCTCCATAACTATGAAGAATGAGCTGTCCGTTTGCTAGATTTGAATAGGGAACCTAGATTTAAAATTTTCAGGCAAATGGATAGAACTAGAAATGATCATCCTGAGTGAGATAACCCAGACCCAGAAAGACACACATGGTATATACTCACTTATAACTGGATATTAGTCCAACATGGATGTCCTCTGAGAGTCTTCGCTCAGTGGGGGATCAGGACAGGTGCTGGGACTCGCTATTGGACTCCAGGTGAGAGTGGTGTGGAAGAATGCGGAGATAGAAGGACCCAGAGGGTTCAAGAACCACACAAGAAGACCATCGAGGCTGATGGATCTGGGCCTGGGGAGCCTACACAAACTGCTGTACCAACCAAACAAATAAATCTTAAAAAAAAAATTTTTTTTTTCCTCCCAGGTTGCTTTTAGTCATGCTGTTTCTTCACAGCAACACACAGCAACAGTACCGCTAACTAAGACAACGTACTAGATAGTTTTATGTCAACTTGGCACAAGCTAAGGTCATCTTAGGGGAGAGAACCTCAGTTAAGAAAATGTGCCCCGTAAGATTGGGCCGTAGGCAAGCCTGTAGGGCATTTTCTTAATTAGCCATTGATGGGGGTGGGTGGGCCCACCCCACCCCACCCCACCCCATTGTAGGTTCCTGGGCTGCTGGTCCTGGGTTCTTTAAGAAAGCAGGATGAACAAACTATGGAGATCAAGCCAGTAAGCAGTGCCCTTCCATGGTCTGTGCATCAGCTCCTGCCTCCAAGTTCCTGCCTTGTGTGAGTTCCTGCCCTGTTTGAGTTCCTGCCCTGGATTTTTTCATGATGACTACAGTGAGGAAGAATAGGCCGAATAAACCCTTTTCCTCCCTATGCTGCTTTGGTCATGGGTGTCTTATCATAGCAATAGTAACCAAGACAGATTATATCCTATTGCTGAAGAGACATATACTTGAGTTATAGGACATGGAGAAATCAAGCTAGTACCAACCTGGAGCCTTCATCCATACTGGCTGGCTTTCATAGTTCTGTAAGTTTCTGTGTATACTGCCAGGAAATAAAGCCATCAACAGTCTTACCCAGCTCTCAGCTACAGCAGCAGCTGGCTTGGCAAGATATGCACACTGGCACAACAGTGGCACAAGTGTTAGGGTACTAACCAACAAACACTGTCTGGTTCTATTGAAATCTCAACACACAAGATATAACCCATGCCTGGTATTTTCTGGGCCAAAAAAGCCATAGCTGAGTAGGCAATAGACTTTAGTGGGGAAAAATCTAATACTATTATTCTGATAAGTGGACATATTAATAAACTGCCCTCTAAATTCTTATCTTTATAGCCATAGATTTGGTGCATCTCTCAATCCACATAAGAAAAATCATTTTGCAGTAGATAGTGATTAATACAGAGACTTACAGTTGAGCAAGTGCTAAGAACAAGAGACTGTGGAGTGATCAGCAATAACTGGGGCATCTGTTGGACGCTGTTTCTTAGTGGCAAATCCAATTTTTGATCTGTGCTGTCAGTTTCTAGGATACAGCCTGGATGACACTGTTCTCAGACTGGGAATTTAGATGGGAACAGAGAGAGCTGGAGCCACTAGACCAATTTTGGGTCACAGTGATTTGGAAGAATCGTGGAGGCAAAGCTTGCTCTAGTCGCCCCTAAATAGCCATGGGACCCCACTTCTAACATATTTTACAATCCTTTGGAGAACAATGCAAGCTGATGGGATTATCTCAGGTTGTGTCCATAACGACTAGGGAGGGGTCTGCCACCACAGAGCTGTTCAACCTCAAGGCACGAACTGGCCTTTACACTCTAGCGTTAGCCACATATTGGCCATACCACACTCTTGGAGCAAGGACTTCATATTGTAGGCGTTTCTGGCTGCAGTAGAATACATTAGCTGAGGGCAATTAACTGAAGGAAGGTGTGCAGAGAGCTATTAACAGACAGCATGCCAGCACTGTGTGTCAGGACATCAGTCAGTGAAGGGCTTCTGGGAAGGTGCTAGCAACCTCTACTGCAAGATTAAACCGTCGTATTGTTGCCTTACTGTATCTGGACAAGCCCTGTGAGCTCTTGCCACTTTTACACAGAAGCATCATTCACTCACCTATGAGAGCTCCCTTTCCTTCCTAAGCCGTATACAATACCAAGTCTTAGGCATGTTTTATAGAGGGATGAGGAAGAGGGTGAACACATAAGCTAAGGCAACTGGTCAAACATGAACAGCTTCTCCTGCCAGCATGGACGTGGCTACTCAGCTATTCAGTCAGGCTTATTAAAATATGAGGGCATAAAAAGAGCTGATTCCAATAATTTTATGGCAGGCCAGTTTCCCTTGGGAAAGCAAGGCTGGCCAAAATGTGTGTGGTCCACACCTTTTATGTGGCAGATATTTGGAAGATTTCCCTCACTTTGGACTTGCCTGTTCTTGCCCCCTGACCATTCACTTGAACACCACACCTTTTCTCTGCCACTTGCCTTTCTGGTATTTGGAAACCATCACCCATAAATTACAAATTTTCCATTGCCAGACTCAATTTGCCAAGCTCTTTTGTCACATGCGCATCTAATATCCAAAGAAATCCCCCGTCTTCTTCCAAAATGGGACTAGGTATCCTGTTGTCACCTGAGTGGAGCGTACCTGTTTTCAAATCTCTCTCTCTCTCTCTCTCTCTCTCTCTCTCTCTCTCTCTCTC
>OU015742.1:4451927-4475239 GCA_907169655.1 Acomys percivali | reverse complement strand
CTCGTTCTCTCTCTCTCTCTCTCTCTCTCTCTCTCTCTCTCTCTCTCTCTCTCTCTCTCACTCACACACACACACAAGCAAACAAACAAACAAAAACAAAAACCATAGCTATTTGGATCTGAAATTCCCAGTGAAAATGAGGTTTGAGACAAAGGATGTGATGAGGAGTCACAGAAGTACATGGAACATGTTCAAGTGCTGTGAGAAGACAGTTCTGTAGCTGCCTCTCAGACATGCCTCTGGGACACCCCTGGCTTCCTTCAGCTGGCACAGGGAATGGAAACTTTGGCCATGTTTGCAGTTGTTTCTGTGGCTTCTCCACCCCATGCCTCATCCCCAAGCCTCCCTCCTCCTCGCTGACAATTTCTTACAGCAAGTTCTGTCTAGCATCCATCTGTCCTAAATACCAGCCAGCCCACTTCAGTGCAGCAAAGGCACAGAGACATGTGTGAGGCTGGACAGAAAGAGTGATCTGCTAAACACAAATAGACAGATACCACTTAGGAAATGATAGGCCACGGAGTGGCGTGTGTGGCTCACCTGGGAACCTCTCTTTTGAAAAGAAAGCGTCGAATTCTAAACCCACGTCCCAGAGGGCAGGCAGCAAGTTTTTGACCACCACCCACTTACCAGCCTGCTCTCATGAGGTCGTTTTCTGATCGCTGCAGTAGTGTAGCACAGAATCGCTCAGCGCTGACCAAGGAAATGTTGGAGGAAGAAGCAGTATCTACGTGCTTCCTGGGTTAGCCTGGAAGTAAGCATTCATAAGAATGTGATGTTAACATTGCATCCTGGGAAAATGAGTAAGAACTCAGCAGAGGACCCAGGACAGGAGGAAGTCAGGTACGGTGGAGGCACCATACCAAGCAGCGCTTCATGGAGGGGACTCTGGGTTCAGGGGAGCCCTGAGTGTAGCCCGACAGTACTTGGGCTGGGATGAGCTTCCTTGGCAAAGTGACAGGGCACCTCAGTCCCTGCTTCAGTCAGTGTAGAGGAGGTTATACGAACAATAGCTGTGCCAGGCCAGCTCCCCGCAGTGTCAGAACCTGGCTTCGTTGCACATTGGGATCTCTCAGAAGCCCTAATACCAACCTTTTATGCCTTGCCTGAGAAGCTGACGTCCCATGGCCCTGAAGTGTCCAAATGATAACATGAGGCCATGAGCACAGAACATGTCACCGCACAAGGCACAAGCGTGCTTTTCATCAAGGAATGCCAGGCATTGGAGGCTCTTAGTTGACGCCTTGCTTAATGCCCAGCCCGGGATGAGTGGCAAGACAAAGGGGACACTGCCAGCATTTAAAGTAGAGAAAAATTTCCAGTCAGTTCTTTTTAGAGTGGAAGGGGCCAGGACCATGTCGTCTGAGTATAGACACTAGGTGAGGCAGAGAAATTCCCTACAAGGGTCATGAATGGAGCTCAGCCCATAGAGGGCTTGCCTAGCAAACCAAGCCCGGGCCTTAACCCCTAGAACTGCATCTGGCACACTCTAGTCCCAGCAATCAGGAATATCAGGAGCTAAGTACACAGAGAGTTTGAGACTAGGAAGTACTCCATGAGACCCATAAGAAGATAAAGGAAAAGAGAGAGAGCAGAAGGACAGACTCACATGCTCAAGGCTAGCAGTGAGGAGCAGTGCCCGGACCCTATGTGCCATAGAGAGGTATCTCCCCAGCTGGGGCTTCATAGAAGACTAACCAGAATATTGACCTATTCTGGAGTTGGATTTCATGTTGGATTTTAATGAAATGTGATGTCACTTATAGGTGCTCTCCATTCTTAGCGAAGTCTTTTAGGAAACACAAAGGCTGTAGGATTTGCAGGCATTTGCTTATTTCTCTGAGCCTGGAAAAATGCAGACTCAGGCATGGCCAATGTGAAGCAACTGTTGTTGGAGAAAAAGGGGGTACCTGGTTTAGAGGACCTGGATCCAGGAGCATACTTGTTTTGTAAGGTGGACCTCCGTTTCCCACAGAGTTCTCAAGGGTGTTTTGAGGGTCAGAAAGATCGTCGATGAGGAATAATTGTACAGGAAAGCATGATTATTTCAGTGTCCCTGTTTTCACTGGAAACCCTGTTTGTTAGTTCACACTATAGATCGTCTACCACAGAGGACCTGGGGTAACCTGATCCCTCTTGCTCTTCCTTTCCTCTCTACTTTGCTCTTCACCTGGCCAGTCTCCTCTAGGGCATATCAGCCTATCCTGTCTACAAGGTTCCACTCACATCTGTCTCACTTCATGAGGTCTTTATCCACTGCCTTAGAGTCTTCATGACTTTGCAAACTACACCGTGATCCACATTAGTAGCTACTGATTAGCTAGAAAAGTAGTCATGCGTAAAGTCATCATTTCAAAGGAGGCAAATCATAGCTTCCCCCCACTAATCACTACATTAACTGTCTTCCAGAATCTTACTTCTCCCTGGCCAGAAACATATAGGGATAGTTCACTCTCCTTCCCTTAACACCCTGCAGCACTTAGTAACTTCCCTGAGCCACAGAAGGCAATGGCTATGCTCTGTGGCTTCCCAGGTTAGGTTATTAAAAGCCATGTGACTTTCTCATGACTCTGTCTTGGAAGATAAATACATAGCTGTAAGCCACTGGCTAGGAAGTCCTCATGCAGGAAAAGACCATAGAGAAAGACCATAGAAAGATAGAGAGGCAGGCCAAGAAGCTTTAGCCGTAGTAGTCTCCAGGCATTTGGGTCTCTTCAGGCCAGGAGTCAGACAAGTACTAAGGGTCTGAGCATCCATGTGTGTCCAGACTCAGTGTGATTGTAGTTATGGAGTGACTAAGCAAGGAGCCACCGACTGAGCCGCCCAGCAAACCACTAGAAGTGTAAGACCAATTACTGAAATGCCAGTTTTGGCTTAGCCCACTACATTTGAAACTGAATGACATACAGCTATAGACGTGCAGAATGTGCACACATCGTGTCCAGGTCTCTTTGGAGTACGACCATGAAGTAGTAAACTGGTTAGCTCATAAACAGAAATTGTTTCTCGCAGTGTGGGGAGCTAACCCTCTGAAATGAGAGTGCCAGCATGGCTATGTTCTGGTGAGAGTTTTCCCTCCGAATAGATGTCTACCTTACATTCAGGCACGGTGTGGAGAGCCCAGAGGGTAAACAGCTCTCTCATGGCCCGTACAAGAACCCTAAGCCTTTAAAACAGTTACTTACTTCCAGGGACCCCCCATATCCCAATGCCATCAGATTGAGAATTAAAAATATCCAGTCCATTAAATGTATATTTACACATATACTTTAAATTTACATTGACATAAGTACATGAAGAGACATGTATATATGCCTATGAAAATGTACATATTCAGGGACAAAACTCCTGTGTACGTGTGTACTTTGTACACAAATATATGTGCATATACACTCACAGTTCCGGGCATTGGCTTTCTCCTATCCTGGCATTCTTCTGCTCATGTTTCTGTGAGTATGTGGACATATGCTTGACTCTGGCTTCTGTATCTGATCTATTAACCGCATGAGTCCAAGAGTGTGTTGCACACTCCCTTCCCATTCTCGGCAAGCCTTAGAAAGACGTAGATGATGTGACAGCTATACCCAGAGTGTTTATGTTCAGAGGACAGGGAACGGGGAAACATGTACACACCTGTGTCCCTAGAAAGCTGATTACGGCCTGTTACTGGGGTCATAAAGAAAGTAACCTCATTTTGATATCTGGATTGCTCCCAGAACAAGCCTATGTCCTTGAAAAAAAGCCATAGACATGAAAGTGCTAAGAATAAGCCTCTTGGTTTGCTTCTGTGCCACAGGCTGCTCCTTTGTAAGGCCTCCCCACTGCAGATTCCAGGTCCACTATACAGGAAGCTGTTGGGCCAGGCCCTGCTTCCTCTGATCCAGATGCCCACAAGCTCTACTGTTTTTCATCATCAGATGACAAGATGCCCCTTTCCTTTCTTTTCACCGGGCTGTCTCCTAGGAGACACAGCTTCTTATGCAGATACATTTAATGCTGTGGTGCTATTTATTTTAACTAGGAAAGAAAATGTTAACATTAGGCTCTCTCACAGAATATGTTATTTGTACTTAAAAGGTGGCTTCAAGCCTGGAGGCGATGACACTTGCTTTTAATTCCAGAACTTGGGTTGCAGAGGCAAGCGGATCTCTGTGAGTTCGAGGCCAGCCTGGTCTGCAAAGTGGGTTACAGAACAGATAGAGCTTCATAGAATGACTATGTGAATATATATATTAATTGTCTCCAACAGTGAAAGCTCATGCTTTGAAATAGTAATTTAAGTTTCTCAATAGAGCTAGAAGGAATGCCTCAAAACTTGATATTCATGAAAAACACCAGAAATACTGATAATGGAATTCCATTTCAATTTTAACCAAATTCAGCTGTGTTGTTTTACCCCACACACTTCATGAACTCAGATAAGCCAGCATGGCGTACGATGACAGTGTCATGGTTCAGACTGAAGTGCCCCCCCACAGGTTCACGTTTTGAAGACTTTCCATGCCCAGCTCATGGCGCTCTACTGAAGGCTACGGAGCCTCTGGGAGGTAGAGCCTTGCTGGTTTTCCTGGATCACTGTGGGTGGGCATCTGAGGGTTCCACCGGCTCCTGCCTCTGACCTACTCTCCTTGCTTCCTAGGCCACTGCTGTGTGAGGGTCCCACCACTGTGCCTTCCCTGGTGTGGTGGACTGAGATACTCTGAACCCATAAGGCAAAGTAAATATATCATCCTCTAAGTTGTTTCTATTTGGCATTTTGTCTCCTGATAAGATAACTACTATGTGTTGCAGCCCAGCGTCTTCAAAGACACAAAAGCTGCTCTTAAATGCTGGAGCTAAAGAGTCTATTTCTTTTATCAGCCTTACTGGATTGGGTCTGAGATCCATCCTGTGTCATGGTGGGAACATGATGTGTACCTTATCATATGTCCTCTGTGACATCGTGACCTAGGTTATTACGTCATCTCTGAGGATAGGGAGCTGCCGTGACCTCAGCATGATTTCTTTTTTCCTCTCTCAAAATAATGATGCGGGTAGCTTTAAAGATTTCTTTTCACCTGTGTTCAACTGAAGCCAGTTCTTCAGTGAAGTAAGCTACAGAGAAGGACACAAAGACAGCCAATGGCACAAACCCCCAAGTTCTGAGGGTCCCCGGAGGTCAATGTGGTAGGAGAGCATCTCTGAGACAAAGACAGTGTGAAACCTTTCCCTCCCACTTGGTGTTACCGTTTCCTCTTTCCTTTGAGTGACAACAACAAAAATGGTAGAATTTATTACCCGTGTCTCAACTAAGTCATGAATGAGGCAGAATTTCTGTACAGTAATTCTAACATTAGCACCTCTGTGTGCCTTATGCAATGGCTGGACTTTGCCTTGTGCTTCCTATCTCTGCTTCCATTGTATAAGGCTTCACAGATTCGTCTGGACTTGAAAAGCATTTATTAAACACCTGCCTTCTGTCGCTGTGAATTTCAATTTGCCAACCTCACGTGGGACATCAAAATATGACACTCACAGGAAACAAAGAAGACAGACTCCAGATTACAAAAGAATTCTACCATTTCCTTAGCTATAGATGGTGGCCAACATTGTTTTGCCTTTGAACACATGATCTAAGCCTTGGGGTATTGCCTGTTTAAAGACATCGCATTTCCACAGATGCTTGTTGGGATACCTTGACCTTGAAATATTTATAGGCAAGGGCTTTAGAGAGCTGTGGTACTTCTTCCTGTACCCCGCCCCCACCTCCATACCAAGTGTTGCTTCTGCCTAGTCATCAGTTTAGCCATATAATGCAGCACAAAACTAGGTTATCTCCCAGGCTTTCCATCCTGTCTCGACAGCCTAAGCATTAACATCATTTCCCCTATGCCTCTGCAGCCTTATTTAGCATCGGGCCTACAGTTACTCCATGCAACATTAGTTCCATAGCTGCCTTAAAGAGGCTGATAATATATTTTTGTAATCGCATGTGTACTTGTTTTATTGCAAGTTGATTTACAGCACATAGTGATGAGGAATATAATCGGGGTTTCTGACTCACAGTTGTGGTAGAGCAGATAATAGCAGATCGACTCCCCTATACGAGCTATTATAAACACTGGACAAGATGCTGAAATGACTGTTTAAATGATCTGCATGGTGAGTGCAGAAAGCAGGAATAGGAAGCCTGAAAGCGGAAGTTGTGTTAGGTTAGAATATCAGTTGGCTTTTCCCCTTATAAGGCTCCCCACTATATGTCGTATTTGAGGTACCAAACCTATGCAGAAAGCAGTCATCTTACTGAGTCAGGACATCAGGTATCATATTTTGAAGCTTCCAGAACTGTTGTCAATTAAGGGAAATGTCAGAAAGCGGGAGTCACATAAGCAGTCCTAGCATGAGCATATTCTCTGGTCCTTACGCATGGACCCCTGACTTGCTGGGGGAATTTCCAGGCATCTTGGGGAAGTTGCAGGCAGCCAGGGGCCTAGAGGGAGAGGGAAGAAGTGGCCTTTGAAACACTGATTGATGACTGGGCAGACAAAAGTAATAAGTTCTCAAAGTTAAGTCTCTTACTAGCTTAAACTTCCCTTCAAAATCTTAGCAACTCAAAAGCACAGTCATAGCAGGCATTTTAGAATAAAGTCTGCACTACTACAGGATAGGACCCTCCAGAAATCCCACCAAATCCTGTAATTCTAAAACCACCGCAAATAATCCAACTTCATTTTTAGAACAAGATCCTGCACTCTTCAAGGGAAGATAACAGAACTCAAGGTCTCCTTACTATATCACCTCTGAAGTCATACATATAGCCAGAACTTACTGCCATAAACCCTCCTTTTAATAACTTATTTATTTATTTATTTGTTTTACACCCCAATCATAGCCCCCTTCCTCCCCGCCTGGTCCTACACTCCTCCCTCTTCCCTATGTTCCCTGTTCCTTACCTCTCAGAAAAGGAGAGGCCCTCCCACCTACCCATCCCAGCATGTCAAGTCCCATCAGGACTGAGCACATGTTCTACCATCGTGGCCAGGCAAGGGAGCCCCTACCAGAAGGAAGTGACAGAAAAGCATGCAAGAAAGTCTTTGTCAGAGACACCTCACTCTCCTTACTAGGGGACCAACATGAAGACCAAGCTGCCCATCAGGCGCATATGTGTAGGGGGCCTAGGTCCAGTCCATACATGGTCCTCAGTTAGTGTTTTGGTCCTGGTAAGTCCCCCTGGGCCCAGGTTAGTTGGCTCTGTTGCTTTTCTTGTGGAGCTCCTATTCCCTTCCAGTCCTTCTAGCCGTCCTCCCACTCCTCCACATGGCTCTTTGAAATCTGCCCAATATTTGGCTGTGAGTCTCAGCATCTGTTCCAATCCCCTGCTGGGTGGAGCCTCTCAGAGAACAGCTATGCTAGGTTCCCATCTGCAAGTCTAGCAGAGTGTCATTAGTAGTGTCAGGAGTTGGCTCTCTTGCACGTTGTGGCCAGACATTAGTTGGAGTTTCCCCCAATCTCTACTCTTTCTTTATCCCTGCACATCTGCTAGGCAGGTAAATTTTGGGTCAAAGATTTTTGTGGGTGGGTGATGTCCCTCTCCCTCTATTAGGAGTCCTGGCTGGTTAGGGGGTAGCCTCGTGAGTCTCCATAAAACCTTCCCTTTTGACCTTGTCTCTCTATGCTATGACCAGATATAGCCTTCCCAACGTAGGTTCTTTGTCATTGGTTCCTACTTTTGGTCTGTACCTATGAAGCCTACCTGGGGATACAAACTTGTAGTTAAAGCTAAAGGAACGTAGTCTCTTTAATTCCAAATGATCATACACCATTGCCAGAGCCTAGTAATGAGCCAGGGAATCGGAAAACAGGGATGAAAGAGCGCTTTTAGTTTGGATTAATTACTGTCTTCTTTTAGTATCAAATCATATTGAGTGATAGGTGTTTTTCTAACAGATAAGCCTAGAGTATTTGGAATATACACTTGGAACACAGAAACTTACTTATCTAGTGTGCTGATTTGAATATGTATGGCCCCCATAGACTTGTGTGTTTGAATGTTTGGCCATCCGGAGTGCCACTATTTGGAAATGCAACCTTATTGGAGCAGGTGTGGTCTTATAGAACGAAGTATGTCACTGCAGGG
Source organism: Acomys percivali (assembly GCA_907169655.1). Classification (NCBI taxonomy): domain Eukaryota; kingdom Metazoa; phylum Chordata; class Mammalia; order Rodentia; family Muridae; genus Acomys; species Acomys percivali. The sequence goes on along the minus strand of OU015742.1, from coordinate 4,467,123 downwards.
GTGGGCTTTGAAGTCTTAATGCTCAAGCTCTGCCCAGCATGGAATATAGTCTCTTTCTGCTGCCTGGGGATCAAGATGCAGAACTCTCAGCTCCCTCTCCAGCGCCATGTCTGCCTGCACACTGCCATGCTTCCAGCTATGGTGACAATGGACTAAATGTCTAAAACTATAAGCCAGCGTTAATTAGTTTTCTTTTATAAGAGTTGTTGGGCATGTTGTCCCTTAAAAGCAATGAAACCCTAAATAAGGCATATGAGAAAAAAGCCACTTGAGTTCAAATCTGTTCTAAGAGGAGTCCACATATGACTGGTAGATTCTTGAGCGTTCTGGTCCACACATGTGTGCAAGCTATCAAGAGATCTATAATAAGTGAGGTACGGGGGCAGCTGATCTCCTGTAGGTAGCAGCTACATTTTCCCATGAAGGAAAAGGCCAGAGGATGCCAAGTACAAAATTAAGGTACAAGCACAGCTTAATTCACTGATATTGTGTCTTCCTTTAACAGAGTATGAATTTTCTTAGACATTCTTCTGTTATCATAAATTTCAATCAGCTATTTATAGTAATAACCTACTCCATATGCTTGAATATGCTTGGAGCCTCTGTGGATCACATCAAAATGCCTTTCAGCTTTTCTCTCCTATTTAGTAGATGGTGTTCTTTTTAAAACGTGCTGAGAAAAAGAATTGGTGGGAATCACTGTTACCAGGACTAGAGGCTGCCAGTCATTCCTGCATTTTAGGGCTCTGTCTGTACACCTCCAGTGTAAAAGAGCATGCATGTATTCGCTTCCATTCTCATAACTATAAAAGACAGTGTTAATGCATTGGATCTATCGCATGTGCTCAGTCACTGCTTGTCAACTGGTGGTAATAGCTGAGCATTGTTTTCTATCCCCCAAACAACATGGAGAAACAGAAAGACCAGACTTTGAAAGAAGACAGAAGGAAACCTTTGTGCCTCTCATCAAACTTTTTGGTTCTTACTCTCCCATCTGTAGACCACTAAAGGTTACTCTCAGCTCTGAGATTTGGCGATTTAACATTTAAAAATGTCACTGGTTTTGAAACCTCCAGTCACTTAACATACGCACTTCATATTTTATAAATCAAATGCATAAGAGTGAAAATGTTAAATGTGGGTTCCTGTGGAGAAGCATTACATTCTAAAAGAACTATTTTAAGCCTGGCTTTCCTTTAAAAAAAAAAAAATCATTCAGCCTCCTTTTTTTGCAGCGGGGCTAAGGGTCTGGGCAAGCTTTCTAAGCATGGTAGACCTTTTTAAAGAACCATTAAGCAGGTTTATGGGTACATCAACTTCTTGGTCTGAGTATCTCTAGATCACCAAGCAAATGTAAGATCAGCAAGGACACAGAACTCGGACTGGGCCTGGGATCATCCATTTAAAAATTATCTTTGACATTGGCACCGAGGGATGTTTTGAGAAACAAAGAAGTCCAAAGAAAGACACACAGTTCTGAATTCTATGGGCACATTTCCCTTTAATATTTTATTTCCTTTAATGAGAATTTTTTTTACTGACACAAAATTGGTTGTTCCCCATGATCAACGAAATACAAGCTGTCGCCTGCACACAGGTCCTCCTCTTTCTGCTACCCAGCTTGTGGCCTTCAGTTGGTGCATTAGTCATGAGATCACTGTATTTTCTGTAGTAGCCATGTTTTTTATATATATATATATATATATATATATTATTTATAAAATATGTGTTTCTTGTTCATCAAATTACATTTCATTGCTCTGCCAGGCCAAACATCTACGTAATGAATGATCAGGGTTCTTTGGTTCCAAAGAATGTCTGTTCCCTTCCAGGAGAAAAGCATGTGGGCTGACTATTTAAGTCTCCTGCCAATGCAGACTTGAAAAGAACTCTGAAGTGGAAACCAAGCTTGTCATGAGTGCTAAGTCAACTTCAGAGCCATGACAAAAAAAAAAAAAAAAAAAGACCAAAGATGGTTTTCTAGCCTATACTTAGTGACACAATTCTGGGATGAGGACTAGATTGTATACATCCATGAACACATAGAAATTGCTCAGAGAAAATTGCTCATGAGATTAGTCACTTGAATGCAAGTGAACCCTTTGATGGAAAAATGAATCTGTGGAATGTACTTTTGTAAAGGTACAAATCTCCTGGCTCTCCTTGTTTAATCTGGACTTGCCTGAGGCCTGCTCAGGTACAAATGCATTGTTAAGCAGGTGAACCTAGGTAGTAGGTGGATCTGCAGAGTGACGTAATGAAACAGAGAAAGGAAGACAGCCAATCAGCTCAAGCAAATGAGTCAAGCCAGGGACCAGCAGTAGCTGCTTCTTTTTGTTGCAAACTCTGACCATGTAACTCACACCTGAGTTAAGTCATAAAATGTGGAGGGTGGTGGGATATTTGTGCACCATGCCTTCATCGGGCTTTGATTGATGTTCTAGAAGAAAGAGAATCCTTACTGCCTGGCACAGCATCTAGCTCAGATATGGAAAAGCTATCTGGCAAAAAGATATGGGTACTGGTGATTCGTGTGAAAATAGAAGGGTGCGAGGCTGTGTACACTAATGTCTTAGGAAATTTCCCTTTGTTCATATCTCCTGTTCTAATACTATTCAACTAAAAGGGATCTATCACTTGATAAATACTCACCCAATTCTATGTGTTGAGTATTTCATAAGCATCTTTATAATTAATGAGTATTGTTTTTATTATCCTATTTTGCATATTAAGAAATTAAAACTCAAAGAGATTGAGGCATTTTTCCAAAGCTACACTGTAGAGGAATTTTAATTCAGAACATGGCTGCTCTGGCAAGAGATCAAGTCCAGAGACCTTCTAGGTCTATGTGATCAGACCGGAATGCAGACACGCCTTTAATCCCAGGAAACAGAGGCAAGCCGATCTCCAAGTTCAAGACCGTGCCAGTATAGAGAAAGTTTCAGGTAAAGAAAAGCTTAGGCCCAGGCATGGTGGTATGTGCCTTTAATCCCAGCACTACGGAGATAGACGCATGTAGCTCTCTGAGTTCTAGTCAGTGCTGCTCGGGCAGTTTGGTTGAGAATGAGTTGAGAGGCAGTGCAGTGGAGTTGAATTTGTGGCAGTTCAGTTCGTGGAATTCAGAGGCAGTTTTTACCAGAAGAGTTTAACAGAGAGAGGTTAAAGAGAGAACAAGCTAGACACAGGTAAAGACAAAGCTAGCCAGAGAAGGAGCCAGAAGATTAGAACAGATTGTTAGAGTTAGTGTGAGGCCAAGCAGAGCAATTCAGTGAGAATATGACAGAAGTCAGATTGAATCAGTCAGTTTGGAGAGGAGTTTGAGCCAGAACAGCTGAGTTGAACCAGCCAGGCAGAGTTCAGAAAGAACTAGAAAGGATGATCTTATTCACCACGAAGTCTTGGAGGCTAAAAGCATTCTAGGCCTAGCTTACATTGCCCAGAGAGTAAAAGCTGCTGGAACTAGGCCTAGATTAGCAGATGGAAGCAGCAAGCCTCCAAGAAGACAAGTACAGCAGGCGAATAAAAGATATGTTTACACTACACATCTCCGAGTTGGTAAAGAAGGAATTCTAATGCAAGCATTTCTATAACCCTTGCTGTCTGTGGTCAGAAAATGTCATATTCATAATCTAGATAGATAGGTCATAGACAGACAGGATATTTCCATATAGCCTAGGCTAGATTGAAACTTGTGATCCCTCTAGTACCTGTATCCTGAGGTCTAAGACCTCTCAAGCATTTAGTAGCCTAATCTTTACTCAACCAGTTTGATTGCCAATGGCATTTTTAGAGCTATATGAGTTCTCTAATGTAGCTCTTCTATTACCAGGTGGTAATTCTTCACAGAGACACTTTTTTTTTAATTCAACTGATCTGTTTCATTTTTTAAAATAAACTTTTTTATTTAAGAAACTTAGAAATAAACAACACACACACACACACACACACACACACACACACACACACACACACACACACAAAATGAAGTTAACCAGACCCAAGGTGTACAAATCTCAATGAACATCTGTACAGTTACAACAGCCATTCGGAGCTGAAACTATAGAGCTTTACATTAGTTTTTACACTTTAGCTATTAAAGATTTTTTTATGTACCACTTAGCTATCACCTAAAGCAAAAATAAATAACCATCCAGGACAGAATTATAAAACAGTTAGCATTGTGTCCTCCTTAATAGCTCATGTCTATCACTGGCACTCCCTCTTTCTTCATCCCCCTTTTAAGAATCTATTCTTGCTTTCCTGTCTACACGTTGTCTGTTCCAACATGTGTATGTGGTTACATATATTACTGACTAGATTCCTTGTATGAGGGAGATGTATCACTTTCAGTAATATGATACATTTGAAGTGCACCTATTTTGGTTTTTTAAAGGAAGGAGATCCTTAAAAGTCAGGAGAAGCCAGACGTGATGTTGGTGCCCAGCTGTAATCCCAGAGTTTAAGCAGTTCATGCAGAATGATAAAGGCTAGCCTAGGCTACATAGTGAGGTCTTTTATCAGAAACAAAATAATATCAAAACAATAAAAATAATAAAATAAGGTTAAGAAAAATATGGAAGTTTAATCCCAGTACTTGGGGAAGCAGAGGCAGGCAGGCCAACCTCTGTGAGTTCGAGGCCCACCTGGTCTATGAAGTGAGTCCAAGATAGCCAAAGCTACACATAGAAACCCTGTCTCTAAAAACAATAAAAACAAAATTAAAAAAAAAAGGAAGCAATTTTCCCTTAGTAGTTCTGTGAAAGGGGTGTGCTAGAGAGTCACACTGTTTGACCTTCCTTCTCTCTGACATCTGAGTGAATACAGGCTGATTGCTTTTCCTTTGGGGCCTTAGACAACTTGTCTGATATTGAGGATGGTACTTCTTACCATGGAGAAGCAATGAAAACATGTTTGAGAAGTTTAGTTTGGTCCTCACGTTCATGATGCTGAAATTACCGGGATGAGTTCATAGCCTTGAATGCATCCTTTCTCTCAGCTTGATCTTGTCTCCACCCAACCTCAGTGATGGGTACCCAGAGTCCTTTGCATTTTCAGGATGATAACTTAAAACACATTTGCACAGTGACAATTTTTTAATAAGTTAGTCAAAGCAATTAAGGTGTAGTGCTTAGAACCAAACACAAATTCCGAAGATCTCAGAATCAGCTCTAGCCGCTAGATAGCCAACATCATCCTTCGCCTGAATCTTTCCCTCTTGTGCGCATTCCTGGGTCTGGCTTAACCCGAGAATAAGAAAATAGGTTCAGTCCATGAAGTATGTGCCCTGTAAGCACAAGGACCTGAGCTAGATCCCCCAAAATCCACACAAAAAAAATCTGGGTATAGTAGTGCGCACTTGAAACCCCAGTTCTGGAGAGACAGAGACAGGCAAGTGATCCCTGGGGCTCACCGTGCAGCCAGCCTAGCTTAATTGGCAAGTTTCAGGTCTACAAGGGACTTGGTCTCAATACAAACCAACCAGCCAGAAAACAAAAGAAAAATTAAAGTAGCTGGTCTCTAAGAAATAACACCCAAAGTTATTGTCTGGGCTCTGCATCTGTCCAAGTGCACATGCACCCATCTCTCTCACCTGTAAATGCAAAACAAACAAACAAAAAACAAACAAACAAAAAACATCAAAATGTCTCTACTACACATGCAGATGAGTCAACATTCAGAAAATTGATTTGTGCATATACAGGTTGAACACATCAAATCCAAACACCAAATCTGAAAGCTTTTAAGCAATAACACAACATGGAAAATTTCCCACCACAAAACTTTGTCTCGAACAGCATTTTAAAATACTTGCCACGTGACTCTTTAACAACATTCTTAGCAAGCAAGTTGTGCTGTTGAAATCTGCATACAGCTCTTATAAAATTACACAAAATTCACTGCAAATAAATAAGCCAAGTGAACTCCCTTAGAAACCTGTTTTGTTCTGTGATGCATGTCTAAGGTGCTTATGAAGCATAAATGAATTTTGTGTTCTGATGTGGGCCCTAACACCAAGTTATCTCATTATACATAGGTGAGTATTCGAATGTCCAAAACAATACAAACCCTTCATGGGCCTCTCGCATCTTTTAGATAAAGGATATTTATCCTGCATGTCCTATCACACAGGTTCTCTTATAAATTTTTTGTACAGGCATGCTTGGCTATGAATACTGTATTAGTTTCTAATGTAAATGTTTGCTAAGCACTAAGGAGACTGAGAAGAATGAATGCTCTATAATCTAACCACCTTCCCCAGTCGAGTAAAGAAGATAAGAAAACAGTCACAATTTTTTCCCAGCCAAGATCTTACCTAGGAAAGTCACAGGATGCTGAGAGCCTTATTGACTTCATGTTGCTCACAACAGGTTAGGATATTCTGGCTAAAGAGGAGCTCAAAAAAAAAAAAATCTCAGGGCAAAAAAACAAGTTGTTACTTTTACGCATGCTGCTTAGACAAAATATGTGCGCAAGGGGACTGGGGACTTGAGATGCCACAAGAGGATCCAGTTGAATAGAAGATTCACCCTGCTGAGCTTTCAGGATCACCAAGGCAAGACAACGATGCTGATGAGATGAGCATTGACTTTCAAAGCCACATGCGATGATATTGTGGTACTATTTCACTAGCCAGCCTAGTTTCCTGGTGCCACCCACCCTTGAAGGAACTGTAGACAGGCCCCCTTCCAAGTTTCTGGGAGAGAAAGAAAAGGGATATTTATGAACAGTTCTAATGGGTAATGGCGTTGAGGTGTGGTTGTGGAGAGTTTTACTGAGATGTCCCTTCCAACAAAATTTCCCAGTTGGTAATTCTGTCCTGTGTTTATACAAAAGCCACCTCCTGGGAAAAGGGCCTTTGTGTTTATTCACACTTACATTCACTTGACATTTAGTTCATTTCCATGGATCCTTGCCTGGTGGGGGTTGGCAGCAGAGTGAGAAATGGCAGGGTTTCTGTCCTCAGGGAGTTCAGTGTCCCTGAAGGGAAGGTATACATTCATAAAGCAAGAAACACAATGTGGCTGGGAAATCATTTCATCGATGCTGCCATGGTACAATGGGGCTACAGAAAGAGTCAGAGAAGGCTTTGTGGGGAGCCAAGTAAATGTCACACCTGGCAGGGTTCAGAATGTTCCATCCAGTGAAAGTGGGAGATGAGGGTTTTACTGGGTTAAGGAAGGAGAATCATTAATTAAGACAAACAAAAGCATCTGAAGCAGTAGTGTAACCTCACCCATCACTGCACAGAGAGATAGACAGTGTGCGGACCCCCACTTTGGTGAGTAGTCAATGGACTTGCACTAGGTGTTTTGTCATGAGAAGACTGTACATGAGAGACTGGTGTTCTGGTGAGTGAAGAAGCCAAGATTCCACTTGACCAGAGATGATGAAGAATCTGGCCTTTTGTGTGACTTTGCCTGGAAAGTCTGTTTCTATTCACTACCACCATCACCACCCCCCACCAGAAACAGAAGACAACGACAAACCAAATAAACAATTGTGTGTAAAACCAGCTTGGTGAGCCAAAGCATTTCTTGGGGTTACTACAGGAGCATGAATGCCACCTGGGCAGCTGCATCACCAAAAAGCCCATCTGAGCATGTATAACAAGTCACCAAAGTTGCATCACTAGGAAATACCGAGTAGTTTGCAGACACGTGTGTATTTGAAGGTGTCTCTTCTCTACCCGCTAGAGTGCAGTGCACTCTTATACTAAACATTTGATTCAAATGTAAGCTCTGGGAGGTTCGTGTCCAGCCTAGGCTGTTTCTTGATCATATGACAAGGCTGTCTAATATGTCACAGTGTTCGGGTCCAAACTAAATTTTTTTTTTCTTTCAAACAGAACAAAACATATTCTATCTCTTTGCAATCCTCCACTTAGATTTATCACTCTTGGGCCTCGTGAATTCAGCCAGGAGACAGACATAAGGACGCTGATTACTGTAGCCTTGGATAGAGGGATCCACTCCGCTCGGGGCTCTGTGGTTTCCATGGGAACAGCACTGATGCTGTTGCTGGTCACCAGACTGGCAGGATATACTGGAAAGAAAATTGCATAGAAGAAAGAAGGGAGCTTAGATAGACAGAAGCTGTGTATGGGGGAGCTCTCACCTGGATGAAGCTGCACCCCTACATAAGTAGATATTTTCAACATGCCACATGGGCCGTGGGGTCCCTACAGCCTGAACATAGGGATCACATGGACGCCTCTCATGGACTAACCACCATCCTTGGAAACAGATGAAAAGGCGAGCTGGAGTGAGCAATAGGTGCATTTCCATACCGAAACCAAAGATGAGCACACCCTCTGCTTCATGCCCTACTAGCGACTTGTAATCATTGTATGATGAATAGGCTAGATAGACCCAGGTAGCTTGATGGTTATACATTGCTTATACTCACCGCAGAGGTTGTACAAAGATGACACGATGTGCCCATCTTCTAGGGAAGGCTGTCTAGCTGTGTGGAGCATGGATGGGACTGAACTCTAGTCTCAGTTCCAGACTGTGAGTGCTCATGAAAACTACAGCCATCTTACTGTCGTGTCCTGACAAGCAGTGAACAACACCCTGCCTCTATTCATAAGAAACATTCTCCATTCTTTTGGATTTGACACAGTAAATGTACACTTACAGGATGGCTAACACCAGGCATCTGAGTGTTGGGGAGTGGGAGATGGGGGTCCTAGAGGCCCTGAACTGTCTGATCTTCTATTTACACATGCATGAGAGAATTGAGGCTAGGGACCAGTGGCAGAGCCTTCTATCTGAGTGTGCCCCTCTGCCTCCATGTGTTCCTCATGGAAAACTGCAGGTGTTCTGTAAACACCATTTCCCACACTCACATATGCAAAGCACCAGCATGTTTTCCACATGCAGAGTTTGCCTGTTCTCTGTGGGAGGAGCTTAGCTGCCATTGGCCATTCTTCCCTGAACCTTTTGGCCAACAGGACAAAGCTAGCCTACTCTCTCCTTACACCGGTGACCAGCACAGGATTTGACCAGTATGGGGTTGGTCAAGAGTGTTGAGTGATCAGTGCCTTGGGATCATGCGAAGCAATGAACAACCTCTCAGCTTCTGGCTTCACAGGCCCCACAGTTGGCAACTCAAGCTTGAGCAAGTTGGTAACGGAAACTGTAGCAAGCAAGCTTTCATTCTTTGTAAGAGGTGCAAGAGTAATCATGAGACCACCATCATACAGTCATTATCTGCCCAATGTGTGTTTGCAGAGAAATGCTATATTTTAGTTAGGAGTTCCATTGCTGTGAAGAGACACCATGACCACAGCAAATCTTATAAAGGAAAACATTTAATTGGGGCTGGCTTAAAATTCAGAGGTTTAGTCCATTATCATTATGGTGGGAAGCATGGCAGCATGCAGGCAGACATGGTGCTGGAGAAGGACCTAAGAGTTCTGTGTCTGGGTCCACGGGGAGCAGGAAGTGACAGTAAGCCACACTGGGCATAGCTTACGCATGTGAGACCTCAAAGCCCTCCCCCTAGTGATGCACTTCCTCCAACAGAGCCACACCTATTCCAACAAGTCCAACACCTCATAGTGGTACCACTCCCTGTGGGTCAGACATGAGTCTGTAGAGGCCTTTTCTTTTGAAACCAACACAGGCTACATTAAAGCTTGATCAGCTTGTGTGTGATTGATGTCACAGGTGAAGAATCCATCCTAGAAGACTCTCTAACCTGGTTGTTCTTTTTGCATGACTACTAACTATCAAAAATTTTTTTCCTTATGGTTCATCATGAAGCAAGTTATTTGAAAGCATTTTACTGACTCACTTCTATATTCCTCACTCTTCTCAACCTCAACCCCCTACTTCATCTGATCATGAGCAAACCACATCATTTTATCAAGGAAGCTCCATGACTGCCAGTTGCTCTGTCCCCAGACTCTGGTGTGTGTTGTGATGGAATTATTCCAACCATCATTCCACAGGGACTTCCCATGCATTTCCTCATGACCAATCAGGTAGGAGCTCACAGCTGGTGATAGATCAGAGATCAGGCTCTGGATGCCATCATACCAACTCGTAGGAGAGGAAGTGGGGGACCTGTGCATAGAGAGGGAACGAAGACCTTGAACTCATTTCTGCGATTCCATCACTGTTACTCATGCTTGTCCAGGACCTGTGTTTTCCTTCAGGACTTTGATGATGTGTAATTCTGTCCTTTGGGCCCTACTCCACTCAGGGTATGGTCTCCAGCCTGGTTTTCCCCAGGATTTTCAGTCAGGTCCACATGTTAACAATGCATGGAGACTCTTACAGTGTCCAAAGCAAAGATCAGTGGGATACTTATCTTCACCGGACTTTTACTCACCCAGTAGCTATCTGCTGACTTTCAAGGAGATTTAAAATCAAGATGGTAAGTATTCAAAACCAAAGTTCTCTCTTGATTACACACAGCCCTTGATGAAACTGTTCCCCTCTGCTTGCCAACCATTCCCACATGGTAGTGAGACTACATGGACAAACTGGTCCTGGTGTGGACACATGGCAGAGGCAAACTCACAGCTACCTCTTCCTTTCTTATGGTGTCTCCTCTGTGGCCTAAACTCCCTTCATGTGCTGCCCTAAACCTGTTCTTGATTAAAGCCATATTACTTCTGCTGGTCACGGAGTTAAAGAAATAGATGGCTACCACACATTTATGACAAAATGGCACACATATGACAAATGGCCCTTACCAACTCTGCTCATCTCTACCCTCCACTGAGTTGGGACTCTCACTCAGAAGCTCCCACGTGTGATTCTTTCTGTTGTTTCTCAGGGTAGTATACTGGTCTTTTACTCTCCTGTGAGAACTGTTGTGATCAGTAAGTTAACTTGGCATTCTATCAATCTGAGGGTTGGAAGGTCGTAGTAAATTGTGGCCCTTAAATCCTGTAACTGGCTGGTGTTGAAACATCTTGTGTCAATGACATTGAGGATAGAGAATTCAATGGAGAATCATCCCATCTGTTGTTCTCTGCTGAAGCAGGAAGTCATGAGAAGAAAGAGATCGCAGAGTAACACCTCAAATAATGTCAGAAGAGGAAAGGACAGCCCAATGAGAAATATTGGCTCTAACTTAAATCAAGTATGGCCCTGCTCTGTAGACTTATAGCTGTGAATCTCCACATAGGCAACCTGATGTCTTTGTCTCATAGCTTTCTCATTTACAAAATGCAAACAATGGCTTTTATGGGAGAGAAAAAGGGTTTGTGGAGGTTCAGTGAGATGTGTAGAGCCTGCCTGAGGCAGGTGATTAATAAATGTGCACCATCATCTTTGCCCAGTCATCCTTCCTGCCCCCAGAGCCATGGTCTTGACTCATGTGGGTTCATCACTATCCAACCTAACACAAGCTCCAGCCACCAAGGACTTTATATGAAGCAAAATAAACCTACAGAAGTCAACAGGAACCTCAGGGACAAGGAAGCTGCAATGGCATAGACAGTGGTTGCCGTCTCTTTGGAGCCAAAAATTGGAGCCCAAGGTCTGGGCAAGCAGGAAACATGAAATCTGGTCACTATGCAGAAAGAGTCTGGACTCTCTAAGAGAGGATAGGAAAAATGTCTATGGAGAGATTTCCCTTTCCTTTCTTTCTTCCCAATCTCCTGAGTTTGGGTAGTGGCCATGAAGGAACTTCTCTCATAGTTTATGACTCATGTTTATTATAATTTTAGGAGAAGTCAGGGAAATGTGGAAGCTACCAGGTAGTTATGGCTCAATTCCCTCTTCCTTGGGAAAGCTAAAAAAAAAAAAAAAGTTAGAGATTAGAATTGAGGATAACATCAGAAAACCTGCACACAGACACTGTCATCAGCAGAGAGGTTTCAAAGCTAATGATTCCCTCCTAGGATCCCTGGAGAGCTCCTTGCATTATACCAAAGGCACTGCAAACCAGAGGCGTTAGCACGTGGAGGGAAGGTGCTGGAATTGAGACAGTTCAATAAAATAGTGGGCAGCATCTCAGGGCCCAGGGCTTGATCTCAACTCATAGCTTATTTTGTGGACTTTTCTCCTCCTATTGTCATTTCGACATGGTAACTTCACTGTGGCCCACAAGGTAAAATCTTCTGAGGTTTTTCATTAATTGGGAGAACTCAGTGTGATATGTTTAAAGAATATTGTCCTTACAGAAGCACATTTGGGACATCCAGGGAATTCTTGTCATTCCTCACCTCCCCGTTTCATCATCCTAAGGACAGACTATAAGTACCAAGTGTGGTTAACTAGCACCATACAGGCAAACCTAGCAAAAAACAAAACAAAAGCAAAAAACACACAAAACAAACCCAACTCCGTTGAGATATCGTTGATATATGCAAACATAAAAGTTATGTGTTTATTATATGTGTTAAGTTGTTAGTTGTATATGTTTAAGATAAAAATACCTTGATCTTTTACACACACACACACACACACACACACACACACACACACACACAGGCGCTCTGTGACATACAATGAGGTTATAATCCAATAACCCATCTTCAGTTGTATGTTTAATACCCTTAGTTTGCCACAGTCCTAGTTTGACCCAGCCAATTTCAAATATGCTCAGGACACTCACATTCCCCTGTGGTTAGGCCTCATGGAGAACCCTGTACCACATATTGATAGCCCAGGACCTGACCAACATTCAGAATTATAAAGATAGTTTCTATTGAATGTATGAAACTTTGGCACCATTGCCAGTCGGAGCCTAACTATACATCATGAAATGAATAATAATCCAAGGTAATATCTCTTGTCTATATAGTTACTATAAGGAAGATAATGAGAGAATGAACAGATTTCAAAGAAGTAATCAATACTTCTAACTCTTCTTGATGCACTTTAGAAGGTGAGGTTTACTTTATATATAGATGTGTACAGATACACTCTGTGGCACAAATACCTTATACCTCTGACCCAAGGCCTCAAGAAACAGAAAACTGAGTATTTGCAAGAAGTGGCCAGTGGCTTGTATCTGGGACAAATCCCCTAGCTAGTGAGCCATGATCCTGAGGTATTTGCTATGAGAGCTTCAGCGTTGCCCAACAGAACTGGACCCTGGCATCCTCCACGTTCAACTTTTATTATCCTACCTTCTTGGTCTTGTTACTGTCTTCACTCACAACAACGCTGCAGCCACTTCCCAGATAAACTATACATCCCTAAATCCTCGTCTCTAACTCTGCTTAGGGGAGAGCTTATGAAAGAATGAGTGGCAAACCTATGTTCCTGATAGCTGGTGTACAGTTTCTGCCCTCTGGTGATAATTCCATTGACTGCCCACTAGAGAAACAGTAGGAGACATCCTCAAGCTCCAAGGAGAATTTCATTAGCTGGTGATGTCTGCCGAAGGTTAGATGATGGAGGGCAGGGTGTCTACTGCTTCCTGAATTACACACCTCATGGCAAATGGAGGTCAGGTCAGAAAGAAGAGCAGTGTTCCAGAGCAGGATGGGGGTGCTGGAGTCCCCAAGCTGGTGAGAGTGTGACGGGGACGGAGTGAAGGGCAGTCTGCATGCCCTGCTCAGAAAAACCCTTTCCACTGCATGCGACAAAGTTTATAAGACTACAAATAAAAGCTGGTCATATTCAATGAAAATATTTTAGAATACTAGAGAACACGTTTGTAATGCTAGTTCCATGCCTCTTCGTTTAAGTTTTAATTTTTTTTTTTTTTGCGACAAGGTCCCCCTATGTAACCCCCAGCTGGCCTAGAACTCACTGTGTAGACCAGGCTAACCTCAAACTCACAGAGATCTCCCACACTCTCTGAGATGATTAAAGATGTGTGCCACACTCAGCTTCCCTATTTAAACTTGATGTCACAAGTGATTTTCTACAAACTACCATAGCACCAAAGTGACACAGCAGAGCTGCACAAATATAGTGGCGTGGAGTGGAATGCACCCTCCATACTCGTGCGTTCTGTACCGTGGGTCAACCAACTACCGTTGAAAATATTTTTAATTATTCTTGTATGCAGACTTATCGTTCCCTAAATCATACAGTGTGTTGACTATTTACATACCATTTACATTGTAGGAAAATTATGAGTCATCTAGGGATGATATGCAAATACCATGCCATTTTCCAGAAGGGACCTAAGAATCCCAGATTCAATCTCTCATGGGCACCAAAGGACAACTCTAGATGAAACTAGAGTCATGCTAACACTTGCATAGTTTGTCACTTCTTGCTCGAAGGAAATACTAAATTCTAGTTAGATGTTCATGAACTTGAAGCCTTTTGTTTTGTTTTGTTTGTATGCAAGTTCATAAACCAAGGACCAATAGGAGTCTAAAGTCAGGGCTGGTGGCATTATCCTAGATCAGCTGTACTGCAAAGGTCATCTGTACTGAGCTGGTTCTCTCTCTGTTCTCCAGCCCTGCATGAATTCCCCAGGGACATCTTCTCCAATGAAGACCGGCGACAAGGAGCGGTGGTCCTCCACGTGCTCTGTGTAAGTAGCCCCTCTTGTGCCTTTGCCTGACGGGCCTGAAGGACAGAAGGTAGGTTGACAGCAGAAATGCCCACAGAGGCTCCACTCCTGCTTGCCCACCTGCCTGGGGGCAGACCATCTCCAAATGTACCATCTCTTAAAGACTGGCTGGCAGACATCTGTCCATAGTCGTCTTTCGTTTTCATGCCCCAGAGTGAACACTCATCATATTTGTTTCCCAACTACCCTGATCCTGCCAATGCTCACACTGCGCCATTTTGCAACCAGCCGGTCCGTGTGTCACAGTGTTTCTTTCCCGTTGCCATGCTTTATTTTACTCTATGTGATCTGTCGTTATATGGGTGTTTTTTTTTTTTCACTGCCTATCAGCTTCCCACATAAGCCCTTTGAGAACAGAGTTTGTTCTGTCCCTGGCTTCATTCTCACTCATTCTTGGCACATAGTAGGGACTGTATTTTCTCACTCAGCAGACTAAATGTGATGATGCTCAGTGCTTGTCCCAAAATTTTTTGCTTGTCCCTTAACAGGTGCTCAACTATAGCTTACCACCTCCTCTGGTTTTGTAGTTCACACCAGCGTCCCACATCATCATCCAAACACACAGTGGATCTAAGGTCTTTGCTTGACCTTGATCCCGTTTGGAGAGTTTTTTGGATTATTTGTTTGTTTGCCTTTGAGGTGTATGTGTTTGTGTGTGTGTGTGTGTGTGTGTGTGTGTGTGTGTGTGTGTGTGTGT
>OU015742.1:4380871-4432619 GCA_907169655.1 Acomys percivali | reverse complement strand
ATTATTATTATTATTATTATTATTATTATTATTATTATTATTATTATCAGCAGCATGTAGATGTATGTCATGTATATGTTTGTGTGAGTACAAGTGCCCACTGAGTCCAGAAGAGAATGTTGGCAACTCTGGAGCTGGAGTTACAGTTAGAGTTTTAAGCTGCAGTTGCTGGGAACCGAACTTGAGCCCTCTGTAAGAGGAGCGCTTACTGCCCTCATCCATGGAGCCATCTCTCCACCCTCCACGTTTGAATTCTAAAAAGCATCTGCCCGATGGTAGCACTTTCTTCTTCATCACCTCCAAGGCCCACACTAGTGATCAAATTCATTTATTCCCAAGTACCAAGAATGAGTGTGGATGCCCTTGTCTCCCTGCCATTCTCTGCAGCCAGAACCACAGACCCCTAACACCTCAGATTTAGGAAGGCTCTGGGTATACACAGTGAGACTGCACTGTTATTTCCAGAAATCTCTATTTAAATGAAAAATACGACTTGAGTTGGGTGGAGTTTTGTTTTTGTTTTTGTTTGTTTTGTTCTTGTTTGTTTGTTTGTTTTAGTTTGGGCAGAGACCAGATGGGCTTCCCTCCTGGGATGTCAGGAGGTGTGCGCTGCTATTGACCTTGCTCTTGGTCCCCCCTCATTCTCTTAGCTTTGAGGTCAGCAGCTGCGACATGCCTGCAGTGTATGTAGCATGCATAGGCTACTGGATTTGCCTGTGGGGTCAGGGAGCAAGGACAGAAAAAGAAAAGACCCTTAATTACTGCCTTCCAACAGTATACATCTTGATAGCGATCCAAGCCCATGGCAGCACCATCGGAGAATCCAAGAGACCACTCCCAGCATAGCATGTGCCAATCAATAATGAAGAGCTCTATAGCAATAGGGGTGTTCATGCTACCACCTGCAGCCAGGTGGAAAGAGGCATGGAGAGCAGGCGGTATGTAAACACGGTGGCCAGAAAAAGAGCAGGTGTGGAACATTGAAACCAGAGTGAAAATTGCCCTTCGTCTACTCAGAAACCTTAGGGATATGAAGTCTGGAGACTCTGCTTCTAAATGTTTATTAAACACTGAAAATATATGCAGTAGTGTTCCCTTTATTCCCTGTTTCACTTCCTGAGTTATTCAAGGACATTCATGATCCAAAAATATGAGCTAGAAACATTAACTCTTTGCTGCACAAACAAGTTATGAGGCATAAATATCAGAGTGTTCTACAGCATGTGTGAAAAAAAAAAAAATCCGGAGCCATCCCACTGCATCGTGCCAGGGACACGAATCCACTATGTACTATCTCCACGCTGTGTGTGCAACCAATCCCATTAGAGATTTAGCCGTCTGGGTTAGCAGATGGGCCACCTTGTTACCTCAGGGTTTGTGTTAAGAGTCTCCATTTTAATGGCCCCAAAGTGCAAGAAGAGTGAGGCTGGCGATTTGGATTTCACCAGAGGAGAGCCGTAAAGTGCTTCCTTTCAGCCAGAAAGGCGAATGTTCTTGACTTAATAGTCTACTGTAGAGGGATGATTGTGGCAGAGATCGACAGGCGGTGAATGCAGTCACCTGTGAGAGCGGCCTTTTTTAAAAGACAAGCTTACTGAACACACTGCTGGAACACAGCGGCCAGGCAGCGACAGAATTGCCAGCCTAAGACGATGGGTCGTGGCTGCCTTTCTTTTGGAGCTGTCTTCTTTGGGTTAGGGTGGCCTGCCGTTCCCAACATGCAGATGGAGCCAGGGATAATTGGTCAGCGTTTAATTCTGCGTTGAGACTGGGCAACAGCTCTCTGTGGTACCAAATCCCGGTTCATCTTGATTGGCTGCACTCCGTCGCACCATGCACTGCACTGCCGGCGTTCCCTGAGAGGGACTCATTACCTTTCTAGTCTCTCAGTCCTTACTTCTCTCCTCATTGCCCATTGAGTGGACAGCAAACTCTATCCAGAAGTTGGCAGGAAGTCTTTTCCTGAGTAGCTTCTTCAAGCTTAGTAAGAGTGACACACAGGCAGTGCCCACCTGCCATTTGTCATTATGCGAGGGGCTGTATGTGTGTGTGGTCAGGTGGTGTGGGTGGGGGTGCCATGAAAAGAAAACAGTACTTAGCAGTGATTTGGGTGGAAATTCTGTGTTGCTCACTGTAGGAAATTAATGAAATTAGGGCTTCTGATGGTGGAGGTTGACAGCCTTGTTGAAGCATCATTTGGGATGGACCTGTTAAAACCTAGGAGGAAAACGTGATGAACGGATCAAAACGTAAGGACCAAATAAATGCAAGAAGTAGACAGGCGTCTGTGAGTAGTCCTAGAAAGGGAAGCCACAGGATTACCACAACTAGACATTTGTTTTAAAATCCCACCAGCCATACCCTCCCTTTGTTCCTCCTCCCTGCCCCCCAAATCCTCCACACAGTGATATTTTGGAAACATGACTGCTTGCTCCATTTTGTTGATGTGAAAGCGCGCTCTTCCGTTAGCACGGCACACATTCCGCCGTGAGCAGACGTCAGCACATGGGAGCTGTCGGATCTAAGCTAAAACCATCGCTGTAAACGAATTAACCATTTCTATATTATTGAAAGGTCTTGGATGGGGTGGTAAGCTGGCTCCACGGACAAAGTACTAGCTGTGAAAACATGAAGACCTGAGTTTTGACACTAAAACCCACGTAAAAGCCAGACATTGTGACATGCGGCTGTAATATTAGTGCTTGGAGAGTAGTCACAGGCAGACAGTGGGGGCTGGCTGGCCAGTCACTCTGCCAAAGCAGCAAGCTTGAGGTTCAGTGACAGAACTGCCTCAAAAGAAAAAAAAAATTAAAAAAAAAAAGAAAAGAAGATAAAATATCAATGGGGGGATATATACTGAATTTAACCTCTGGTCTCTCCACACAGCCACATGGACTGTTGCAACACACACACACACACACACACACTCACACACACTCACACTCTCTCTCACACACACAAATGCACACAATTCAAAGAAAGAAAAAGAAAGTTTGTTCCTGGATTAGTGTAGTTACTTGGTTTGTGAGTTCTAAAGATGGCCTTTTGGCAGAAAAACTTGCTTCATAAACTCCGATCCATGCTTCTCTGATGAAGGTAAGGCCAAAAGCTACCAACAGTCAATTAAGTACTATTCTTTTAGTCCAGGACAGACAAAAATATAATGACATGGATGTTAAATATGACTTGGGGAAGAATGTGCTAGGACTTATGTTCTTGTCCAGTCAGCTTGGAGGCAGAAACGGGCCTGGGAGTATATGGTCCTCAGGACTTAGCCAGGCAGCAAAAAACGAGATTGAACTATAGGCTGCTTTCAATAACCCAGAGAGGTGGGACTCACTGATGCCCCTTAGAGGCTTAAGGAGACTGTAAGAGAGGAGTGCACTGAAGGAGTTTCTGCCCAGATGAGCAGTTTTTAATAGAATCCCAACACAGACCTCCATGGGATATATTCAACACCATTTCATGCTGGATCTGTTTAATTGTGGAAGAAGTAAATGCGACTAACCAGTGGGGGAAGCAAGGATCAAAATAAGCAGTCCTATTAGATGGGTGAGGGAGATCAACCATGGCCACACCCACTGGATGGCCACACCCACTGGATGGCCACACCCATTGGATGGCCACACCCACTAAATGATGACTGGAAAAGTTGGTAAGGGGAAGCAAAACAAGAATCGAAGGCTCCTGATGGAGAAAATGCTCTGCCTATTAGGGAAGACTACAGGAAGGCAAGAGCCTGTTGTATCCACGAGCAAAAAGCTTAGGCTCCTGAAAGCCCCCTATGATTTACCCAACTGTGATAGAGATAGTTCCAGTAATCGAAGAGGAGACTTTAAACAGAGTATTGGATTTGTACGTATTCGGAGACAGACAAATGAGTCTTAGCAAAACAATAGAATGCCTTTAAAGGAATTTGGTGGCAATCAGGAGAGGGTTTGTGTGGTGGAGCCTGGATAGGGTGGGGCTAAGTGTCACTGAGTCACTTCCCATGAGAAAAAGCCAGGAGTTTATAGATTTGCAGTGCCCTCCCCCTCCCCCCCCTCCTCCCCCCCCCCCTCCCCCTCCTCCTCCCCATCCTCCTTCCCCAGGTTGGCCCTGGAAGCGTCTTCAGAAAAGAAAGTGTAAGCCCTTATCTGGCTTTTGCTTCTTGTTTGTTTCTTAGCTTGCTATGTAAGATAGAGATTTACCTCAGTCGTGAGAACCTTATGAATAATTGCCTGGAATTTGATAGTCATTGGAGTACATAATGAAACAATGCATCTTATTAAATGAGCTACTCTTGCCTTTTTGATTGACAGCATTTGTGGGTCTATCAGCCTGAGTGCTGCACTCCCCCAGCTGAACCAGATCAGGATGACAACCCTAGTCTGAGGCTGATAGAATTCTGTTCATAACACTAATTATTTTACTATTTGGTTATAATTTCTGATAAGCATTTCAGGTCATATAGGTGGCCAAAAATTAACCTCTTTTTTTTTTTTTTTTCATAGTTTAGGTCATTTGGAGAGTTTCGGGGGTAGTATTAGGTTTCTTGGCTCTTTTAGGTTTTTTTTTTTTTCCTACTGCTTATGTCCCCTGCAGGGATGGCTCAGCTTTTCGTTGGCCATGCTGTTGCACTTTAAGCTCTGAGGACATTCCCTCCACAACTGCCCTACTGTTTGGTGAATGAGGATGAAGTCTATCTTCTGGGCTCTCCATGGCCTCTTTGATGAAGAAGACAGTTAATTACCAGAGTTGTAAAGCCCTCTGTATGTGGTCCCCTGTCCCCTGTAGCCTGGCTGGCTGGCTGGCCTGTGCTGATGGAAAGAATACCAGCTGCCATCCTAGCCCCTTGCCTTCCTTGGTTGCGGCCTCCAAGTACGATGGTCAAATACCCAGAAGGTCAGTGACACCAGCTGGAGAGAATGAGTAGTGAGTCAGAACATACCTGTTCCACAATATTTAGATAAAGTTTGACAGAATAAATACATCAGAATTCTGTTAAGACTCAATTTTCTATGAACTTTAAAGGCTGACAGCTTTGCAGAAAACAAGCAATATCTTGATAAAATACAAAATCTTTTTAAGCCGATTCTTGTACCTGCTATCAAACACAGATCAATAACTTGATGCTTTAATGAAAACTCATAAATTTGTATTTGACATTTAAAAACAGATGGTATCTTAACTATCTAGCAACAACATAGGCAAAGCGTGTTAACAGTCTTAAAGATATTTTTAAAAACAAACTTAAAAAAATAATTAATTTATTAGATTTGTTTAATGAATTAAAAAGGACCCTGGACTGAGTTTTCATGCATATGCGTAAGGCACCTTGCTTAGCTCCTTTGGGGGAGATTTCTTCACATAAACATACTGCACAGCACACACACACACACACACACACACACACACACACACACACACACGCACACACACTCATGCATACACGCTCACACATACACATGTGTATAAACACAATATATGAATCGGGCATACAGAAGCATATATATGATGAGCCAGGATGAAGTAGGGTGCAAAATTTATAAAAGACTGAAATGAATTAAGGCAACCTGTTTATATTGTCAAATTAAATCTAAGTCTTTTCTTGCTGTTGTATTAAGTGAATTTCATTGTTGCTTAGATTTTAAAAAATTTTTTTCCTTTTGTTTTTCCTTAGTCCCAACCAATTTGATCATTAACTCTTGGATGCCTGCACTTGAGCTAGGATATGACTTAGGACAGAAATCTTGAACAACCATTTTTCTTTAAAGCAGCAGCAGGAAAAAAAAAAAGATAGAGAGGTAGAAATCGCACAGATAAAATACATTTTAAAAAATGAAAGTATCAAATCATAGGCACAAACTAACAGCTGGACCAGCAGACAAAAGAGTCATAAAAAGAGTTACATAAAAACCACTGTGAACACTGTAACAAGAAACTCCAAAGACATGTAAATTAGTTATAATCAGAGTGCTCTACAAATGAGTTTTCACATCTCAAAGCCACAGAGTTTAACCTAAACAGTGAGGAGGGAGAGGGCTGTCAATAAGTATGGCTTCCTGTGTAGACTGTGCTTAAGGAAGTAAGCCTCTTAGTGCCAGTAGGAAATAATGAAACCGAGAGCCAGAATTGGGGCCCATGTCTATAATGGGGGGAGAACTGATGTCCTTTGAAGGAACACAAGACCGTCTCTGGGTCTATCTAAATTTGGATTTACGCTCATTCTTCAGGACTCATTCAAATGGTGAGTCTGAGGGGACACAGGGGGCCTGTTCCATGTTGAGACAGATCTATGGCCCTAATTCGTACTGAGTCACCCTTTTGGAAGAGAGGCCCAAGGTATCCATAGGGACTCAGGGTACAACTTTTAATTTTGAAAGAACCATCTGACAAGGCAGCTCCAAGGGACTTGAGATATGACTTTCTATCTATCTATCTAGTGTGTGTGTGTGTGTTCCCTTTACATCCCGATTGGAGCCCCCCTTCCTCTCTCTTCCTCCTATCTCCTCATCCCCTACTCCTCAGATAAGGAAAGCTCCCCACTCTAAACTCACACCAGCCTATCAAATTGCACCAGAACTGAGGACATCTTCTTCCCCTGTGGCCGGGCAAGGCAGCCCAGCCATAGGGAAGTGATCAAAAAGCAGGCAACAGAGTCCATGTCAGAGACAGCCCCTGCTCCCCTCACTAGGGGACCCGCATGAAGACTAAGCCGCTCATCGACTGTATGTGCAGGGGCCTAGGTCCAGTCCATGCATGGTCCTTGGTTGTTGTTTCATTCTCTGCAAGCCTCCCCCCCACCCCCCGGGCTCTGTTGGTCTTCTTGTGGAGCTTCCGTCCCCTCAGGGTCCTTCTATCCAGCCCCCAATTCTTTCACAAGACTCCCTGTTTAGCTGTGAGTCTCAGCATCTGTTTTGATCCGCTGCCAAGTGGAGCCACTCAGAGGATAGCTATGCTAGGCTCCTGTCTGCAATTATAGCAAAGAATCATTAAAGGTGTATCTCATCTTTTGGTACTAAAATAAGAACATTGTGTGTGCCGTTCGGGTTTAGAAAGGGGAAGACACAATCTGAATAAATAAATCTTGGAGAAAGTCTTCAGGTGAATGGAAACGGTTTTTGGAGCACTAGCCTAAAAGGAAGGAAAATACCCAGCTGCTGCTGCTGCTTGCTGTAGGCTGGAAATAGGCTCCGAGCTGAGAAAAACTAAACAGCTCTTTCTCCCTTTTGGCTAAACAGTTCCATCACCCAGTCCCTGACATTCAGATCCTGCCAAAGTGTTGCCTTGGCCAAAGATCCTTGCTTGCCAGGGAATGAGGAGCCTCCCACTGAAAGGTCTGTTAAAAAGTGGGTCCCATGTCCCTGAGAGCTGTGAGGGATTATACAAAAACATGGAGTGCTCTCAGGGTCTCACAGAAGAGGGCTTTGCTTTGGACTTGTGCTGGAGGTGAGACCTAAGGACAGTGACTCTCCATTAGGGATGCTGGACTCATTAGAATCCAGGCCTAGGCCTTCAGGTAAGTGCGCCAGCATCTGGTTGGCTTGGTTGATTGTTGTTGCTGCTGCTGCTGGTGGTGGTGGTTTTTGAAGTTGCAAAAATTTGTTTCTTTGTGGTTTTTCTGTTGTTCCTTATGACTATAAGACAACCCTGAAAAGTTGAGTAAGATCTGAGTTTAGGATTTCATAGTCACCCCTGGAGGAGTGCTGCCTGCCAAAATGGGAGTGGGAAAAGTATTTGAGTAAATAGATGTCAGTCATGTCTTCATTGCTATAATTGTGTGAGATTTTAGCCCAGACTCAGGCTATGTCTGAAGAAAAATAAATGAAATGCACCCAAGAGATGGCTATTGACTACACTGGATCAATCAATCGATCACTAGAACAAAGTACCTGACAGGCTTCTTAGGAGGTGAAGAGGCTGTGGTTCTCAGATTCTGGTCCAAGACTGGCTAGCCTTATAGCGTTGGGCCTTTGGAGAGAATGGCAAGAGCAAGAGCTAAAGCACGCATTGGGGAGCGGGTGCCCACAACAGGAAGCAGAGCAAGACTAGGATCCTCTGAACACAGCCTCCAATGACATAAGGAGCATCTACAAAGTCCCCCTCCTTAAAACCCATGGCATATCTCAATACTATTCCCCTGTGGAGCAGGCCTTTATCTAGAGAGCTCTGATGAACACTACCTGTATCAAACGGTAGCAGAGAGGGGATGGAGTGCAAGGGAGTCCTGCACAGCTAGCCTAGGCGAGAAAAGGACAGATTGTCCTTGGAATACCAACCTATGACAGGTGTTGGGCAACATGTGAAATGGATTTGGGCTGGCTGTGCCACCTACAGCAGGGTAAACCATGAGAATTATTGTTGTCTCATAAGGTCAGTTTTCCTCATTCATAGAAAGGGAATATGGTGCCTCTGGTGAGCCTTTGAGGGATCAAGGAAAAGTTTGTATTTAAGGCCCTTAGCACCATGGCTGAGATAAAGTAAATGTTAGATACATGGGCTTTTTATTATAATTATCCTGACCCTATTCCTCAAATGAGCCAGCAAAGTTTACTCTCATGGTCACCATTATATGGCTTAGAAAGCAAGAGTTCTGTTTAGTGAAGTCTAGTCTTTGGGCTCATACATAGAATGCATGACAATAGTGAGATGCTGTGAATAGGTGGCTCAGCCTTACATGGGTGTTATCCTCTGAGAGGCAGCCTAACGCAAAGACCGGTGGCTTTTTCAGAGAGTGGGAGTTCTACTTATGAACAAGGTTCAAGTAGTCAGGGATGCTGAGCTATGGTTTTGAGCCTCCAGCAGGACCCAGACCATGTGCCCTTCATTCTATGAGTGTGTATTAGAGTCCTACGATGAGCCAAGCTGTAACAGTGTTAGGGATACAAAGGCCAGTGAAGCTCCTGACTGAGACAGAGTGCTGTTGACACAGGAGGCTGTATGACTGTCTTGTTTGCATGGCCACAGGGAGGAAATGATCTAACCTGGATGAATGGATGGATGGATGGATGGATGGATGGATGATGGATGGATGGATGGATGATGGATGGATGGAGGATGGAGGATGGATGGAAACTCTTCATCCAAGTGTTGAGATGAAGCATAGCATACTACATTCTAGATGGTGCTTGAATTGCTTACAACTCAGAATCCTAAAGGTTGCACGTGTGCTCTTTGAAAAGAATATAGCAAAACTCTGAACAGTTAGTCCCTGGCAGGTGCAGCTGATGGCCACTCAGAATGAATTCATGCTGAAAGAACTGGGCAGCCTGTGTGTACTGTCCCCAGAGGTCACTAGTTTGCTCCTGCACTGCCATCATCTAGTACACCTTTTCAGATCAGAAAGCCAAACCCACCGTGCTATGGTGGTCCTGCTTTATTTCCAACCAAGGGGAATCTCATTACTTGGCTTACCCACCCCATGAGTCAAACTCTTTTTCTCAAAGGTACTCGGGGCTCCTTCCCAAAACCAAAACCACCCTCTAAACATCAAGTTGTTCATGTCTGAAGTTGTTAGAATGCATAAGAAGCTGGGGCCTGAAGCAGAAGGGTAGCATCAGCAAGGAGCCTGGCAAAGCCTCAGTTTGCATCTGGCCCCACAGGAGGTAAGAAATGGACCATCCAGGAGAAGGTGCTTTTCACGCTCTGTCTGGATTTTGAGAGTCCGCTGTCTACCGTGGCACTGTGGTAGAACCGCTAGACAGTGTGAGGGGTGCCACAAAAGAAGCATGGAAGGGTCTGCTGAAATCCTAGGACTCCTACACGGAAGCAGGAAGGCCAGGCTCTGCATGACGGCACTGCTCTCACGCTAGACTAAAATTCATAGGGCTCAAGGTAGTGGCAGGAGAGGTTCTGTAAGCATCACATCTCATGCAGGGCAGTTCTCACCAAAGAATAATAGCACACTTTGAAATTAGGTGAGCGTCAGACATATGTACATCAGTGCAAAAAAAAGTAAATGTTGTATCGATGTGCCCAAGCCAGTGCTCAGATGACACTTCCTTCTCAGTCTCCGCCATACCCAAACAGTCAGCAAAATGAACCTTGAGTAGAAAAATACAACTGAGGGTCGTTTCAAGGAAGCACTGTACACTTGAACTCCAACCTCAGATTTACTTCCTTGTCCCCCAATGAGGGGACTTAACAGGAGAAGACTAAAAGCACAGGAAAGAAAGGTCCATTGCTGCTGCTGCTGCTGCTGCTGCTGCTAAGCACCAGCTCCAAGGATTAAGAAAAAGCAAACATGGATGGGTAGTTTAGGATTTTTTTCCCAAAAGTCTGATGGAAAAAAGATCACGTGGGCTTTAAGAGCAGTGCAGCACTGTTTGGCTGTTGCTGCTTACCAGGTCCCCAGGGGTGAGAAGTGGGAACTACCTATGAAAATTGCAAGCAGAAGCTTACAGTATAGATGGGGAGAGGCCCTGTAATGACAGGAGCCTCTGTGGGAACAATCAGCCAGGGGAGAGTGTGTGAAGACATGCAAATAGGAAGAAAAGCCTTCCCAGAGCCCATGTGGATAAGTGAGAGCTCAGCTCCTGGCCTCTGTTGGGGCTCCTCTTCAGAGGCACTCCCCAAGGAGCCAGCTGGCCTGACGTCCCCATTTGCACAGTCACTATGCCCTGTGCAGATCTTGTTTAATTAAGATCTTACAAAATGGCTACTTTTTGTTGTTGTTTTGTTTTGTTTGGCTCTTGTTCCCATGTGCAATTGAAAAGAATCAAATAGCTAGGTCAGTCATGCTCCTGGGCCCTGAAAGGAGAGTGACTTTAGCAGGTCACCCTGAGACAGGGGAATGGGGTAAGGGTCTGGGTCACAATGCTGTGCCAACCCACCCTCACCTGCTGGTATGTTTATAAGCCTCCTTAGCCCCTGATGAGGTATATTACATGGTATTTCTGTAGCCCTGGGCAAAGAGCAGTGACAGCCTTGCGGGGGTGTGTCTTTTCAGGGTCATGGAGGAGACTTGCACTATGAGAGTTTTTCTTTTCACTGTGGCCAGTAGTTGACTAGTGGAATGCCTCCCAATGCTTCAGTGCATCCTGCCAGCAGATTGCTTTTGCTATTGCCTAATGTCATCAGTGCATCAAACAAAACCCTCAGCCAGAAGGACAGGAGGCATGCTCGCCGCACCTCATCCCTTTTCATCTCTCCCAACCCACCCACCCATCAAGGTGGCCTCATGGAATGTTAAGAATGGGTGATCATAGTTTGATCCCTAACTTGGTTTTCTGGAATGTCAGACTAATGGCATCTTTAACTTAATTTGATTTTTGGAGTTTCGCTGGGACTCTATCTTTCCTAACGCTGGGATTGTAAGCATGTACTGCTCCATGCTGCTGGGTTTTTTTCATTAATTTATTTATCTGTTCATTTTATATCCCAATTGCAACCCTGCTCCCTTCTCTCCTCCCAGTCCTACCCTCCCACCCACTTCCTCCATAACCACCACCACCACCCCCAGTACCAACCTACCTTGGCACATCAAGTCACGTCAGGACTAAGTGCATCTTCTTTCACTGAGGCAAGACAAGGCAGCCCTGCTAGGGAAATGGGATCCAGAGGGAGGCAACAGAGTCCAGGTCAGACCCAGTCCTGCTCCGATTCTTAGAGGACCGTACTCGAGGACCAAGCAGCCCATCAGCCTCATATGTGTAGGGGATCTAGGACCAGTCTATGAATGTTCTTTTGTTTGTGGTTCACTCTCTGTGAGCCCCCATGGGCCCAGGTTAGTTGGCTTGTGGTGTTCTTGACCCGTCCAGCTCCCTCCATCCTTCCCCTCACTCTTCCACAAGACTCCGTAAGTTCACCTAATGTTTGTCTGTGGGTCTCAGGATCTGCTTCAATCTGCTGCTGGGTGGAGCCTCTCAGAGGACAGATATCCTAGGCCCCCTGTCTGCAAACATAGCAGATTATCATCAATAGTGTCAGGGGTCTTGTCTTTCCCATGGGATGGGTCTCAAGTTGTGCCAGTCATTAATTGTCCATCCCCTCAATCTCTGCGCCATCTTTTATCCCTGCACATCTTGTAGGCAGGACAAACTTTGGGTAGAAAATTTTGCGGATGGGTTGGTGTGTCCCTCCCTCCACTGTAGGTGCTTCCTGGCCACTTCAGTCTGAGTTTCCCCCACCACTAAGAGTCTCAGTAGGGTCACCCCCATATCTTCCCAGGAACCTTCCGTATCCCGGGTCTCCAGCTTGTCCTAGAGATGCCCCAACCCCGTTTCCCTTCTCTCTCCTAACCCTCTCACCCCATCCCCACTCTCCCCACACCTGATTCTCCCCCTGCCCCATTTCCCTCTCTTCCCTCTCTCTTACCCAGTTCCTTAAGATACTTTCTAACTTATCAGTTCTCTCTGATGCTCTGTGTCGTAATTGCGCAGCACTCAAGCCATCTGCCTCCTAGCCTGGTCCCTAGACAACTTCCCCTTGTTCTGAAATTGGAGCTTCCCATATCCTGCAGCCGCAGAACCTGAAAACCTGGCTACCATCTGTAGTATCAGCATCTATCTTGCTTAGTCCACCAAGGGCTTTTCGCAGTGTGGTGCCCGGACCTGATTTGCATATTACCCGAGTGCTAAACAGAAGACAAAATTTCAGGCTAAGATCTCAAGGACACATACATGCATGTGGCAGTGTGAGAGCCAAGTGGCTCCTATCTCTCCTGCTGCTGCTGCTGCTGCTGCCCAGACCCTCAGGGCTCCTCCTGAGTCACCTCACTTCCAGAGCCTATCAGGGGACCAGATTAAGGCAGCATTCCCCATCCTTTCTCTCTCCACCTACCTGCTGTGCCTCAAACTGAGTACCAGTACTCCTGTTCTTCCACTTCTTCCAATATTCATTCTCTCTGGACTATTATACATTCCTCATTTCTAAGATCTCAGCTGAGAGGTAGCCCCCTCCAACCCCCTCCATACTGCCACTTCTGGCCTTCCGAGTCCAGCCTTATTGGTATGAGCGGGTAGCTGTCTGAACTTTCCCTTTAGTGACTATGATTACAATGTGAAATTATACATGTGTTGTAGCATTTTTTTTTGATTGATGTCTCTCTCCCCATCAGTCTTAATTTCTGCAATAATATGGACCATGTCAGTTTCATTCAACATTCCATGCCTAGGGTCTGCCTGAAAGCCTGACACATCGTGCATGAATGCCCTATAAGCTTTGCAGTTAGCGAAAGAAACTAAGTACAAAGTATGAGATCTACCTCACTCCAGTGGTTGAAATTTTTCTAGGAAAGAAACTAGAGAAAACATTTCAGTGGTTACCTGAAGGTGGGGCTGTCATTGCAGATAGATTTGGGGAAACTGGGGAATTGGTGGAAATGTTTGAGGACTGTGGTCATAGTTTCACTACTATGTAAATTTATTAAAAACCATAAGTATACACTTACAGCTCTAGCACAGAAACTATATCTCAGTAAAGCTGCTAGAAAATGAATGCAGTGTAATACAGGGGACCAGGTCACAGGTGACTACAGCCAATGGCCAATATTACACACACTACTTTTTTATTTCCAGGAAAGGGTTGCCCTGCTCAGCAGCAGCTGGGCAGATGACCAGGCCAAAATCAACAACCTCCCCAACCCTTCCGTGCCTGAGCCTGTAGAGATGCAGATGCTGAAAGTGCAATTCTTTTGATGAAGTCCCATAGCCTAGGCTAAAGGAAGATTCATGATTTCTAATAACCCTCAGCCCTGGCTATAGCTCTCAACTGTCTCCAGTTGGAGTGGCCTCCTTTGTGCTCAGGCTAGAGCCACGGCATCTGTGTAGCTAGCTATCACTGCAGACTTAGCCAATAACTAAGTATTGGAATATAACACGGTTCATCCCTGACCTGCCCAACACCATCCAAAAGTAATTCTGAGCTGTGTTTGATACTTTAGAATTATTTTTCCTTCCTTCTTTCATCCTCTGAAGGTAGTCTCAGGTCAAGGCAATGGAGTTAGTTCACTACTGTAGCACTTTTAAGCACTTTCTCCATCCTTTTCGACAGCTGTTAGAAGTAAAGTGTGAAGGTATATGATATGAGTGATCTCTTTATGGACCAAGCCTGAGAATGTCACCCATCACTTCTGCTAGCTCATTTTTGACTGGTTGTAATTCAGTCACATGGCATCCCCTAACTGCGGAGGATGCTGAAATATCTCTCATGAGTCTGGGTAACCATTTCTAGCTGGGATCTTTATTCCATGTTTAAGGGAGCACAAGAACTTGACACATAGCTAAGCAGGTCTCTACCTCAACTGTATTTCCAGTTAGCAATACAGAATGAATTCATTCAAATGAAGCATATTATTCTCCTATGTCAGAAGTTGACACAGCAGAACTAATATGTCAATCATAACCAGAAGGCACAATGTATTTACTGAATTCAACCTCAAAGTCTTTTTAAAAAGTGTGTGTGTGTGTTTATGATGTGTGTATGTGTCTGTGTGGGTTTATGTGTGTGTGTGTCTGTGTGTGTGTTTATGATGTGTGTATATGTGTGTGTGTTTATGGTGTGTGTGTGTGTGTGTGTGTGTGTGTGTGTGTGTGTAAGCAGATGTACATGCTGTGATATGGTGTGGCAGTCAGAGTACAACCTCCAGTGTCACTGACTGCTTTCTACCTTGTTTGAAACAGAGTCTTCCTCTTGTTTGACACTGCACACAAAGGCTAGCTGGAATCTCTCTTATTGTAGGTGTGCTAGGGTTGTATAGCAGCATGATTATGCCCGCTTTATGAAGGTTCTGGTAGTTTGAGCTCAGATCTCAATGCTTGCAGGGCAAGTATTTTACCCAGTGAGCTATCTCCCTATCTAATCTCAGAACCACCAACTCCTAGACATCATTTCCCTGGCCAATGAATGAAGAGTTAGGTGGCTAAGGTTGTTTCAAATGGTATGAGACCAGCCATCAAAATATGATGTCCAAACACATTTTGAAAAACAACCTATGGCCTAGGGAGATGGGTCAGGTGGCAAGTGCTTCGCAAGCATGTGGACCATGGATTGGATTCCTTGGCATTAACATAAAATTATAGACACAAAGAAGCACATGTCTGTTGCCTAGGGCACACAGAGATCCCCAGAGTTCAGTAGCTGGCCAGTTTTAGCCAAATTGATGAGAACTGAGGAGTTCCAACTTCAGTTAAAAGACTATCTCAAGAAATATAGCAAGGTGAAGGACAATAGAGGAAGACCTGTGTGGATCTCTGACCTCCACAGATACCCTTTTGTGCCCACATATGCACATACGTTTACATGCACATGGAAACAAATACATATAACCCACAGAGAAAGATT
The DNA here is from genome assembly GCA_907169655.1 of Acomys percivali. Classification (NCBI taxonomy): domain Eukaryota; kingdom Metazoa; phylum Chordata; class Mammalia; order Rodentia; family Muridae; genus Acomys; species Acomys percivali. The sequence continues at coordinate 4,417,355 of OU015742.1, read as the reverse complement.
TAAACAGGTAATGTGAGAAAAATTGAAGAACCTTCCAGAATGACTAGTTTGTGTCATGGGACTCATTTGAAAGGCTGTTGGAAGTTCTATCAGGAGAGAATGGCTAGTCATATACTTCTGACCTAAGACTGGTCCTCTTCCATTGAGGATGCTCCTCCCCTTCCATAGAGGATGATCCTCCCCTTCCATGGAGGATGATCCTCCCCTTCCATGGAGGATGATCCTCCCCTTCCATGAAGATGGCCCTCCCCTTCCATGGAGGATGATCTTCTCCTTCCATGGAGGATGATCCTCCCCTTCCATGGAGGGTGGTCCTCCTCTTCCATGGAGGATGGCCCTCCTCCTTCACTGAATTCACAGCTTTGAAAAGGATGAATGTGGAGTGATGAGGGAGGAAGGGGACACCTGCCTAGCCAAATCAACATAGCATAGCAACCATCCACCACACGTAGACTACCCTCTCACATTCATGACATTCACATGATATCTTCTATCAAACGTCTTATGTTGTTAATCTCAATTATTGTTTTCCCCACTTATTCATGAAAAATATGTTTTAGAGAAATACAAAGCTTTGAGTCACTGAGAAAGCAATTACTGAATTCGGTCTTGAAATTTTCCTGAAAGTTAGTTCCCATGTGTTATTCTAGATGAAACCCATGGAATGCAGCAATTTCCTTTTTTCCTACTTATTTTTTCCTTCCTCGTGTATCTGTTTTTGGTTCTTTAAAAGGAGCAGACACTCAGTATGTTGTGGTGCATGCTTGTGGTCCCTAGACTTGGGGAGCTAAGACATGAGGATTAGCATATGTTTGAGCTATCCTTGGCTACATTGCAAATTCATGGATTGCCTGAGCTACAGGGCAAAACCCTGTCTTTAAAAAAATAAATAGGTGCTCTCCGCCAGATCGCCGCCATCATGGACACGAGCCGCGTGCAGCCCATAAAGCTGGCTAGGGTAACCAAAGTGCTGGGCAGGACCGGTTCGCAGGGACAGTGCACGCAGGTGCGTGTGGAATTTATGGATGACACCAGCCGCTCTATCATCTGAAACGTCAAAGGCCCCGTTCGAGAGGGTGATGTGCTCACCCTATTGGAGTCAGAAAGAGAGGCTCGGAGGTTGCGCTGACCCTGCTGCTGGGTCCTGGATATCCACCACTTAACCCATGGAATGACCTGCAACTGTTAAATAAAGCATTTGTATTTTTAAAAAAAATAAATAAATAAATAAATAGGCAACAGGAAGAATATTATAGAGGAAAATCATTTATTTCACTCACAGTAATTCAGAACGTACTAAGCAACACACATAGTGTCCTTGCGATGAAATCCATGAGACTGCAATGCAGCAGTTTTGAAGGATTTTCTTTAGTTCATGAAGTGACACCAAAAGAACCAGAAATGGCTAGAAATTCTACCTTCTTGGTCTGTGCCTCGCAACAAATTACAACTGGAGAAACATGGACTCTCTTTCTCTCTGTCTCTCTGTCTCTGTCTCTCTCTGTCTCTCACTCTCTGTCTCTCTGTCTCTCTCTTTCTCTCTCCCTGTGTGTGTGTGTGTGTGTGTGTGTGTGTGTGTGTGTGTGTGTGTGTGTTAAAAATGAAGATGTTCATGTACACCAGGGGAAAAAGATGCACTTTTGTTTTTGTTTCCATTTAAACCCTAGCAGAATGTTGTCATATCATAATTAGGTTTAGGGTGAATACAGTGTCTTTCTGCCTCTACGTAAAATATAGCTGTATAGCTGCTGCCCTTCATTTGTGGCCTGATGGGCCCTTCTGTTGCACGTGGATAGGAAAAGGGCTCCTTAGTCTATTTAAGAGAGGAAGTACCTTCATAGCTATGAGCAATTAAGGAGTGATATTGAAAAAAATTAAAGCAAGATAGTAATTAAGAGAAGATGAGACTGAGAGGGAAGGTGGAAAGGAAAGTAGCCCCAAGTGGGCGGTGAGGTCCGAGAGCAAGTAGGGAGGAGAGGGGACACACTGTGCTGAGCTAACTCTGTCTTGAGAATCTAGCAAGCTATAGGCAACTGAAACCTCAACTAACAGTGGCCTCATGTCACAGCAGTGAAGGAAAGGAGTCCAGAGGAGCCAGTTCAAGGGTCAACACATAGTCTTTCTGGCTTCTTGACTTTCCAATACTTCTATCTCTCCATTTAGCAAAGCTCCCCTTTGTTCTCTTGGTTTCCAAATTGGGGCAGGGATAAAATGATTATTGAAGTTGGAGCATCAGACCCATTAATCTGGGAAGGCAGAGTATAGGAACCAGAGTGCTCATCCTACCTCAGACCCTCACCTCATAGCCAGCAGATGCCACTGTGACAAAAGACCCTGTATAACAACCTTAGAAAGGATTATTTTGTCTCGTGGTTCTGATAGCACTTCTAGTTTATATGGTAGAATGGCTCTATGGTGACAGGAGCTTGGCAGAGCTCCACATACAGTGGCCACATCCAGAAGCAGAGCTTTGGGAAGCAAAGCTAACCAGAAGTAGGTATGACCTTCAAGGCCCTCCTCTAGTAAGTGGTCCAAGGCTGGCAGCCAGGCCCATCACATCAATGATTCTCCAGCTGCCCAAACAGAATCACCAGCTGGCTCTCGCATTCCACATCTCTTTTGCTTCTGTGGTTCTCTCGGGAATCTGGTCACAGCAAGAAGAACAGTAGCTAACACAAGGACGCAAGTATTAGTAACAAGGTCTGCTGAGGTGTGCCTGTGGAGGTGATGGTCTTAGGTATGATGGGTAGCAAGGTCCCTGGGGAGGAAGAACTCATGGACCTAAAGAAAGCAACACCAAGTACATCAAAATCCTCAGACAATAAAACAGAAGTGCTTCTCCGCCATTTGATATTCCTCTGTTGAGAATTCTCTGTTTAGTTCTGAGCCCCATTTCTCTATTGGGTTATTTGGTTTGGTAGTGTTTAATTTCTTGAGTTCTTTATATATTTTGGATATTAGACCTTTGTCAGATGAAGGGTTGGTGAAAATCTTTTCCCAGTCTGTAGGCTGTCGCTTTGTTCTCTTGACAGTGTCACCTGCCTTACAGAAGCTTCTCAGCCTCATGAGGTCCCATTTATTAATTGTTGACATTAAGGCCTGGGCTGTTGGTGTTCTATTCAGGAAGTTGTCTCCTGTACCTATGTGTTCCAGACTCTTCCCCACTTTTTCTTCTAATTGGGTTAATGTCTCTGGTTTTATGTTGAGGTCTTTAATCCACTTGGACTTGATTTTTGTGCATGGTGACAAATAGGGGTCTAATTGCATTTTTCTACATGTAGACATCCAGTTAGACCAGCACCATTTGTTGAAGATGCTGTCATTTGTCCATTGAATGGATTTGGCTTCTTTGTCAAAAATCAAGTGACCAAATGTGTTCGGATTCATCTCTGAGATTCCATCTTACACCCATCAGAATGGCTAAGATCAATAACTCAACTGACACCACATGCTGGCGAGGATGTGGAGAGAGAGGAACACTCCTTCATTGCTGGTGGGAATGCAAACTAGTACAACCACTGTGGAAATCTATCTGGTGCTTTCTCAGAAAAATGGGAATAGGGCCTCCTCAAGACCCAGCTATTCCACTCCTTGGAATATACCCAGAAGATGCACTACCACACAACAGGGACATATGCTCAACCATGTTCATCGCTGCCTTATTCATAATAGCCAGAACATGGAAACAGCCTACGTGTCCCTCAGTAGAAGAATGGATAAAGAAACTGTGGTATATTTACACTATGGAATACTAATCAGCTATTAAAAACAAGGAATTCCCGAAATTTGTGGACAAATGGATTGAGCTAGAAATTACCATAATGAGTGAGTTCACCCAGAAGCAAAAAGAGTCAAATGGTATATACTCACTTATATCGAGACACTAGTCCAAGGGGTACGCCCCCATGAAAAACTTTACCTACCAGGAAAGTGGGTCAGAGGAGAGAAAATCCTATTGAGACTTTAGGGGTGAGAAGCCTGGGAGAATGAGGAAATAGAAGGATCCAGAGGGTCCTGGAAAACTACAGGCGGGTCTGAGCCCTGGGGTCCTCCTCAAACTATGGCACCAGCGAAGGAAAATATAGGCAGTAAACTTCGAACCCCTACCCAGTCTAGTCAATGGACAGGACATTCTCCACCATTAAGTGGAGAAGGAGATCTGACTTTCACACAAACTCTGGTGCCCCATATTGGACCATGTCCCTTGGATGGGGAGGCCTGGTGGCACTCAGAGGAAAGATAAAAAGTCACCAAGAAGAGACTCGATACCCTAGGAGCATATACAGGGGGAGGAGGTCCCCCTCAGTCACAGACATAGGGGAAGGGAGTAGAGGGGGAAGCGAGAGGGAGGAAAGAAAGGGAGGATACAAGGGATGGGCTAACAATTTAGATGTAATATGAATAAATTAATTAAAAAAAAAACAGAAGTGCAATTGTTTTAAAATTATCCTCCCACTTGCCCCCTCCATCCCATACTCATATGGCCCTTTGTTGTGTTTGTGGTGACCATAGAGAAATTCCCTGGTGGAGTTGCTGTAACATGCCCTGAGTCTTTTGTGAGTTCTTTCATCCCCCTCTGCAGGAGGCACCCGTGGGAAGGTGTTCCTTTGGCTCCTGGGGATGATACACACCCACAGACGCTCCTCTGCTCCTCTCCACCTGCCTGTGGGACACACTGTAGACCTGCATCCTTCCCAAGCCTTGGAATGGATTATCCACCCCCGCCCTACACTCTCATCCTACTTCCCTTCAAGCCCCAGAGGACCAAACAAGCTGATCTCAGCTGCCAACTCTGTTCCTGGGCCTCAAAATATATCAAAATCCTCCCAAAGCCAAATTGTTATTTAAAAAACAGAAAACAAGACCTTGGGAGTTGCCTTTTGCTGACTGCGCACAAAGCTCCTCCTGTGCTGCCTGCACTTACATTTGCCTGCAAACTATGTCAATGCTGTTACCTCTTGCCTAAGAGATTTCCTTCCAAATCTGCCTCTTGCGAAGCCGTATTTTGTTCCTTTCGAAACCTTACCATTAGTCTGTTCCTAGGAATGTCTCTTTCCCTAGAAAACCAGTCAAGGCCAACCCAGTCTCCAGCTTCAGCCAGGGTAGGAAGGTGAGCTGGTCCTTCTAAGTCATTGTGTCCAGGAGAAGGAGGAAGTAAAGCAAGCATCTCTCCTCCTGCATCCCCAGATCGCCACTGCCAGCCCTGGTTCCCTTGTTGCCTTTGTAGGTCAAACCTACAAAGACCTATAAAAAAAAATAGACCCTGTTCTATTGCTGTCTACATATGGACCATGGGAAACAATCAAACTCATTCTGCTGCTGTGATGTCATTTGGCCACCTAATTATCAGGGCTTTTAGGCTTCAGACCTTCACAGAATGTCCTTGGCAACTTGACACTCAGTAACTAATAACAGAATGGTAGAAAGGATGTGTAGAGCTAATGCCAATAAAAAGCACTGGGGTGCCTTGGCTGGCCTCAGTGCGTTCCATTTCTTGGGACCGGAGACTCCAATCCTTCTAAGTGACGTTTTGAAGTGAAGGGCAACCCCTGAGACTGAGAGCAAATGGATGCATTGAAACATCTGTCTTCTGCAGCTGTTTCCAAAAATCTATACAGGGGAAATACAAGAAACTGAATTTAAAAAAAAATGGGGGAGCAGACTCTTTGCCTTTGAGTGGAGTTGCAGAGAACGTGGGATAGCAGATTGGATGGTCTGGGAGTAGCAGAAAGTTAGTCCAGGGAAGTGGGGTTTAAGAAAAGAGAAAAATGATTCAAAAAAATCAAAAAGCAACTCTAAGGCACTGAATGCAGCAGCAGCAGCAGCAGCAACAACAACAATAATAATAGTCTCCGTGACAATAATATGATCTAAAAGAAACACACCAGAGCCAGGATATGGACTCTCCTCTCTCCACTATCCAGTGTGGTTGCCCTGGAGCCCACGGAGGCAGCAAATCCAATGTGAGAAAGTTCTAAATAGAACTTGTTTTCTCTCCCTCTGATGGCCTTGCTCTACAAGTGCTTCCAGCAGAGTTTGGGGGAGGGGAAGAGGAAGTAGAGGAGGAAGAATGCTGTGGTCCTAGATGTCACATTGGGCTTTTAAGTTCACTTAGTGATGACAAGTAATCTCAGGAAGCTTCGCTCTCTCCATTCCTATGACAATGCTGGCTGATGGCATCTATTTCAAGGGACAGTTGTTAAGCCTTAGAAGGGATCCGTGCAAGGCCTCGAATGAAGCACCTTACATTCAGCAAGAAATCCTCAAAGGGTCAGTCTTTCTTCCCTTACCCAGGATAACATCTCCGAGGCCCCGGGGGCAACAAGAGGAAAAAAATGAAATAAGCTTAGTAAGTTCTGAATTATGCTTCTTCTTGCTGGATCCTTCTAGATGTCAGCCTGTGGGGCAAGTGCTGAAGGAGTAGGGAGCCCGGAGCCCGGTAGAGAAACTTTGGTTTCTCTTTGCTCAGCTGGTTGCAGCTGAGCAAGAACTGCAGCCAGCCCCTAGTGGCAAAGCATCCACCCAAGGAAGAGGGAAGAGGGAAGAGCAAGAGAAAGCATCCTACCCATGAAGGGGAGGACCTGGGGATACCTTCTCAGCTCTGCTAAGACTTTGCTCTCAGTCAACCTTGGATCTGTTCCTGCTGATAAAGGAGTGGATTTTTTTAAAAATTCTTTGCAGGTTTGTAAAGCTGGCTTTGAGTTAGCTATCATCTCAATAACTGACAGCATTAACAAATCCCACCCCCACCCCACCCCCCAAGAACTTAGCATTCCTGAGGAAAACAGTAAAGCTCTTTCTTATTCTTCAGCTCAGTAACTCAGGAGAACCTGTTATTTGCTACTCATAAATAAGTCACTGCCAAAGAGACATCAAATAACAGTGAATGTCCCAGGATCCCAGAGAGGCTCTGTGATGGGAGCAAGAGCAGATTATTTCAGGGACCCTGGAAGTGATTTGACATTTCTTAAAGAAAAATAAAGCCAGGGAGAATTGGTGGATGAGAAATTACATTTACCACTTCCAATCCATTGAATTCATACTTAAAGAGTAGCCAAATTTTGTCCTGTATTGGTTACTTTTAACAGTAGGAAGTAAAAATAATTGTATAGCTAACTGAGGACTGCAGTAGCTCATCCCCAAATTACTCAAGGCAGAACTATAAAGTCAACTGGTTTAGAGGTATAAGGAAGCCTGCAACAGCTCCAATGATGTGTTCCCTTCCCTTGGGAGTATCAAGTCCCTTGTCAGGGAACCTCAGCCTCCTACTTTTAAAACGAAGAGGGCAGTGTGTGGCGGGTATCACAAAAAACAGGGCCTTTACTTCATGCTTGGGGAAATAATCTCCAAAATTCATCTGGTAAGGAATTGGAGGGAGATAATGAATGGGTCTGAGTTTTGAAGGGCTTTTCTGTCCTTTGAGTAACTTCACAACAAAAATTTCAATAGCCCTGGTCAAGAAGATACTAGTAACCATGAAGATGTTGCTACGTGACTTAGCCTGCTTGTGTCCCAGTAACAAAATAGCTTAGATTAGGGTCTTAGAGAGAACAGTGTGGAAACTGAGAAGCTCAAAATTAAGATACCATCAAATTCTCTGACTGCTTTCTCTGAGGGCTTTCTAGAACATGATGTGTTCTCATGTGGGTCAAGAAGGCAAGGCAGTTTCTAGAGCACTTTTTTTAAGCATTAAAATCTTTATAATGAATTATTTTTAGGTTATAATGTAATAGCATAATTTCCACCTTCTCTTTCCTCTCTTCGAACCCTCCCATATATCCATACTTGCCTCATTCAAATACATAATCTTCTTTCTGCATTAATTGTTGTTACATACATACATGTATCTATATATACAAATATATTCCTAAATACATAAATACAACCTGCTAAGTCCATTTACTGTTACTTGTATATGTGTTTTCAGGATTGGTCATTTGATCCTGATCCAGGTGGTGTGCTCTTCCCTGCAGACGACTATGTCTCTAACGCTCAGTAGTTGACTGTAGTTCTTTGTGTAGGGTTGAGGTCTCCCGTGCTTTCTTTTCCTAGTCTGCTTTGGCATGTCTGTCGTTGTCCTAGTTAAGCTCATGTGCAGGCAGTCACACTGGCGAGACATTATTGGTTTACCTTCTAACATTAGTAGGAAGCACAGTTTTCAGCAGACTTTGTGATTCTCTGGCTTCATAATCTCCCCACTCCACCTTCAGAAATGATCCCTGAGTCTTAGATGCAGATATGCTATAGATCTATCCATTGGGACTAGGCTCCACAACTCTGTGTTTTGATTGATTGTGGTTTTATGTAATGGCCTCCATCTATTGCAAAGAGACATTTTCTTGTTGAGGGGTCAAGACTATGCTTGTCTGAGAGCTTAAATACAAATAGTTGGAATATAGTTAGGGATGATTCTGGTTTAATAAGTGACAGTTTTAAGTTCTTCTTCAAGACCCATGCCTTCACTAGCCCTGGGTTGTCAAGGTTTCCAGCAGCAAGCCTGGTTTCCTTCTTGATGAACGGGTCTTAAGTCCAATTAAAGAGCTTGTTGGCTATCACCAAGGTATACATGCCACTAATGCACTCCTAGGGTTATGAGCCATGCTGGTTGTTGGTGTAGTCCATAGGCATCATAGCTGGGTATGACTGCTGGTTGCTCCCCTCTTTTGGAAGCTTTCATGATACCTTCTGGTACCCTAAAAGCTAATCCTCAGGCAGGGAGCATCCACATCAGTTGATGCTAGGACCTCTAGGCCCTGTTTTTGAACTGCATGGTATCTTCACCAATAGGGAATTACTTTCTATCTCTAGTTGGAGTGAGAAACCAAGGGCAATAACAGTAAGCTGTAATGTTTTCAGCATCTTGTAGACATCCCTGACCAACAACTCAAAAGAGGGCTTCTCATGCCTGCTGTTGGGATCTTGTCAGGCAGTCTTTGGCTCTTGGAGGGAGTGTTGCCAGCCCAGATGGGAGCACTTCACTTAAACTATATATGTATATTTATACTCCGACTTATATGTATTTTAACTATATAGTTAATAGTGCGATTCTTTATGACGGTCTCAGGCATTCTTACAGTCATGTTACCCTTCTCTCTCTTCGTTATGTATTTATCTCCCTCTCCCTCCATAATTAGAGCTTGTCAATATTTTCATTTTATATGAACACAAGTCCCATTCATGAAGGATTCTCACTTATGACCTAGTCACTTCCTAAAGAGCCCGTCACCAAATACTGTTACATTAGTGATTAGGGACACCAAAAGTTCCCTGTTGGGACAAGTGGAGAATGTATGCCTAGCACGCAGGCCCAGGTTTGATTCCCAGCATGGGGGGTGGGGCAAAACAGCTTGTTGTTCTATCTGTTTCTGCTTTCTATTGCTGCAATAAATACCATGACCAAAAACAACACGGGGAGCAGACAAGTTTATTCGGCTTTTACATCCCAGGTCACAGTCTATCACTGAAGGGAGTCAGGGCAGAAACTCAAAGGAGGAACCAGAGAAACCGTGGAAGGCCACTGTTTACCGGCTTGTTCCTCATGGATTCCATATACAACCTTATACTTACACAATGCTCGTACAACCCAAGAACACAGGCCTAGGAGTTGGAACCCCCCACAGTGAGCTGGACCCTCCTACATCAATCAGTAACCAAGGAAATGCCCCTACACACTTGACTACAGGGCAATCTGGGTGGGTGGGGACCAATCTCTCAATTTACTTTTTCTGATATTCCTTCCCAATCGACTCTAACTTGGGCCAAGAAGACAAACAAACAAACAAACAAACATACATACAAAACTAACCATCACACTTGTATATTTCCAAGTGTGCTTTAGGAATTTAAAAAAAAAAAAAAAAAGCAAAACCAAAATAAAATTCCTTGCTTGCTAAGAAAGTATCTACTGGGAAAATTGCTCAGTGTTAATAATCAGTTTGTCTTATTAAATTGTCTTCTTCCTTACCCTATCGTCCAAACTAGTAGAGAATTCAGAGTCAGCTGAATAATTTCACCATTGAGTTAAGTAATTTAATAAGTGTGGGTTTTCTTCTGGCAAATCCCAAATAATGATGTCAAATTGAGAAGGAGGCCTTGTTATTAGCTTGAGGGTAAAATGCTGCTGTCGTGGCCAGTACAGCTTTTTAAAAGGCAGTCTCACCACTTAACAGCCCAGTAACTCCCTTCTACAAGTACATTTCTGCAAAGTTTATGATACAATACTGGGTTGGGACAACTTTTCTCAGTTTTCAGTGACTAGCTTAGTATAATGACCACAGACAATATGTTCTGTGTATTTGATGGCCTCAAAACCAAAGCTCTCTCAAAGGTAGACCAAACTGGAATGTTTCCGGATATAATGCCATGGAAATATTAAGAGCTATTATGGTTAGTATCCCCTCTTTGTAATGAAGCCATAAACAATACAGTACATGAGCGCACATATAGCTAAAGTATTAAAATGGAGCATGAGCAAAGGCATCATGGGTAAATGATGGGTGGTAAATGAGGAAGAAGCAGCATGGCTTATCATTTCCTTTTCTTGGGTGCTTTGCTGAACTGTGAGGCTCTCTGGGTCAGTTTGAGAAACACTGACATACTATTTCCAATCCTACATAAATTCTCTTTTTAGAAACTATCTTTAAATAATTTCGTTTTATTGAAGATAGCACACAGAGTTCCTTTGTGCCCTTTACTTACTCTCACCTAATATTAACATCTTAAGTAACCATAGTTATCTTAAGTTCATGATCAGAAATGGGAACTGACTTTGCTTTAAATACTACAGAAGGATCTACAGGAAATACTCAGCTCTCATCAGTTTCCCCATTGGCCTACTCTCCTATTCCAACCCAATGTCCCATAATGCATTTGAGTCACTGAGATGACTCATTCCCTTTAATCCAGGACACATCTTAAGTCTGTTTCTGTGACCTTAACAGTTTCGAAGACCCCCTGGTTTCTTGTAGTTTGCTTGATATTGTATTTCTAGTGGAAATATTATGTGACATCATAAAATTTTAGTGTTACCATATCATGAATATGGGATATGGATACATTTCCTTGCTTTTGAGATCCAGCTATATAGGTATGTGCATGAGTTGTGTGGAAGAGAAACACCATGTTATTGCTGAGCAGAGTTCAGTTATACGGGGGGGAGGGTTTAAGTTTGCCTATTCATTTACTAGTTGGAAAACATCCTAGTTATGAATAAGGCTGCTATGGACATTCGTGTACAGTATTGTCTACAAATGTTTTCCTGTCTTGGGGGTAAGCATTGGGAATGGTATGTATGTATGTGCTGAATTGTATAAGAAGCTGCCAACCATCTTCTTAACAAGGTATCTGAACCTTTGTGTACTTGAATTAGTAACATGCAAGAGTTCAAATTGTCCCCATTTCTCACCAACACTTGACATGACTGTATGATTAGTATTTGTTTATTTATTTACATGTTTATTTGGGGCTGCTTGTTTGTTTGAGAGTTTTACTATTAGCCAGGCTCTTTCCAGTGCACAGTCTGTGTGTGCTGCCATACCTCAGTCTTATTAGTCTTGCTGATGTTATCTGAGCCTCTTACAGTAGCTATGGTGAGGTTTTCCTTTGCGTTTCCCTGATGACTGGTGATGTTGAATGTGTCTTCGTGAGCTCCTTACTCATCCATTTGTCTTCTTTCAGGAGGCGTCTGCTGAAATGTTTTGGACTCGTCAGTACTCTTCATGTGTGGAGAATATAAGTGCCTTATGAGATATACATTTTGTGACTATTTTCTTCCACTCCATGGTTCTTTCTTTTCATTTTCTTAGAATCTTCTGAAAAGTAAAGATTTTCATTTTGTTTTATTGTTCCATTTTGCATGATGTGATTTATCTTATCAATCTCTTTTTTTCCTTTTCCAGTGTTTTCTTTTCTGTGCTTAATAATCTAATAAGTCTTTGTGTAACTCAAGGTCATAAATGTTGTTTTCTAGAATGATGCTCTAGTGGCAAGAACTCCTAGCATCTATCTCTTCTTTTTAATTTATCTCCCTGCTCACCTCATTCTAAATCAAAGAACCAACATTCTTTTACAGCTAAGTGTACTTAGAATCATTAATCTTTAGCCCATGAAGAAATGTTTATAATAACCCTGGAAACTTTTAATTCTCTCCTGGAAGATGGCTCCTAACACTCTTAATTTGCAAGCTCTAGACAAGAACTCAGATAAAGACAGTGGTGTGCTAGTAAATGCATAAGTACTAGCTCTCCTTTAAAAGCTAATACTTTCATACTATCCCTAACTGTAAGTGTTTATAAATTTCCAGGGTATAACTACAACATACTAATTTCAAGGTGCTGATGTTATCCCAGCTAAAATTTGATGATTGTCTCTCATGAACTAATCTGAGCCTTTTCCAGCACATTACCACATAAAATGTGTGTATTTGAACTAATCTCCATAAAGCAAAAAGGGGAGAGTAACAGGAAATAGGCAAAGAAAGGAAGAAAGGAGAAGCCAACAAAAGGGAAATTAAGTAGCTGGCTAGCTGTAGGCAACTGGATTCATTCCCACTGAGGACTCTATGGAGTATACTGCACACCACTACTTGGAACTTACCCAGTGAGGACAAAGAAGATTGGGCCTTTGATTCCCTGGCTCCTCCTTCACTTTTTCGGATACTTGACCCTATAGATTGTTAAGACATGGGCATGAGATAAGCTGAGGGGCATTCTAGAATACTAGTAGAAGCCTTAGGCAGAAAGACAGAACCACAGCTAAGGTAGGGAGCTATCCATTGTCTGAAATGGGCCAAGAAGTACATCCACTCTACACAGCACACAACTTTTCAAGTCTTGGATTATCACCCATCTGTGCCCAATACTCCCCAAGAGTCACAGCCAAAGATATCAGTCCCTGTCTGTACAAATGTGCTGAGAAAATGCAATTGTGTAGAGGCACCTTTGTATCCATTAAATAATACAGAGGTCTCAAAGTTCCCAGCTGATCAGAACCTGGTAAGATCAATACTCCCTCCAGTAGTCATGACAATACTCTCCTTCCATCAGTTAGTAGACTGTTTCAAAGAAGGGAGCTTCTTATTTTGTCTTTTTAAGTAGTATTAGTATCAGTAATAGAATATCATAAAATAATTTCCCCACCCAAGCTCCTTAATTATCAAAATTATCTATAATAAAGGGATAGCTAGGGTAAGGACTGTGTTACAAACTGATAGACACATATATGTACATACTCTCCTCCCTCACCGTCACTGTGTTTTGAGCTGTGGTGATGACTTGTCTTCTGCTGACTTTTCTTCGCTTACACATCTGACCTAGTGTTTTTGTGGTTATGTAGATTAGAGAAAATCTTATCATGACAAAGAAAAGATGGTTTCTCCAATGCAGTAGTTCAGTCTTTCTTGGAGCAAAATAGAAATTGGCCACAGCTCTGTCTTCTCCTCTGGGAAAACATCCCACAGATGTGGAGCAGATGGATCTAGATTTAGACACCATCTGTTTCTCAGTTGCAATTAACATTGAATCCAGGATGGGTTGGATTTTACCATTGAGTTGGCCATCTCTGTTGACCACTGGGGACTCTTAAGTCATGTGTTTGTTGGAATGTGAGACTTGGGCTGGATTTCTTTGGATGGGCATGAACTCTTATGAGACAAAGGAGGAAAAGGAAACCAAACTCTTTGGCAATCCATCCTTGTGTGGTTGCTTCTATGGAAGTAGCCACCACATCCAGAGAGCAATAAGCCTCTTGGTCTTCCTTTGTGAGTAAAAAGGGGCATAAGGGAGAATATGAACACTTCTCCAAGTCCTTTCTAGTCTTGTGGCTCCACTTTTCTAAAACACTGATTAAGATCTTGATGACTTTTCCCATCAACAACACTGTCCAGTACTTTTTGAATGCTTACTGAATTCTAGCCATCATGCTAAGACTTTTACATGCATTATCTAGCTACAAAACCACCAAATAAGAAAAATAATAGTAGTTCTCTCATTTTACAGGCAAGGGAAAAATAAAAGCATAGTAAAATTAAAATACGTGCCTAGCGTCACATGCCTGAAGGATGACCCAGGCTTCTGCTTCTGTCTTCGTGACTGCAGTATCCTCCTGCTTCATGACTGTGGTAGCCTCCACGTCTCCTCTCACTCCCTTACGATGAGGAAGAGCAGCAATCAGCCAGCAAGTTCCCCTTATTTTGGTTTTGTTAAGTATAAACAAGAACTGTAAAATCTCAAAGATGCAATTCTCTTCCAGTAGGCTTCTAACCTTTCTAACCTTGGCATACCTTTCTCTTCTGTCCTTGTGTGTTCTATCTCTGTGTGCCTTCAGACAATTTCCTGGGTTCCTATTTGCAACACTGATTCTTGCTTCCTGTAAGCAAGAGGGTAACAGAATCTCTGATTAAATTTTAGTGCTCTACTTTACATACATGTCTCCTAATGCTGATGTCAGCATCTACAAACTAGAGCAAGTCCATCCTTCTTGGTAACCTTGAGAACACCTTGAAGTGCTTCTCTAACAACAGGGAGGGTTTAAGTACAGAGATTTAGGACCATTTTTCTCTTGAACCTTGATTATTTCTTCTTCTTCTTCTTCTTCTTCTTCTTCTTCTTCTTCTTCTTCTTCTTCTTCTTCTTCTTCTTCTTCTCCTTCCTTTCTTTCTTTTTTTGGTTTAAGTCACAGGAGCCAAACAGATTTCAATGACATAATGAGAGCAGGAGTCATGCATTGATTTACTAGTTTCCCTGGACTCTCCTTGAATTTTAAGCTAGCTAACATCAACCAGAGGAGAAAGAAGAGACCATGTGCCCAGCCAAGCTAATTGCCTAACAAGAGAGGTTTTGGATCTCCTACTTAAAAGTCCATAGTAATTATCTGGTAATTATTCTAATGCATTGTCATTGAAGTGTGAAGTTAGAAGTGCTGTAAGAGGAAGTGTGGCCCTGGCTTAATTTGATAGACTGGATGCTAAGCAACAAAGTGAAACTGAGAGTTTATGCTCCCCACACACACCTATTGACTTTATTCATTTATACACACAGCTCGAGACTGGACCCCCTGCCCACACATCCAGTTTGTTAGATCTTTGTGCCATGTTAGGAAGGTTCCAGGTATGTTCCCAGGGTGAACACTATTGCAAACATATCCTACAGGACTAGATTGGAGATACTAAAGGCACACAGTTAAGGAGGTGATTCTATCCTGGAAGAATTCTTGCAGCTTCTAACAAGATGTCCAAACCTAAGTTCTGCTGGGGCCTCTAGCCATTACCATAATGATGCTAATTCACATGGGTTCCAAGTGTTTACACACTGAAAGACAGGGTGGGAAAAGGAAGGTGGAAAGAGAAGTTGGACATTTTGTCCTTGCTCCATCCTGGCTCTTTGGGATCTGATAGGACCTTGGCAGGGATAAGGGAACCAGCCAACATTGTTTGGATGTCCAGAACCTCGCAGTGGTGGGGAACTCTTACCTTGGCCTGAAACATGGGCAAGCAGCAGGAAGGGAGTTGCTCAAATGTGGTGAACACCAGGAAGGGGATTCTAAGCACATCTTTAATCACAGAGGGAGAAGAGAGTCCTCGGATCCTATAGAAGCAGAGAATATACTGTGTTCCCTTGGCCTAGCTACATCAGAACTACCTTCTGCTGCTTAGAAATGCAGATTCCTAGGGCTCAGCCCAGGCTTCCAAAAGTACGTCTTCCAGAATCTGCTTGGGGGCCCACATTTCATATGTATTTTGTGGTGACTCTTACATACATAAAACAGTAAGAAAGTTACATGTGAGCTTTTATTCATGTATTAGATAGAAAATCTATCATAAGGTCTCCAACAGCCTACTTACAAGTGACAGTTTAAAGCCCATTTCTCAGTAATGAGAAGTAACTGAGACTTCCACTGAGAGGCCACACCCACATTTCCACTGTTAGTACTGTGACTGCATGCCTACACTCATAGAGAGGGGGGAATGCTAAATTCCATTGAGTAGTAAGAAAAAATTGCATGGCAAGGAGAACTGAGAACTGTGTTGTGTACGACAAAATAGGAGAACTCATCTGTAACATAGTCACCACAATGTTAAAACGATGAAAGCATAACACGACGGTACGCAATTGTCCCAAGGTGATCATTACCCAACATGTGTATGAATCAAAATATCATATTGAGGCTTTGGATTTAGCTCAGTGATAGTGCAGTTGCCTACCAGGTGTTCATCATCCCAGTAACACACATGAAAGCTCAATTTTCTTAACATTTGTTATTTTATTTTATGTTATTTTATTACGAACTTATTAACTGAGCATACATCACTTATAATCCGACTAACCTAACCAATAGGAAAAGAGGATTAAAGAATACAATAACAAAACCGTAAGGATATCAGTCCCGAGGAACGATTCCCCTGGCATAATCAGCAGGATTTCTTCTGCTGGAACCTGGAGCAACCAGAACCCAGAACCTCAGCAGGAGCCGGAGCCCTGAAGCCTTCCCTCGAGTGGTTCTCTCTGGGACCATCTCGAAGTGCAGCGATGAACAGCCAAAACTATAACAAGTCTCCAAAGGCCCCGCCTCCAGTTTTAGGCTCATTTATATATCTCCTCCCTGAGTCTGTTCACGGATCTTTTCAGGTGGCAACAATCAAGCTCCCGTACAAGGTGGTTTGTCTTCTAGTGGATTAACCTCACCTGTTCTCTCACAAGACCGTTCTCCCATCCCACACTTGGGATCATACCAAAAACAGGTTTATCTCTTCTACATACACACAAACAAACAAACAAACACACACACACACACACACACACCATAGTTTACATTATCAATACAACTATGTTGATCAAGAAAAGAGACTTAATTAAAAACAAGCCAATTTAATGAAATTTCTTTGGGAAGTTGGGTACTTATAGACTCAGTTTAGGGTCCCATTTTAAGGTGTATCTCCACAGGGGGGGTTTACATTCAGACAAGGGACAGAAGCAATGGTATACAGTCCTCTTCTTGAGATGCCATATGACCTGGTGATTGAGGATGTGTACTCAGGAGGTTCACACTCTGCCTCGGACTAGCTGTGTGGCCTGAGCCCAAGTCCCTTACATTCCCTGTGCCTCACTCAGTTCCCCATCATGAGACCAGAGGATGTCTCCTACAAGTTGTAAAAGAGTATGGCTGGCACACAGAGAGAACCCTGGAAGTCCATGCCACCATCTGCACCAGTCCAGCCTTACCCACCTGTCCCCAGACCTTCCCTCAGGAGATGTCCAACAGAAGCAGTGGAAGTGAATGCCTTCCTCAAGGACACAAGGACCAATAGCTCAGGGGAAGAGACCACACAGCAGTCATGCAGAGCAAGAAGGGCAGAGAAAAAAGGCAGAAGACAGCACAAGTGTAGGGAGGCTGTTAGCAGGTTCTCCCTCTACTGAACTAACTTCCCAGACATAGTAAATCTTTGTCTCAGGGCTCCACAACAAATGGCCTTGATGCCGTGCCTCTGAACAGCTTCGGATGCAACTGAGCATCTTGTTGTTTGTTTATTCATTCATTCACCTAAGTGCATTTATTCCATCACTTATCATAGTCTGTTTATTCATTTACTTATTGTACTGCTGGGGATTCAAACCAGAGCCCTGTATATACCAAGAAAGTTCTCTACCCTTAAGATGCCCCATCTGACCTCTAGGACATCTAGACCTACTGCTATTTCTTCAAAATAAAATTGTCATAGAAATTGTGCTAATGGTTAATGTCTTAACCTATAATCCTTTCCATTAGAATCCACCCCCCTTTTATTTACCTTACAGGTTTTTCACTTAAATATTATGGTTCCCACCGCAGTGTTTTTATGGAATTTCTTTCAGTGTGTGAGATGTGTCATGTCTTTGTATCGGCATGTGTTCCTCATGCTTTTTCTTTTGCTCTTTTTTGTTTTGTTTTGCCCTATATTTTGTTTTTTGGGGTTTTTTGTTGTTGTTGTTGTTGTTTAGTTGCCTGTTTGTTTTCTAATGAAAGAGAGAAAGAAAGGGTGTGGATTTGTGTAGGTGAGGAGGTGGAAAGAATCTGGGAGACGCTGGGGGAGGGGAAACTCTGATCAGATATGAAAAAGATCTATTTTCAGTAAAAATTAAAATTAAAAAATTCCAAGGGCCTGAAATGGCACTAAAGACCTTCCCAATGCCAGCCAAGTAATGACTCTGGCCGACACTCAGAAGAGTCGTGTAGTCTTCCGGAAGGCGGCTGCTGCTGAAGGTGCCCCGTCTTGATTTCACCTTGGATTTTATTCTTCCCACATTCCTCCTTACCTCACTTCCCTTGTGCTTTAATTTGGGCTGTCTGGAAACAACCTTGAGACAAAGATTGGAATATAAGTAGTTATTTTGGTAGAGGTTAGTATCACTGGGGAACTAGGAAATGGGGCGAGGAAAAGAAGTGTGAATAGATGGTACATGAGCAGGAAGTGTGGCGATAGATGGTACATGAGCAGGAAGTGTGGCAATAGATTGTACATGAACAGGAAGTGTGGCGATAGATGGTACATGAGCAGGAAGTGTGGCGATAGATGGTACATGAGCAGGAAGTGTGGCAATAGATGGTACATGAACAGGAAGTGTGGCGATAGATGGTGCATGAGCAGGAAGTGTGGCAATAGATGGTACATGAGCAGGAAGTGTGGTGATAGATAGTACAGGTGCAGGAAGTGTGGCGGTAGGTGGTACATGAACAGGCACACAGCCTTCTGGGCATGTGACACTCCATCCAGCTGAGAACTGGCCACCTAGTCACCCTACCCAGAACACAAGGGAGCTAGCACTGACGTGCCAACTCCTGTAAGTTACAGCGTGGGGGATCCATGGATGGTTAGTTAGTCAGCATTTCTTTTCTACACTGAAGCAGGGTTTTGATGTTGAAAAATTAGTGGTGAATCCATTTTTGCTTAAAGATGGGGAAGAAACATTGGTGTCCATCAACTTTATTCCCCTTCCCTGCAAAACCCCTTCCCTGACCATCTGATTTGGAGCATGCAGCTATGCTATGAGGCTAAGTCTGTCGCTCTGCAGTCCATAGAGTCTCCGAGTCAATGGCAGACACTGGATCAGTTCTGCTGTAGCTTCATGGGGCCAGGAGACACAAAACTTGTTATGAGAAAATTATTTCATTTATTTACTTATTTGTTTGTTTGTTTGTTTTGTATGTGCATGCATGTGTTGTGTGTACATGGGCATATGGATGTATGCACATATGTAATGTAGGTATGCCGAGGTCAGTGAACCTGTAGCTTCACTGATTCCACTAGGCTAGCATCAGTGTCAGTGAAGCTCCCACAAGCCATGTGTCTCCATACTCCTCACACTGGACCCCAGTACAAACATACTGCCATGACTGACCTTTATATACTTTCTGGGGTACTCAGGTCCTTGTGGTGCACAGTAGGCACTTTACTGAATCTGCACTCGGATCCTTGTGTTGCACAGTAGGCACTTTACTGAATCTGCACTTAGATCCTTTTGTTGCACAGTAGGCTCTTTACTGAATCTGCACTCCAGTCCTTGTGGTGCACAGTAAGCACTTTACTGAATCTGCACTCAGGTCTTTGTGGTGCACAGTAGGCAGTTTACTAACAGAGACATCTCACCAACCCAAAGAAAATGCTTTTAAAAGAGAATTTTCCTTTTCAAATCCTAGTCCTAGGAGCACTTGATGTGTTATAAGAGAAGGGGGAGGAAGATCTACTATTCTATTAATGAGCCACAGTTTGGAGGGAGGTTTAGAGCAATTTCTAGCCAGGCAAGAGATCCGCAGCCCCGCTCTATGAAGGTTTTCCCAGCTCTTCATTCATGGAATCGAAAGACAGAGCCAGGAGGGCAGATGATGTAGTAAAATGAAATTATCTGTGAAATCTGCTGACTGTAGACGCCACATAAAACAGCAGGGTGAGAGTCACGCTCCTCAAATACGTTTTCCCCGCGATTCAGAAACACTTATGGATATCAACACTCCAGCTACAGCCTGTTCACCTCCATTAAGTCACAATCCACAAATATCTCTTGTTATGTTGGGCTTTTTTTTTTTTTTTTAGTTTAACCACTGTAGCCAGAGTTCTTCCATTGTGATGTTGTTGTTGCTGCCATTACTGGTTTCCATGTTTTGTGTGTGTGTGCCTGTGGAGATGGGTAGATGTGTGTGTGAGTAAGTGTGTGAGCATGTGTGTGTGAACATGTGTATGCAGGTACACACAGAGGCCAGAGGCAAATGCCTGCTCTATCGCTCTCCACCTTCTTTCCCTGGACTGAATCCCTAGCTGATCTTGTAACTAAGCTGGCAGTCAGCAAGCTAGCTACCTGTGATTTTCCTGCCTCACCCCTACTCACACCCCCATCTCCGCCTCTACCCCCACAACATGACTTACATGCCACGCCTGGCTTCTTATGCGAGACCTGTGTTCCAAATGCAGTCCTCAGGACTGTGTAACAAACGCTCTATGCACTGAACTGTCTCTCCAGCCTCCGGTTCTCTGGTTTTATTAGTCCCAGTCAACTTCGAAGTCATCTGATGAGGCAGTAGTTATCTTTAAAATTTTAGGCTCCAGGACTACCTCTTCAGTGGGGGCTTCTCTAGGCTCCTCCACTTCCCTTGCTCAGCTAAGCATCTATCCGCCATAGAAGTTAAAGATGACATGGCTTTGAGGATGGAAACCTCAACTAACGGGGGCCTAAAGAGGGGGGTTTCCATCTCTCATATAAAAACAAATGGAGAGGGTTTCAGGCCTCAGCTCCAGTGGAAACCGGTGCCTGTGGGTCTTGGCTACCTTATCCTGTTGGTATATATTACTTTTCCTGTTACCTCATAGTTACACAACAGCTGCTGCCATTCCAGAGATCACATTAAAATTCAAAGCAGGAAGAAAAGATGACTTGAGTTAAATCTAGGTCTACTCCAATCGACTGAAACAGGGACTGTGGCTATAGCTAGCTCCAGGAACACTAGAAAATCTAAAGGTACCATTCGGCACAGCGTTGGAGTTACATTTGTGAGATGAAAAAAAATGAATGGCCTGTGGATAGGCAACCGACAGTGTCGGCCATGCTACAGACCTCAACCCTACCGTTCTCTCAGCTTGGGTTCGGGGGAGCCACTTGCCTTCAGCTCTCCAAACTGGACCTCAAATCACTCTTGTTTGTCCAAAGACAGCAACCATTACATGTTAGAGCTCCTTCCCACCAGGTCATCTGGCTCTGAGTTGGTACCCCAGTACAGTAGTGTCCCATTAATAACCAAAGAACTCTTTAAAACCTGAAGTTTGACGCCCTCAGCACAAACTCATTTAAACATATGAAGAGCGCATCGGTGGAAGAGAACACCTCTGGTCCTCCCTGGCCCTGTGACTTCCTCTCTGTCATTCTGTCACTTAAGAAATTTGAAAGTCTGCATTCTAGGCAATCAGTCATGATCTGTGGCTATCTTTGTTACCTTATCTGTGCCTATTGCCACATACAAAAACAATTAATTGGCTCGAATGCCCTTGGACTTAGTTGACTTGCTGAACTTGGAGTTAGCCAGTTGTAGCTGGTCTATACTCAAGAGTTATCTTTGTGTCATGTGACCTCTGACAGGCTGGGCAAGAGCAAGTAGAGAGAAGGGCGCTGTTGCATGTGTTTTTCCTCTGGAGAGCTGGCTTGGCCACGTCTCCATAGCATGGCCACTGTTGCAACAGTAATATTGGTATATAAGGTATGTCACTTTGCCCAGGCACCTTTGCCCATTTTTTTTCCCATGTACTCCCCAAAGCAACCTAGTAAGCCACCCACATGGCCCACTGATTGGTCCCACACCAGAGGCTACATAAGGTAAGAAAAGTCACTAGAATTTACAGTGTGGAAGGATCACATCTGCGAGTTGATGTACCTCTTCATCTCTCTGGGTATCCTCCCAGGCATTTCTTCTGCTAGATCTCAGCGGTGAGACCAGCTGTGCCGGGATCCATCCACTTCCCAGAAGCTGCTCTGTGTCAGTACAGCCTGGAGCAAGGCAGACACAAGTACATGATGGATGTGGCTGCCATTCAGGAAAAGGAAGACTAGACACATGGGCAAAGTCCAGACTGTGCACAACCAACGCCAACATGCAGGTTCCCACTCACTCGGACAGCTCTTCTAAGCTCCAAAGAAGAGAAGAAGACCCTGTGATCCTCAGAGTCAAGCTAAAGCGCCAGAGATGACCTGACCCTTTTCTAGACACGACAGTCTTATCCACTCCAGGCCTCACATCCACTTGTTCAGGTTCCGGGTCTGTCTTGTATTTTACAGCAAACCTGGTAAAAGACATGGCACAGAAGAGGGCCCGCAACCCTGACAGACAGCCCCAGAGGAAATGACTGCAACTCATGATCCTTTCTCTGCACGGTTGGAGGAGACAGAAAAACAGAAGGCAAGCTGGGAACCAGAGGCATCACGGATGAGAGCTGACCTGCGTAGAGAGAGTTTGGCTTGGAGAAGGCTGGCGAGGGCCCTGAGGTTCCGTCTAAGCCTTGCCATTTGCTTGTGTCTTCCTGCATTGTCTGGGAAATGGACCCAGGGACTGCCTGCTCCCATGAGTACCAGAAGAAGTAAGAGAAAGACAGAGTTCTGTACAAGACCTGGGATGGGATTGCCAACAGCGGCAAATGCTATTTTTCTCCTCCTCAGTGATATTCTCTATCCTCCAGAAGTGTAGGGCTGTGTAAATGAATCAGAAAGTGCCTCAGCCTTCTGCAGCCGTGATCTGTGCCAGTTGTGTGGACAGCTCTACGGCTGCCGCGTCTGTCTTCTGTAGAGCCTGGCCTTATATACCTGGGCACTGAGCCTTTATTTGGTTCCCTTGTTCTTTTAGTTTGTGCTCTTTGTTTATTTTCCTGGTGGGGACTTGCTTTCCTGAGGGCCCAATGGGAGAGATTTACAAAGGACTACAACCACAGAGGCAGCCTCTCCTCCTGCTCCCAACTCCCCAGATGCCAGAGAGTGCCCCAGAACAGGGAAGGAGCACCCACCACCGGTCTCTCGAGCTTCATAGCACCCCCCCCCCCGCCAGTGTGCTCAGTCTGATTGGCAGCGGGTATCCCCACCTCGCCTTACCCTATCTCATGAGCCTAAATCAGCGTGGCTTCCCGTGGCCATCACACTCAAAGCACCGAGAGCTTGGCAGATCTGCTCATTTCCCATCCCAGCGTAAGCACCGGTGTTAGAATATTGGATGGAGGCTCTTGTCTTGAAACGAGATCAATACTTAATATGGGAACATGCGCTTACTGTGAGGGTTCACGGACTTCTAAGCAGCGCCAGCTGCTCCAATGAGCTGACTATGTCAGTGATAGACAGCTTGTTTAGATCTTGGTTAATCCACAGATGTGTTGCTCTGTATTTCAATTACTTAATTTGGATGTCCTTTCAAGGATAATGTTAAAACCTGCATGTCACTGGATCAGCCACGTCACACAGCACAAGAGGGTTTGAGTCTATTGTGGTTTGGGAATGTATTTCTGGCTGATGCACAATGCTGTAAAATATAGCATTTTTTTTTGACATATTCAAAAATGCCACAGGCAAATGATTTTGTAGATTATGAGTATATGTCAAGTAATAAAAATGTATCTTTAAGCTGGTGGTGGTGGCTCATGCCTTTAATCCCAGCACTCAGGGAGGCAGAGGCTGGCAGATTGCCATGTGGCTGACCTGGTTTACAAAGTGAGTCCAGAACAGCCAAGTCTACACAGAGAAACCCTGTCTCAAAAACACAAATAAACAAAATTATTTTAGAGTCTTCTATGGATGCTACTCTTCCTGGCTTCTTGGAGATTAACAAAGTATAAAAATATTTACCTCTAAAATTTCCTACCACCTACACAAATCATACAAGAAGTGAAAATTTAGGGCAAAAGGGAGAAAATGTGGCTAATGATTATAAAATACAGATCAATTCATTCTGATGGAGAAACGGCTATGACCAACACATATGCAAATGTGCTTAGATATGTGAGTTGATCCACACATATGTCTAAACAATTTAATAAAGGGAAGGCTTAATTTTTAACATTTTCATATAATAGTGCAGTGTAGATTGATTTGCTCATCACTAAATGTACATTCACACAATCGCTCTTGACAACACAGCATCAAACGATGAGTCGTAGTTGATCTAACCATCCCCTGTGGTGTACTTTGGTAGGTTTTGATAATTCAGCGTAGTCTGCACTTTGGGCACATTATCTCTATGCTTTCATGTGATGTTTCGACAGAATGGAGTATTACATTGTGCTTGACAGTCCCCCTGTCCTGTGAGAGAGGATGAACACGTACACATGGGGAAAATCAAGTGCACGCAAAGCGAGACAGGCGGCTGAATTAGTGCACTGGCCAAGAGCCAATGACTTGAGATCACTTCCAGCTAGGACTGTAGCAAAGACCTCAGGAAAGAAAGCTGTAAGCAACAGAAACACCGCTAACAGCCTAAGTGCAAAAGACAAAGGGTTGGCTCATGAAATGGTGACATTCACTTCATTTCACATGATGTTGGGGTGTGTGTGTGTGTGTGTGTGTGTGTGTGTGTGTGTGTGCATCTGTGTGTCTGGGTGTACATTTGTGTGTGCATATCTGTGTGTACATTTGTGTGTATGTGTGTGCATGTGCTCTCGTGTGTGTGTGTGTGTGTGTGTGTGTGTGTGTGTGTCTGTACATATGCCTCTTAGTTCAGCTTCTTAATGTGGTAGCACCATTGTCAGGCTCTCTGTATGACTGCTGCTTCTGTCAGCTAGAGGCTTGAGGGGTATTTAAACCCTATTAATCTCTGCCTGGCCTTCAGCAGGCCTCCTGCGCACCTATCACTTTGTGATGAGAAATGGCGTGTTCTGGTGGCTGGCTTGGGTCTTAGGCTTATGCCCTGTGTGACTGGGGGCCTGTGCTGTAAAGCAGAAATCAGTGGGACTGTAAAAGAGAAGACAATAATAAATCTACTAGTGACAGTGCTGGAAATTGGGCCAGTACTGGTAAAAAACTTTAGGGTACAAATACTGGAAAATTCCAAATAAACCTGACCCAGCAATGTTGCCGGTATGCTATGAAGTCCAAAGGCATGGTGGGTTCATACTATATGATTCCTGGCTCCATGATGTTGTTGAGGACTCGGCTGCTTTCCAGTCAGAGTCAACTTCACCCATCCAAGAATCCCATGCTTCCTATCCACAGCAAGCAACAGAGAGTGAGAAATGTCCCTCTTTGGAAAGTTGATAACTCTTTCCTTTTATCTGATTGGGTAGGACAAAGTCATGTGCCTACCTCTGAACCAATAGCCATCACTACTAGGAATTCCACACGTTGACTGTTCAATCCATATGTCATCCTGGAGAAAGGATGAGACGTCTTCCACCTGAGACACTGTGAATATGTGAAGGTGCTGGGGTCCCCTGAAGAAATGATAGGTTTATGGTGGGCGGTCAGTCAACACTGGAATCCAAGCAAATGCTCATTCTTCGAGATGATACCTTGAATAAGGGGAAAGATAATCTCTGCCTAGAAGATGAGATTCTAGGGATGCCCTAGTGATAGCTGACCACAACATGGAAGCAAGTTTGCACAGGCTAGCCTGCAGGGACCGGGCATTAAGTAAACTCAGCGGGACATAGGCAACTACCGATGCTTTCAGGCCAGCATTGGGATGACTTCTGAGAATGCAACAGTGATCACAAGAGTAACTTCATATCCCCATCAACTCCCGGTGGTGGAAAGCGGCAACAGAATAACGGACTTACCTGTAATCTGCCCCCTAAAAAAGGCAAGCTACGGGATGGAGAGGAAGAGACGGGCAGGGAGTCAGGTTGGCGTTTGAAAAGCACAGTGGAGTGACACAATGGCGTTCCTCAAGGGGAAGAGTGTTCTAGGCAGATGAAACAAGGGCAGTGTTCCTGAAGCTGGTGCCCGTGGCCTGCTTTGGGTTTTATAAGCGGAACAAGAGGCAATCAGCAGGTAGTGAGGTCAAAGACGAATCTACAGCAAGGCCATGGGTCTTTCAGGAATTGCAAAGATTTTGTACTTACTCTGAATACAAAGGTAAATTTATGATAACAGATGATATTACTCTAAGCAGAAAGTGATCAACCCCTTTGCCCTTGGCTCTGCCTGATGCTTAGCTCTTTCTCACTTCTTTTCTTCCAGGCTATGTACATGTTCTATGCGCTGGCCATCGTGTGCGACGACTTCTTCGTCCCGTCCTTGGAAAAGATCTGTGAGGTATGTGGGGGCCATTCCCAGCGTGCTGAGAGGCCTGGGGTGGGGACTGTCCTGGCATGGTCTAGCCTCCTCCATGGTCCTAGAGAGTCTTATATGTAAGCACCTACATGCCTGAGAGAGGGCTCAGGCAGGCATGTATAACATTTCCGAACCCGGTGGGTGGTCCAGCTTCTTTCCCCACTGCATCTGTCGGCACTGCTAGCGTGTCCATGGGATAATTCCGGATTGTCTTGCATCAACATAACTCATGGATGGTCCAGCACATAAAATGTGTGTAGTAAGGTACCGTGTTTAACAACAACCCGCACAGAGCCTCCTGTGTACTTTATACCATGATGTAAGTCCTTTGGAGACAGATGCTGCTGTGTGTTGTTTAGGTACTGGTGACAAGACCAAAGCTGTGTGTTCCTTGCAGATGCAGACGGTTTTCAGACAATCCTGGTTCCCTGTATGTTTAATCTGCAGTCGGTGCCCCAGGCGAAGGGGGCCATCTGTGCTTTGTGCTCTGCTCACCACCACCGCCCCATTTTTTTTTTCAATTCTGCTGCTTCTTGCTTCCTGTCATTCCATCCTTCATTTCTTCCCTCTGGGGTCCTGTTAGGCTAAAGTTCTACCACCACCACATGCTTCCCTCACATTCTTTGTACTCTTGGTGGAAGCCTGGCAGACTCTGGGAACTAGGCAAAGGACATACACATCACATACATTATCACAGCCAATGCCAGGCTGAACAGCAAATTTAAAAAATACGTTCAGAGGTCAGCAAGATGGCTTAGAGGGTAAAAGCACTGGCCACCAAGCCTGACGACTTGAATTCAGCCCTCAGGTCTCACATGGTGGAAGCTGTCCTCTGACCTCTACATGTATGCCCTTAGCATCTTCACCTACAAATAGGCACACACACATGCACACACACCCACACACACAATAAATAAATAAACCTAGAAAGGTTGCTTTAATGCTCACCCTCTCTAGAAGCTTCCGTTCTCTCATCACTTTCATCTTGCGCTCCGTCCTGAACTGTATTTTCCATACACGCAAGCTTTGCGTTTTGTTTTTGTCTACTGTTTTTAATTCCGTATTTGAGCTTTCAGAAGGCAGCTCCCCCAGACACCTCTCCCACCTGAAAGTCCAGCGGCCATCAAGCCATGTGTCCCCTTCTTGCTCCACCCACAGTTCCTGACTCAGTAGGTCCCAAAGACCAATGGAGAAGGCGGTCAGAATCTGTTTGAAATCGGGTCTCTGAGTACGCTGAGGGTGCTGGTCTGGACACCTCACTGGAAAAGTTCTTAGCTTAGGTAGATTCTTCCAAACCCTGGAAGCTTGTTCGTTTTTGTACTGTACAGTCATTGCACAGTAACCTCTAGAAAGGCCATAGAAGCATGCTCCTCTTTACAGTAACAGTAGGTTAAGGAGAACAAGGTGGCATCTGCAGTGCACAGTGCTCTAGTGGGGACACATTTGTCACAGCGATCCAGCCTAGGAACAGGCTCACCTTACGTCAAAGGCAAGGAAGTGCTCAGCCCTCAGTAAGGGGCATTTGTGACCCTTCAGTGCCCACAGCAGGTTACTTCTAAGTCCTGGGCTGTTCAACTCCCTTCTTAGACTGGTGGAAGACTGTGAGGTTTAAACCATGTCTGGACAATGCCTGGCGCAATACCGGTGTTATGTAACTACTGGTCAAAGGATAAGTTTGAGAGAGACATGATGAAGAAAAGTTTGTGCTGTGCATGTTTACTACAGATACAGGTTTGCTTTGGGTTTTTCCCTGAGTATTTTCTGTCTGAGTTTAGTTGAGTCGGTAGCTGAGGAGGGTGCACAGAGCCCACTCGCCACCTGTCAGTACTTTACTCTTTTGCAAAACAAAATTGCTCGGCCTCTTCCCATGTGACATTTTTGTCGCCAACAACAAAGGTATGTATTACGTCCTAGATACAGAAATACAGATATCAACATGTGCCTTCCATTGATGAAACACGTAGAACATTTGAGACCATGCATGTCCTTCTAGGGAAAAAAGCAACCAAGTAGCTGGCAGAACAGAAAAGGGTAGAGTGAGCCTTTAACAAAAAGTTAAGAAGGAAAGAAAGTGTTTAATGGGATAAAGATGCTGTTTTTACTGGGTCTCTGGGGTGCAGGCAACTGGCTGCGTAGCTAAGTCAGTGTGGTGTGAATGTGCCCATCCATCTTCTCTTTAACCACGTTCAAGACTCCGCCGGGTGACCACAATGAGCTCCTCTCTAGGAATCAAAGAGAAACCAAGGCTCAGAGACTTGGAGCATCCTGCCCCAGGTCACAGGGCTGCTTAGGAGTGGAGTCATGACCTGAGCCCAGGGCAGTCTGAGCTTACCGCTGGGTCCTCTTCACACTGGTCACAACTCTGCAACAGGTTTTGTCAAAACTGGCTCCACCTCTAAGGTCCGCAGCTATCCAGAGAGGAAGAAAGCAGATGAGAAGCCTCCCTTCCCAGAATTCTCCCTGTTCCCAACCAAGTCCAGTTTTAGGAGCAAAATGAATTACAAGCAAGCATGCCACGCCACATGCCTGTCTCTGGGAGTGCAGCTCCATGTACTTAAAACGCTCCTAATGGCTGAGCTAATGGTGTGTCGGTAGAAATGGGTAGGATGAAACAGAGTTTGGATCTCCTTGGATTTCCCATGTTTGTGTCTTTTCTGAGAGCCTGTGGTCCACACTCCCTGGAGTTCCATTCTTTCACAGGATGGGAGGGCCATGATGCAGGGCTACCCTTCACGGCCCAGCAGGGCTTCCTAGCTGGGGACTCTCCATACCACCTTTGCTTTCCCTAATCTCTTTGTAGAGAGGTGATGCTGATGCTGTATGCTCAGGGTTTTCTCCCAGTCTAACTCAGAGACTAAGCCACAGATGCTCAAAGGCACATTGTTTGGACTTTGGTGACAATGATTCTAGAAAGAAATCCACATTGCTGCACAATAGATCATAGCTTGGGATGGGGGTTGATTCAAGCCAGGAAAAGTGTTGGGCAGGAAAGAAAAAGGGGTGCTAATATGGTGACGCAGTGCTCCAGCAATGGGTCAGGTAAGCCACTGGATTTTAGACAGCGGTGAAGTTACATCACAGAACATACAAAGGTGTTAGAGTGGTGAGAAGTTCTTTGTCTGCAGTGGATAGATAGACTCGGATCTGCTTCGCTGAAGCAAAGATAGGGAGAGAGGTATTTCCAAATCAGCCAACAAGCTAAGACTCAGCAAGGGGAGGAACACGCCATTCCTGGTCTTGAGATAGCAGCCTTAGCCAGAAGCTTGTGCATAAGTGATGCCATCAGACAGCAGGAGCAGGGAGGCTTTCGGGCCATGGGCAAGCTGCAGAAGCAGCAATGGGGTCTCCTGAGCTGTGGGCAAGGGGCATGGGCCAATCTAAGTAGTGTAAACACTGAGCTAGGCTCTGCCCCAGCCAAGCTATGTGCCAAAGGCTGGGAAGGAAACCAGAGAACACACAGCCTAGCCCTGGCCATCCACGGGTTTGTAGAGCACTGAGCAAAATGAGGTAATTCTACCTTCTTTATACAGGTTTCACATCTAAGCATTCAACCTTCGATCAAACTTTTTTTTTTTTTAAAGTTGCATCAGTATGGGACAGATACAGACTCTCTTCCTTGACTTTACGCCCTGGGCAATACAGGTTTCTTTTTTTTTTGTTTTTTGGTTTTTTGGTTTTGTTTTTTTTTTTTTTTGTTTTTTTTGCATGGCATTTACATTATATCAGGGATTATTAGCAATCTAGTGATGATTTATAAAACACGGGGGAGATATGTATTCATTATATGCAATCACAGCACTATTTTATATGAGATTTGAACAATGCTTGGATTTGGGTGGCTGGGTCTTTGGGGGAAGGAAGGTTTCCTGGAATGAATCCTCACTGAACTCAAAGGCTGACTGTATTCGCAGAAAGCTGGACACACCCAGTAGGGGCATGTTGCAGAGAGAAGGGAGCAAGTGATGAATTCTGCCATGGTACCACAGCAGGGCTGTGTGGAGGAAGGGGCCAAAGAAGCCATGTCTGCAGGAATGAGCCTTGTTGGCAAAGAGTTTCAGGAAAAGATACGGAATGAGCCTAAATGGGAGCAACAGGGCGTGTTGTTCATAGGGAGCGCAGGGTGTCCGCCTGTGGTGAGGGGACGCAGGAGTGGTTCTCTTCTCAGAATGAAGGTAAGGAAGAGTCGCCCTGCCCTGCCCTGCCACCCACCATAGCGCCTAGCAATGCAGAGGCAAGAGAGCCTCTTGTGACGAGTGATTCTAAGAGTCCAGTGAGGTATTATTAGGCCAGAGTAAATTAGGCATGAAGGAGGGAGGAGAGGAAGGAGATCTGGAAGCAAGAGTGAAACAGGACCTAAGGCCAAGCTTCACCAGCCGCGGCTAACCCCAGCACCTAGAGCTCAGAACAGAAGGGCAGCAGCTCAAGGCTTTCTTGGAAGCTGAGCTTACGAGACGCCTGGCTCCAGAGTCAAGTTGCCTTCTGGCCATCCCCACCCTTTGAGACTCGAGTGCTGGGACTTCCCCACCAGCTTTTAGTGTTGAGATACCATCTAGGGGTCTCCTCAGTACCCCATGTGAACTTTAACTGTGAGTGCAGAGCCAAAGGAACCCAGGATCCCGAAGACTGTGCCTCTATCAGAGGCTCCTCCAAGGCCACACTGCCTCTCTGTGGCCAAGAAGGGAAGTGCAGCCACTGGTGCTCTCAGAAGTGAAAACTGGGAAGTCTCTGCCCTGGAGCCAGAAGGGAACTTACCCACACTGGCAGCTTACTTTGGAATGCCAGAAAGCTAAACACACCAGCTAGCTTCCAAAGTGCATTCATCTTGCGTTGTTGGAAATCACCTTCCGGTTTAACAAACAGGGTGGCTTGAGGAATGAGGAGTTGTCCTCAAAGATCTGGGGCTGCGTTGTTATTTTCCCCTCAGCCTCAAGTTTTCTCTCCTGCTGCACCACTCAGTGTTTGAAGGTCAAGGGTTCGGACTGTCCTTCCGGTGGGTGACTCCACGGACACACTTAGAGCCTTGAAACCTGGCTCCTGTGAGCTTGAGGTTATTCAAAGCACGATAACAGCCATGGTGTTTGCAAACAACTCTGGGTTTTCGACATCTCTTCTAAAATCAGAGTGTCTACCAACACCTAGGGAGCTGAGCTACCCAGCACTTGTCCCCCAACACTGCCCATGGTGCGCGCTCAGCTCACCACTCCAGCCTCCTGCTTATTGTCACAACAGCCTCTGGTTACATTTGGGTTGTGGACACCTAAATCTTCTGTAGAGCCATTGGCTAATGGAGTCTGGTAGTCCCTGTTGGTCCTGCAAGTGAGATGACCATAAAGCAGGAGCTGCCAGTGTGAGAGACTGAACCCAGCCCGCCCGTGGGGTCTTTGGCATGGGGCCTCAGGACCCACAGTCCCATGTCTTCCCAGTTGAAATCCCAACTCACCTGTCTTGTCTTTGTTCCCTGTGCAGCGCCTCCACCTCAGTGAAGATGTAGCAGGAGCCACATTCATGGCAGCAGGCAGCTCAGCCCCAGAGCTGTTCACGTCGGTCATAGGTAGGTGACACTGGGAGGATGGCTCGGCCCTTCCCTGTATGAGAGAGAGAAAAGGGCTCTGGGGAAGATGGGCCTCAAATGTGGCTTGTCCGCCAATGGCAAAATATTAAGTTCATAAATCCCAGCAGATCCTCCTATAGCTCTGCTGCAGTCTTTTCCTAGACCCGGGGCCTCCGGGTTCAAACCTCCCTCTAAAGCTTGGCTGTTTCCTCTGTATCCTAGGCATAGTCTAGAACTAGGAAATGTCCCTCAGGTCCCTCTTGGAATGCAGCTGGACCACTATAGCCAGACTGGTTCTGGTCTGTGTTTCAGGAGTCTTCATCACGAAGGGTGATGTGGGAGTTGGCACCATCGTGGGCTCTGCTGTGTTCAACATCCTGTGCATCATTGGTGTCTGTGGGCTCTTTGCAGGGCAGGTAAGACTGATGGCTTCTTTGTGGTGGTTGCACATGACATGTGGAGAAGATGGAATGTACGGAGCTGAGGCAGGAGATTGTCCTAAAGGGACTCACCTGCACTGGGGCATTGGACAGTGTGAGTGAAGGTCCCCATCAGAGGCCTGAAGCCCCTGTTAGCTGGCTTCCAGGTTACTGGGATACAGATTCCTCAGTTCCACATAGGGAACTAACCATCCTGACAATGTTAACTGTGAACTTGAAGATTAACCCCCCACCACCCCCCCTACACACACCTCATTTTGAGAGCTACCGATCTGCACTAGAATGTGTGATGATTGCCTAAGAGGAAGTAAGATAAATGAAAAAGAGAAGAAAAGAGGCAAAAAATTTTCTACTTAAAAGAATTCATAGTTGTCACAGTTCAAGATGTTACCTTTCTTCCTGCAGGCTGGAGCTTTTGTAGTCTAGAGGGGCCTCAAAGTCCTGGGTTAACCTAAGGAGACTATTTTAATTACAGGGGGTGTATCCTGGGGGGACACTGTGCTTTATGAATGTTGGTGTCTCTTGAATAGTCTCAGTAATTTTCTCAGAAGTCACCAGAGTGTGAGGCTACTGGGCAGCCAAGGTCGGAGAGCCTGGAGGTTCTCGGGACATGAAGCTCCCCTGCAGCTCTCATATCTTAGCTTCCTCCCCATTCCCTGGAGATGAGACGCTCAGTCCTCCGCCTAAACACCCAAGATTTGTTATCTCCTCCACAACTTACTTCTAGTACTCCAGAGGTGACTGCACTTACAATAGTGAGAGACCTGGAATCTGCTTCATCTGATCAGGGACCTCAGTGTGGTCTGAGCTGTGCCGTGCTGGAAGTGGCTGATTTATACAAAGTGCTAAGACAGATCCTGGTGACCTTCTCCCTCATGTGTGTCAGGCCATGTGTCTCCCAGAAGCTGCTGAGCAAGCATGCGTGATGTCCATCTCTCAAATGCACACTCAAGAGTTCCCATAGAACTCACTCCTGTTCTCTGTGCCACACCTTCCCCCTTTTTTTTTTTTTTTTGGCTTTGGTTTTTCGAGACAAGGAT
The DNA here is from genome assembly GCA_907169655.1 of Acomys percivali. Taxonomy (NCBI): domain Eukaryota; kingdom Metazoa; phylum Chordata; class Mammalia; order Rodentia; family Muridae; genus Acomys; species Acomys percivali. The sequence continues at coordinate 4,384,066 of OU015742.1, read as the reverse complement.
TCTCTGTGTAGACTTGGCTGTCCTCAACTCTCTTTGTAGAGCAGACTAGCCTCAAACTCACAGAGAGCCGCCTGCCTCTGCTTCCTGAGTGCTGGGATCACAGGGATGCGCCATCATACCCAGCTACTGTGGCCCATTTGTAATGCCCCTACCTCCATGCCAACTGATTTGTCCTCTCTGCCTGCTGTGTTTGTTCCTTCCAAGTGACAGGCAGAAGGAACATCAGCTTCAGGGCTCCCTGGTGGGCAGGCTGTCTCTGAGAAGAAAGTCCTGCTCAGATGCTAGTCCGTGATGACTGAGGCCTGTCTCATTCAGTAGACTGATCAGTTTTCTGCTTTCTTGATGACCCGTTGTGTTAAGTGGGCCCACACTGTAGTGTTCTTGAGTTCTCCTAGGTAGGTAGGTAGTGCCAAAAGAATCAGCCTCATGCCTGCCTTTACTGTGTTGCTCTCCCATGGCTCTACCCAGTCTGACCGACTCATCATTGCCTCCCAGAGATGAATAGTCACACGGGCAGAAGCTGTTGCTGTTAGCACTTTCTTAATTAGCATTGTCACCATTAGCTGTATGATTATTAGCCTCGCCGTTATTAGTGTTGTCACTGGTTCATTAGTCATTTGTACCTGCAGCTTGATTCTGAAGCAAGCCCAAAGGGGAAGAGATAATGTAAAGAAGTGAAACAAATGACTGGGTGATGTCTACTCCGTGCCACACAGCTAATTACTTATGAAATGGCTGCAGTGTGTTTGTGGCGTGTAATTCGTCAGCGGTGCCGCTCATCACAAGCTTGGCTATGCTCATGGCTTCTGCACAGATTGTTGGCATCAGCCTGTCTCCCTTCTCCAGGCCTTTGCTGGCTGGTCTCACAGCTCCGCATGACTGGAGAAAGGTAACAATCAGAGCTGCTACTGGAAGCAGCCATCAGGGTGGCCCTAGGTATACCCTCCCATCTTTTTCTTTTTCTTTTTTTTAATCCTGTGCCTACTTGGAGCTTTCCAAAGCCATGCACATGCCATTTTTGTAGATTCCCTCACTTCTTTGCAGAAGACATAGAATTATATTTTGAGAGGAACATGGGCCAAAGAATTAGATTGACCTCGCATCGCATCTTTACTCTGCTGTATGCTGGCTGGGGATTTTGGAGACGTTATTTCGGCTACTGAAGCCTGCTCCTTCTCCTCTACAGACTGGGTGGGTGTAAGCGTAGTGCACAGCATTGCCATGGTGATGAGACCTATCGTGTTTAGCACTAATAATAGCACTTGGTCTACAAGGAAAGTCAAAACAAGTTAAACACTTTCATCAAATCACGGCATACTCACCCTGAGGTCCTCACTATCAGATTCCACCCTAGGTCTTTGGGAAGGTTTGGCCCCTCGGCTGATGGAGCGATTGACAAGGGTGTTTATGGCCCCCATCAGAGACATGATGGGGAGCGGAGAGAACAGGTCTTGTACATGAGAACAAAATGACACGTTGGCATAATTAGATCAGCTGACTGGTGCTTGGCGCTAGGTAGTCCCAGGAGTGGTAGAAAAGAGCAACCAGCAAGAAGCAAGAGTTGTCCAGCCTCAAAGGGGGGCAGGGGGGAGAGGGGCACATTCCCAGACGGCAGAGCTGGTGCCATGAATGTCACAGCATAGAAATTGGGAAGTGAGTGATCAATAAATCTAATCAAGGGTCCCACTTAGCATTATTATTTAAATTGTTCTGCACTTTCACTGGGCTAGGAGAATTTCAGCAAGCATCCATGGGCCTCTCTGTCTCTGGTGCATATCAGCAGGAAGGGCACTACGTGAGGAAGTCTGTCACCCATCTACAAGTAAAGTAACTAAGCTGCAAGGTTTGAGCTGCTGTCTCAATTAGGAGTTTTGATGAATTCAGGATAATTGAACGTCTGCTGTATTTGCAGTTTGCAAACATACCTGGTGCCTCAGTGTTCACCTGAGGTGCTTTGGGGAGGTTTTATGGGTCAGGAGGAAATTGCTTATTAGAAAGTGTTTTAGAGACAGAGGTCCTGGGTATCCCACAAGACATTTACAGAGCTATGTTCCTCCCAGTTTTTCCTTAAGGGCAAAGAAGAATAACAATAAAGTGAAAATATCCAGGTCTTGACGCAAGCTTCTAATATGATTTGCATATTGCATTAAAAGGACTTCATGCCAATTTTGTAAAACAATGTGCTTATGAATTTAAATCCACCATTCAGAGCATGTTAAGCTTTAAATACATAACCACAAACACAGAGTAAACAGTTTAACTGTATCCCAGATTAGGACTTTCATATTCTGGTTATTACAGGCTGGCAGATGGCTCCGCTTTGTTATAAAAGCTCCCACATTGGCTCCTGGCATCCTTATAATGTCCCTGATGTTCTCTGGCGAGGTCCATCTAATCTTGGCTAGATTTGCCTTTCTTCAAATAGCACCCTGTCTGAGTTGGCTCATTTACACAAAACAGAGCAGCACCAAGAGGTTACACATCCGAGTTGAAGCTTGCCTGCATCTGAATATCCCAAGGAGAAGACTCTAGGCAAGGAGTCAAGTGCATGCAGTTAATTTGAAAGGTTGCCCCAGGGAACACTAGCAAGACATTGAGGAGGTGAGACAGGAAAGAGAAAGCTGCAGACAAGAGCATTAATGACCAAGTTATTGCTACTGGGATTTGAATCATCCTTGGGACTGGTTTACAGGTGTTCATCACACATAAGAGGCAACCTCCACATTCCATTCCACCCTTTGTGGGAAACCTGAATCCCTCAGCACTGCAGCTGGTTGGGTGGCTGCAGTCAGGGTGGATGCTGGGACCCAGGGAGACTCCCAGGCAAGAGGATGTAAGGGAAGTTGCCTGCTGGAAGGGCCTGAAATGATAAAGGTGGAGAGATGGGAATGGGCCATGGTGGAGAGAGAGTGTGTGCTGCCGACACAAGACTAAGTAAGGCTTCAAAATGAGCCTGCTGTTTAGACCTCTGTCTTCAACGCCTCTAATGGATACAAGTATGAGGACCAGGTGGACTATTAAGAAATTATAAATATGAATCTATGACTGGACAGTGCTTTGCCTAATATGTTTGAGGCCCTGTGTCTGATCCCTAGTACTAAACAAATAAAAATTGTATAAAAGTTTTAGAAGATTGTTTAAATTTTTCTTTTTCCCAAAGTGACTCACTGGTCCCACTTTTTTCTTTATATATAT
>OU015742.1:4351598-4373650 GCA_907169655.1 Acomys percivali | reverse complement strand
AGAGAGAGAGAGAGAGAGAGAGAGAGAGAGAGAGAGAGAGAGAGAGAACTTTTGTGTTACTGTAGCCAAGTAACTGGCAGAAAACTCACCTAGAGGAAGCATGGCTTTTGAGTCATGGTTTCAGGCATGGTCTCCTAACCCCATGGAGCTGAGCAGAGCATCATGGGAACATGCAGTAGAGATTCTTCTTCACTTACCAACGCACAGGAGTCAGAGGGTAAGACTAGAAGGAACCGAGGATAACACACACCTAAGACCTGCCCAGAACCTGTACACTGCAGATGGATGCCACCCCTAGAATTCCTAGAACCTCCCAAACTGGCACCAGCCAGGTGAAGACCAAGCATTCAAACTATGAGCCGCTGGGGGACACTGTACATTCAGGCTATCGTGGCGTGTTTGTTGCTTTTCTGATCAAAGGCTTCCAAACTGCTCTTCATGGAGGATGCCGATGTTCCATCCCTGCCCTGATCAGTGAGGTCTCAGTTATCAGCACCATCACCGGCACTTGGTCCATTCAGGTTCCCTTTGCTTTGGTACTTTGTGGCTGTAACCATTCTGGGGAGGATGGAGAGTGCCTCTCTGTGCGCTCAGTTGGCATTTAGAGGCATGGCTCTGAGCGTCTTTTCCCGTGACTGCTTGCCGTCTTCTTTGGTGAAAATAAAAATCTGGTCACCCATGCTGTCACTTGGGCCTTGTCCCTCTCCTTGTCCTCTTGTCCTGGCAGTCTCTAAATCATGGCGCTCAACAACCCTCTTCGGTCCTTCTGTCCAATTTGTTTTAATTTCCAAATCAATAGAGAGCAGGGTCATTAGAAATGATTTAGCATGGTCATAGAGATGTTTTATTGGTGCTGTTGCTCTCATCTGGGTTTACAATGGGGGTACTCAGAAACCACGCTCTCCAACTGTGCCAAAGAACATGAGGAGGCCTGTGCCCTTGTGCCCAGCAAAGCAAAATTAGCAACACCTGAGATCCAAGATGCGCAGCTTCAGAAACGTGAGGTGGAAAGCTGGAGCCCCGGAAGGTGGAGTGAACGTTCCTTCCATGTTAAGCCTCACAGTGCTCCTGGAAAGCGAGTTCTGGGTCAGTGCCTACCTCTTTGGAAAGACCCTCTTAGGGGCTGGCTGGCTGCCAATGCAAGGGGAGCCAGAGTTGCCTCTCCATTACCACCGACAGTCCTCCCACAAGGAGAGACCACCTTTGAGACTTAAAGCCTTTTCTTCCCAGGATATTTTCTTGTCCCTGTGATTTAAAAAAAAAGGCCTAACAAAAGCAACCTAAGGAAGGGAGGGTTGAGTTTGAGTCTAAGCATCAGGTAATTGGCTAGATGGCATCCCCAATCAGAAGTGTGTGTGTGTGTGTGTGTGTGTGTTTGTGTGTGTGTGTGTGTTTGTGTGTGTGTGTGTGTGTGTGTGTGTGTGTGTGTGTGTGTACTGAGGCTCAGTGTTTAATAGTCTCCTCACACTAGTGAGTCGGAGGGCTTTGGGGTTACAGGGTCCAGCCAGTGGCATACAAATGTCAAGTTCTTTCCCCAGTTTTTACAGTGAGTCCAGGTAGCTAAGAAGTATCACACCCTTGGCTGCCAGACATATGACAGCCATTGCTAACACTCATGCGCAGACCAATGCCTTTCTAACCATGAAACCCATAGGAAGCAGAGGGCATAGTCAGGTAGAAAAGGAGCTGTGGGGCATGGTTGCCTCCTTCACCCTCACCTGGTTATCTGCACAGCATCAGTTGAGCTCACATGCCTTAAACTACCTTGGCTGTGCAGTCTCCTAGCTCCAAAATAAATCTGCCTGAAGAGCCCAGGGACCATTACTCTTGTCACAGCGGCTTCATTTCCTATATGGCCCTTATGTGCCAGCAAGCCCATACAGCGGCAAGGGGTGAACCAGAGTGATCGTGGTCCTGGAGCTTCACCTCAGACAGATGGACACAGGAACGCTCCCTAGTACAGGAGAACATGGGCGTTAGCGAGTCCTAGGCGTGTGCAGAGGAGAATGAACCTGTCTCCTCGGGTCCTTAGGCTAGTCTCCAGACTGCCTCATGTCCTCACTTCACGTCACTACTGTGTGTGTGTGTGTGTGTGTGTGTAGTGGTGGGCCTTATATATGGAGGACTGTGTGAGGCTATGACATAACAAATCAGATTTCGTGATTTGAGTGTGAGCAACTGCAGCCAAAATGCCTGTGGAAGGATCTGTATCCAACACCTGAGGCTGCCCAGTACTTGAAATTATGTGCCTGTGTATATACAATGTTTCTGAAAACAGGTTTATTAGGCATCTGTGGATTTAAAGGAAGATTAATAATCCATTGAAGAATGGCCCTACAATAAGTGTCAGAGCACTGAACTAAGACCCCAGCGTAGTAAGTTCTTCATTTAGCAGGTTTCCCTGAATGCTTACTACATTCTGAGCACCAGAAAGATGCCGGTGAGAAGAACTGCATTCTAGAATTTGGCTACAAGATACAGGATGTTATTAACTATCCAATGACTATGACTAATTGGTGGATAGGTAGGAATGTAAAAAGATGGGTGACAGAAAATGGATAAATAACAGCTGGATGGACAGATAGAGGGAGAGCAAGAGAAAGAGAGAGATGGGACATTACACTTGGTTTAGGTGCTAGGAAGAAGGCATGTGGTGCCGATTATGAGTCAGTGATGTGAAGAAACAAAACAGCATAGGAAGATGTAGAGGATGCATGAGAAGAAAAGATGCTAGCTTATAAAGAATTTCCAGGAAATTCTCCACTGAAAATGCTGACAGTTCCCTTCAGTGGGAAATACTCCCTTCCAGTCTAAGGAACACAGCACCACTTAAAATATAGGTTGGTTCAGATGGCACTCTGAATGTGAGTCACTTTAAACAGAGGGAACAGACACACCACTGCCATCCCTGGAAATACTCTAAATGCTGATCTCCTAGCCTACAAGCCAGAGAAAGAAAACAGTGATGCCAAGGCTACTGGGAAGATGCATGCCCAATGGCTACGGCTTTCTCCAGCAACAAGAAAAAGCATAAAGTGACTACAAAGACACAGGAGCCTCTGGTCTATGAGGAAAGAATGTTAGGCTGTGAACTTCCCAGAGGCATCTCTGCACCTCCTGAGGTAAGACTAGCTGGGGGCCTGAGAAGATGGATTCATTTGTAAAGTGCTTGTAATGTATGCTTGAGGACATGGGCTTGGATCCCAAACACTCATATAAAAGCAGGATACAGCAGCATGCATCTGTGACCTGGGTGCAGGGGAGAGAAAATTGTAGAGATAGGCCTTGAACTCTCTGGCCAGCCACATGAGTCATTAAGACCTAAACTACAAGGTGGAAAATAAAAGACCCCTGACCCTGACCTCTGACCTCCAAATGCATATACTGGAACATACATCCACATGGAATATGTACACATTTGCACAACACACAGAGTAGCATCGGGCCCAAGTAAGTACTCACTTGATCTTTGATCAAGGAACAACTAAACTGCCCTTGGCACGGCCCAGGAGGCAAGGCTTATATGTGATCTCAGAGCTCTCACAATTCCTCAAAGTTGGTCATAGGTAGACTGAGGGACTGGTTAGTTAGAGGGATAAAAAGGTGAATGTTATAATTTTCCAGAGAGTGTATTGAGTCACAGTAAGCAGAAACAGTAGGAGCTCATTGGGCAGAGCCCCAGACAGTCAGAAGGCAGAGCTGGCAGTTTTGTACGGCCATCCCTTCACTGCCTGACACGTAAAGTAAGTTGGGCAGTGATGGTCTCTGCTCTCCCGGAGCTTACAGACCAATGGAGAGTCTTAGCAAGAACTGTTCAGACTGAGAGATGATCAAATCATAGTTAAAAGTTCATCCTAGAAGTGTGTTAGGAGATGATGTGGCGGTGACCTGTGGAGAAGGTAGAGGACTGACTCCAACAAGGGACGTCAGGGAAGTCTCTCAGAGGAACCGTTAGTTATGGGGGCGACGACATATGCTGAAAAAGAAAATTCCACATGAAAAGGAGAATGGGTGTCCAGACACGGAGCAGTTAGACAGAAACAAGAGTCACAGAAAAGGCCAGTTTGGAGTCTGGTGAAGAGTGAGGGGTCTGGCAGACAGACAGACAGACAGACAGATAGAGAGACAGATCAGCTATGGCCAAGGCTCATGGGGAGGAGTTGGGTGCCAAGGGACGCCACTGAAGAGTTCTGGTCCCCACAGTAATGGTATCTGATTTATACTCTGAGAAAATCACTCAGATTGCTCACTAGAGGACGGGGATCCATGGAGAAAAGACAGCAGCGGGGAAACCAGTAAGAATGCTGTGAGGAGAGACTTGAGTGGGTCCCGCAGCTGAAGGAGTAGTGGGAAGTGGCCGCTGGATTTAGGGAACTTCCCAGAGGTGACACTAAGAGGATGGTGAATTGAAATGGCACTGAGGGAAAGCGAGAAATCACACAAGACACCGGGACTTTTGGCTTGAACAATCCAAGTGGGCCACAGAATATTTATTGATTATGAGTGATAATAGATTGCCGGTGAGAAATTAGAGTCTGTTTCCACTGAACATATTGTGTAGTCAGCAATTCTGTGTCAGGTCCAGAAATGTGGGAGAGTCGCTGAAACAGTAAAATGTATTTATTAATCAAAAATTAACTTTTGCTTTTTAAATTATCTTTTTTTTTTAATTAAAATGTGTAATTCCCCCTTCCCTTTCCGCCCTTAGGCCCTCCCACATAGTGCTCATTGCTCTGTCTCAATCCACATCCTCTTTTTCTTCAATTGTTGATTTATATTAATGCCAAAAGATATAAACACAAGCTACTCAGTCTGTTCAGTATTCGTTTATAGGGTTTCAGGGATGACGACTTGGTGTTGGATAGCCAGTTACAGAGCTTGTCCTTATAGAGGACTGTTACTCCTGCTCCCACGATTCCTCACTTGCCTGTATGGGGCCCCGCCCCTAGACAAAGTAACTTTTTAAAAACTTAATTGTAACTACAAAACCCACATTTTTAGCTAAAGGCTCCCTCTGCCATCAGCCATTTTTACTTGGTAGCCACCATCACTGTCAGTCTTACACAACCTCACTAAGCAACCCAGCTATCAAGGAGCTATGACTGCCGGTGGTGAAGCTTGTCCTCAAAATGCTGGCTGATTGGTTCCCTGTAGGACCAGGACCAGTGACACACTGCATACCTCAAAAATCAATGCTGATGAATTTCAAATCAACAAGTTTTCACAGACTCCTCATACCAGGCGTGGTTTGGCAAATGGCAAAGCAAGACATGAGCAATTGTGATCCACACATTTGCTACAATGTCACTTGACCCATCCGTTTTCTGGTTCTCCCTGCCCCTCCCCCAGGCACTTGATGTGTCTAATTAAAGCTTAGCTAGTTCATTATCTCATACAAGTCCGCAGCCCATTGAGCTACCTTTATCTCAGGTTTTCTGACCTGCAGACAGTCCATAACATCAGACAATGAGGACTCAAGTTGTCATTTTAAAATACAGAAGCAATGGAGAAAACCAAGGGAAGTTCTGTGAGCTTTCTGGTTTTGCTTTTCTAGTGTGGAAAAAAAAAAAAAAAAAAAAAAACCTTTCTTGTAGTTATTCTCATTGTTTCATTGCAGGCTGATCTCCATTGTGACATATCATATGTGAATTAAGTCACCTATGCCCAGCGCCCCTTCCCCCCCCTCCCCGATCCAGCAGCTCTTTACTGCCAAGTAGGTCCCAACTCTGCATGTAAATGGAAGTCTTAATCCTGGGCCTGATTCTGACTCGCTAAGAGAGAAAAATAAGGGCTATTCATGAGCCTCTCTGGCTCATGTGCAGAACACATGGACAGTGGCGTTTGTTAACCAAATATCTGGTTTCCACTGGCAAAGCAAGATGTTCTGTCTTGCCCAGCTGCAACAAAAGAGCCACTTGGCTTGTACATGGCAGGAGAGGGGAGGTCCGTTGTCCTCCTTTTCCTGTAGGGAAACACACGTATAAGTTGCCACTCCTCAGGAGACGAGGAAGAAATCTGGTCTGGGGATGCTTTATTTGTTAGTGACTCTTTCGCCTCCAAGATGAAGCTGTGGCTGCAGTTGGAGCATGGAAAATTAGAACTGGGGCACGTAGTGCCGTGGCCAGCCTCTGGGAGACTGGGGATGGGGTGCACTGGCTAGTCATCATGGCCAGCCACTGGGAGACTGGGGATGGGGTGCACTGGCTAGTCACCATGGCCAGCCACTGGGAGACTGGGGATGGGGTGCACTGGCTAGTCACCATGGCTAGCCACTGGGAGACTGGGGATGGGGTGCACTGGCTAGTCACCATTATCCCCACAGCCTTCATCACTCTCAGATCTCTGTCACGATGCAGTAAACCTGTTTTTTTTCTCCCTGCCCTCTTGCTGACTTTGATTACTGCACAATGCAGCTGCCAAAGACACGTGTCCTGCCTCCCCACCGAACCATTTATTTTTTCCTTTTTAAAAAACAATATACAACTGCCGTCTGCTCTCAGTTATTGTCTGTTTTTATTGTAAATTAAAAACAGCTTTTGTGTTAATCATCTTTTTGGGGGGAATCTCAGTTAAGTTAGTGCAGAATTATGTGCATTAACTCATTTCATCCTTAGATCGATCCCTTGGTGTAGATATACTGGGTTTTTTTCCCCCCTCATTTTACAGAAAAGAAAACAGAAGCCACAGAGGGAGGGAGGGAAACTTGCCCCAGGCCACACATGCGGGAAGAGCAGGGCTAGGATTCCGAGCCTGGCAGTTTGATCACAGAGCCTGTGTTCCTCATCTCTGAAGAGCAAACAGAAGCCAGTGGCACAAAGCAGTGCAGAGGGGCCCTCCACAAGGGGCTCCAGGGGCACAGGTCTCCTGAGGGACGGGGCGTCCTAGATTGGCACGCACTTCTCCGTGGATGAGAAGATGATTTGTCTGGGGTACCCTTGAGCCTCTTTGTCGGAGAACGTCCTGCAGAAAATGCTGAGGCTGCCTACCCGGGTGGCCAGTCATCTCTGAGTGAAAAACAAGATCACGTTTCCTTCTAGAACTCAGCCTCCATCCTGAGCTCCGTTTATACATGCCCCGGTGGTGGACTGTAGGAGCGATTGAAATATGGCAGTGAATAAAAGGGATTTTTGAAGCCTTTTCTGATGCTGATACCTAATTCTGCTATACTCTAGTGCTTTGAAAGTCTGTTGCAAAGAGCAGCAGAGCCCTCACCTCCTGTTAATGGTGGTGGCCCAGGATTGGCTTATTCAGCTCTTCTTGCCAGCGGACAGGGTCTCTAGAAGAGTCAACTCGGCTCTAGGAACATGGAGAAAAGACTAGAATGGAGCAGACAGGTGATTCTTAGATGGGCTGAGAAGTCAAAGCCTGTGCAGGCCCCTGGTGAAAGGTGGTTTCTTTTTCAAATCCTGGGAGGCTTTGGCCCATGCTTTCCGTGAAGGCTGCGGCCTAGTGGAGTCTTACTGAGGGAATGCTTCGCTACTCTTGCAGAAAAGTGGTAAAACCAAAGCAAAATAGGAAATAGTTACTTTTACAGAAGTGGGGGCGGGGGGGGGGGTAGTGGCAAACCTCCAGCCCTGACAGCTTTGCCTGACCTGGAGCTCTGGCTGGTGACTCTACCAGTTCAGCCTATATGAACCACACACAGACAAGGTCCCAGCAGTCCCTAGACATGCGTAAATTCTCTGTGGACAGTGAAGCCCCAGGAGAAGCCCTGATAAGGGGCTTCATATTCGATTGAAATCATTCAAGGATCTAAAGGCCATTTTTCAACACCATCATAAAAAAAAAAAAAAAAAAAAAAAAAAACAGCTCTATGGTTTCACATACAAAAAGAAATAAGAATATCAAGCTAAAATATATTTTCTTAATTTTCCTGACAGTACAATAAAAGAATTTTGCTCATCCGTCATCTCTCATAAATGAAAATGCATTTTAATGAAATGTGGCTCTCCGAGTTTTAATGGAAACAAAATATTTAAGATGTATGGTTTCAATTCTAGCCCTCGGCAGAGAGAATGATCGTAAATATCAGTCATCTCGTATTAAATGTACAAGCACCGAGTTGTTATATGGCTCTTAAGGCTGACTCCTTCTAATCCTGGCCTCCCCAAATCTTGATTACATGACCTGTGGAACTTACTTGGCCTCACTGCGACTTAGCTTCCTTGACTATTAAGTGAAAAGAATAAGAACAGTATAGAATCCAGCGAGGAGGGTTAATATGGTGGTCAAATGGGTGTGGGTACGTGTAGAACCTAGAAGATGGCAGCCTGGTGGGAAAGGGCTCTAAACAGTCTGCTCAGTACCAAACAGAGGGTACTGTCCCCATTGCATCTTGAGGGCTGTCATGATTTGAGTGTGGAATGACCACCTCAAGTGTTGGAACATTTGGTCCCCAGCTGGTGGCATTCGAGGGATTGCAAAACCTCTTAGGAGGTTGGGCTTCACTGCTAGAAGTGGGTCAGTCACTGGTGGTGGTGGAGGATGGCCTTGGCCTCTCACCCAAGCTCTCTGTGTCTCGGTCTGTGTCATGTAGCAAGATGGATGCCAGGCTTCCATCACCGTAGACAGGAGCTGAGCTACGTCAAACTGTCCTTGCTGTGGTAAACTGTCGCTCCTCAGCCCTGAGCCCAAAGAAATCCAGTCTAACTCGCTCTTCTGTCACCTATCTGGTCAAAGCAGTGAGAAAAGTAACTAATGAAGTGTGAGACAGCGACATTTCCAAATGAGAGGGGAGTTGCTTAGAAACTCGCAGCAAGTGATGAGGCAAAGCTGAGCTCCACACCCAGGTATGACTGGCCCCCAATGCCCATGTATTTCACCTCCACCTGGAAGACATCTGGGTTGATAATAGCATCATGGAACTTAGGTGTGAACATCAACAGGTCATAATCATGAACATGAACAAGGCATCAAGGCTCTGTAAGGCATCCCTGGTCTTGGGGTGATGTTCCATCACAACTTCGGTTTCCCAATTGTCCTCCACCCCACACTATAGCTCATCAAAATGCTCTGGGGCTGAACTTCTACCCCTGTGGTCCCACCATCACAGCCATGTTGCCGCCCCAGACCTTGGCCTGGCCTTCCTACCCAGTACGAGAGTTTGTCTAAGAAACTTAGAGCATCTCTTACATAGAGTACTCTGCCTAGAGGCCTTGGTGGTCTATTTTCGGCATCTCTAGTGCCCTCTCAGCCAAACCTTGTCCCTTTGATGCCCAGATCTGTGGCCCTGCATTGAAAATACCTAATCCTTGGTGAATGAAAGGGAAGGACTGGAAGCTCCTCCATCTTGGATTGGCAGAAAAGGAGACACACCCAAAGCCCGGGTAGCTATACTGTCCTCTGCGCCTGTGGATCTTAGAGCCCAGTTGAAATCCCAGTTTCCCCCAAACCAAAGAAGTCATAACTACCACCTGGTTACTCAACAGGAACCCAGGTTGACTTGACCCTTACTGGTCCCAGAGACTTTAGATCCCTGCGTGTCTGGTTCATGATACAAGTACCCACGCTACTCACTTGAGAATTCTTCAGGTTGGAGTTCGTGAAGTGGGACGTGATTGAGTTTTCCTGGGAGGAGGGTGTGAGTTGGGTTTTCTTAGCCAGAACACTATGGTCACTGTTCAAACATGAATAATCTTGTTTCATGAAATCATATCACGATGTGGGTGTACAAATCTAGATTGTACTTAACACAATTTACTATAAATAAGACTACGAAAGTATGATTAAGAGCAGGTAAGTTTTAGTCATACTTTATAATAGTAATAACAATTGAAAAGGCCAGATTAGTAATGTTATTTAAAAATATAATTATCTGTACCCCACACTTGAGGGCCATTGTGTGCTGCTATGCTATGTTCTTTTCATACAACCTTTTATGTGATCTTTCTAGAAGCCCTCAAGGACAGTCCCGTCATTACTCCCCATCTTACACACTGAGAAACAGGGAGCTCAACATTGGCTGTGTCTATGGCTGGTCTAGGAGCACTTTCATCCACCCACTCAGCACCAAGCCCCAACTATGCCCTTGCTATAAGCATGGATGTTAGAAAGCCATCGAACTTCTCTATACAGATAGATCCTTGAATATTTCCTTGTGAAACTGAAGCCCACCTGCCTTTTTAGTGTCAACTGGGTAAAGGATAAAATTCAAGCTTCAAACCCAGGTTCGGATATCCCTAGAATCCAGACCACTGACACCCTCCTCTATTGGTCCTAAAGTGATCCCCCTATGCTAAGAATAGCAATGAATATTCCCCTGTCAGAATCTCTCCCTTCCTCCTTCCATATTCTCAACCCCGCCCTCTCTACATACACACAGAATCCCTGTTCCTTCTTCTGTAACACAGTAAGTGTCAATCCTGAGATTTACTGGAGAAAAACCAATTCCACCATTTTGGGCCAAAGCAAGCTTTATTAAATATTAAATACTGACCAAGAGATGAATTTTGGTCCAGACCATTCTCTGGAATTTCCCAGTTGAAAAGGTCCCCAACCTACATAAGGCAGGGACTTATGAGAACAAACCTATAGGCCTCCATACTTTCTCATGAGGCTTTGTTATTTTCCAAGAACTACAATTCCCAGAATTCCAGGGAGTTACCTGGTCCCTGGACAGGTGAGCTTACAAGTTAGTTTTGGGCATTACATAAGTATGTCCAGTACTAATGGGAGAAGTCATAGTGGGTTCCCACCTCTCTCCCCACAGGGTAATGCCTGGCAAAAATGTGAGTGGTTAGTGAAGGCCAGTTGACATGTCCTCCCCAAAGACCATTTTCTTCTATTAGTAGGAGCATCATCTAGCTCAGATACATTTACCACACCCTCGCCATGGGTTACCTAAGACTATTTCCCAGGAAAACCCTGGTATACCTGTGGTTTTAGTAAAAAGCAAAACCAACCAAGCAAAAACAAATCTGGAGTTCTGTCTCTTTGGGAAACCCACCTGTTCTTGGCAACTCTGTAGTGACCCTATTCCTGTTCAAATAAATGAAGTTTATTCCAGTGAAGCCTCAAGCATGAGGGCTTCCCTTTGATGCAAAAAGACCCTACACATAACTGATCTCGGACCTTTATTTGGCCAGAGTGGACATGACTGAGTATTTGGGACTGGGTTTAAATTCTGTGTGGGCTTTGTTCTGAGTGCTTCTGGCTTCACCATGGCATCTGCCCTCTGAGGAGATAAGCTCATCAGGGCAAGGTGCCCCACACTCTGAGAGGCCCAGGAAACAGTTTTGCTTTGGATGAAGAAAAGACTCCATGCAGCCTTGCTGAGAACAAAGATCTCTGTTCAATTTTGCATCTCCAAATTTCTCTCTTTTCCCAAAGAAAAGAAATCAATGTGTAATAGAGTTGGTACCAGGTATTTCCGAGCTTGTTTGCCTGCTCTTAGCACTCCTGTATCAAGTGGGCCCCATCAGAGAAGACATCAATAGGCACCAGAAATAGCGACTTCATTTACCTGGCTGAATCCTTCACTGAGTCTGAAGGCCTGTGTACCAGCAGGCTGGCTATTGTCAAACCGCTTGGCAGCTGTGTGATAGCAGAAAACCTTTCATCCATCGGGGCAAAGAAATGAGATTTCCTACAGATTTTAGAGTTTGGATACATATTTTTCCCTTGGTGTTTTATTTTCTTTTGTCTTTTAGTATTTCTTAAATTCTTTGTGCATTTTGAAATGAAATGTGTTTTAGAGCTAGGTATGCACACGGCCCATGAAATGCCCGTGACTCTCTGGGCTGCCAACTGCATCTGTCGTGATGCTCATGTTCCCAGGGTGCCTGATACGTGGGAAGACAGCTGAGTCAGCTGTTGTCCCTGTGGCTTATGGCCTACACTGAGTCCCTTTGTTCACAAGTCTGGGAGGGTTCCCAAGGAGAGCTTGAGGCTAGAGTGCCTTTATGTCGCCAAGGCAGGAAGAGATCGTCACACATCCCAGACAGCACCAAATGGTCTAATCACTTAATTGAAGAGCATTTACTGAGGGCCAGTTCTGATGCTTGGGTCTGTAATGGTGTTCACAGAGAAACAGGCTTCTCATGGCCTGCTACTTGTGTACTGTGGAGGCTCAAAACGTAAATACAAGGCTTGGAGTGCGGCTCAGTGGCCAAGTACTTGCTTATCATGCAAGAGGTCCTGGGTTTCATTACCAAAACTACCAAAGGAGGAGGAAGAAGAGAGAAGAAAAAGAAAAGCAATGAGTAAATTTCAAAGAGGAGTAATCTAAGGAAAATAAAATTAAAATCCTACACACACACACACACACACACACACTTTTTTTTCTTGAGAAATGAAAATATTTGACCTCTATGGTGGCCACCCTCCAAGGTGGCTGGCAGCTCACAGCCTCCAGCCTCCAGGCTCCAGTATTAAACCTTTTTGTTCCCCTCCTATCCCAAAAAGTGATCTATGTCACTAGCAGTATATTGTAGAAATGGTGACGATGATTCCTGAGGCTATCCATGAAGACAGTGTAGCTTCTGCTTAACATTTCTTTGTTAGGTTATTTTCTCTGGAGGAAGCAGCTACCAACCACTACTGTTGAGAATGTTTGCGCATCCCTGCAGAGAGGTCTGTATGCAGAGAAGCCAGATGCCCTGCCAAAACACAGAGTCACCCGCCATGCTTGAGAGTCTCCTTGGAAGAAGACACTGCAGCCCCATCATGTTACCACATGACCATGGTCCCAGCCACTATCTTTATTACAGTGTGATGAGACATTAGAACTAACATGGCCCAGCTAACCCATTTCCAAATTTCCAATCTTCAGATACGGTGAGACATTCAACATTTACTGTTTGACATAAGTAAGTGTTTCACACAAGTAGATCATTGATACAGGTAAAAAACAAAAACAAAAAACTTTGCCCTATTTGATGAATGAGAATGCAGACTCTACAGTATCAGGGATATGCTGGTGAACGAATGGCCAGGAATTATGCACACCTATTTCATGTGCACAGTCCTCCTGCCTCCAATCATTACTGCCTGTAGTATTCAACTTCTAATAAGCAGATAATACCAGGACAAAACAAAGGACCACAGTGATTTCATCTTGATCTTAGAATAGCCTTGGGTGTGGGCTGTCATCTCCTGCTGATTTTGAATATAAAAAAAAAAAAAAACAAGCAAAGAGATGCCTCATGTCATTTCTATAAAGTGTTCAGTTGATCAACTCCAATTAGAGCACATTGCTCACCCTGTCCACCTACAGCTGTGCGGTGTTCAACGGCGTCTACGTTTCGATTCTTTCCAGTCCCTCCTCTTGTGGTTTTTCAAAATCACTTAAACCTGCTGCCTAAATAATTCTGTTTCCAATCAGGACTTTCGCTAAACTTTCTCACTAAAGAGCTGTTTTCTTTCCTTTGTGTTTAAAATGAAATATCGCTTTCCTGCTAGAATACAAGAGCAAGCCATGGGCTCTTCTGGAGCTTCGCAGTTTATATTGACTGCCCTCGAGAACACAAAGCAGCCAGCGCCACACTCCTGGGACGCGAATCATCGGATTTGCTTGCCCATGTGCTGGCTTCTTTCTAGGAAGATTTTTTTCCCTACAGTGTAGGCTGCTCCTACTCATGGGGCGTCTATTTGGTGACCCAATTCTTCAGCCCCTCCCCTAGCACACTACGGTCAGGACACAAACCCTCTACACTCGGCATCACACCCAGATTGTGTAACTGCAAGTTGTTCCAATTTTCAAGACTGTGTTCAACATTACCACCAGCAAAAGGCTTTCTCTGACTTCACCAGCTAGGTATAATCTTTTATTCAAACTCCAGTATCAGTTTTCAGTTTTATTTTTCTATTTGGGTGGAGATGATAATTTCTCTGTTCCTGCTATTGGTGCCCTTTGGTGATGACACACACACACACACACACACACACACACACACACGTGTAAGCACTCAGCAGCAGCACCTGGGTGGATGCTCACAGAGGCTCAGAGTGTGAGGTTATAGGTGGGTGAGTGATCAAGCATCAGATAAATGATGGAGACCTCAGATGTGCAGATCCCATCTGCAGAAGGAGCTAAGATGGCTCACTGACACCCGCTCTACCTGCTGCTGTGTTCCCATGAAGCACACACTGCCGAGGCATAACAAAGTCTACAGCTTTCTTCACAGGTTAGCTCCACCCTTTAGGTTTGATTTAGTTGCTCCTGGAGAATCACCAGGTCACAGTATGACTCAAGAAACAAATATCAATATTTTTGAGTGTACCAAAAGAACATCACATGTGATGGAGCTCACTGACCTAACTACAGTGTCCTTTACCTGAGTCTCTGCTGGTGGCACATTTTATAGGAACACCACACTGAACACACTCAGTGTTCTCTAGTGAGCCAAGCGCTTTGGAGAGCTGAGTGCCTCCATCCACTTTCCCCTGCTTAACAAGAGCATCTCTTCCCTTCAGTTACGTCACCCTCCCTGTCCAGTTCATGACACTTTGTTGGAGGTTGTAACATCCTATGAAAATGTGACCTGATTGCACAATGAAACTGAATGTCACAGAGGTGCAGCATTGCATGAGGCGGGTGTGTTGGAGAGGGGCTCACACCCCACACACGGAGGCACTGATGGACAGGGAGGAAAGAGAGCAGGGACGCTGACACAGTGCCCCATCCTTCCAGAGGAGGCATGAGAAAATGAGAGGCTTATGACAAAGGCTTGGAAAACCTGATGAGACCCTTGCATCCCCCCCCCCGAAACCCTGTTTATGAAGCTGGATGAGTGGGCAATGGCGTGGCATGTCCTTTTTTTATACCAGTCTATGGGAAAGTGACATCAAGGAACAATCGGCACTTGATGCCTTGTTTAGGAAACAGTATAGTCACTTAATCTGTAAGATTAAATATCAATACAATCATTTTGTTAGTGGTGCAACCGACCCTTTGCTTCAAGTAGATTATATAAAGCTTTCTCGTCTTTGCCAGTTGGCTTCATGGTCATTATAATAATGGGAGGGGGGGTGGTTTTTCTCAAACAAAATTAAGAGTTTGGATTAGGGTCTCTATAGACTTGGGAATGTGATAGCGGAGACTTGGATTTGTCGGTGTTTCCTGAAACACAGGAACAGAGTTTGTCCCTCTGGGTATTAGCCGCCCACCCTCTACTGTGCTCACTGGGTCAGTGTGCTGGTTTTGAATTGCATGTGAGGGAACGCCGGGAGGAACCTGCCCATTTCTATTCCTGCTGAGCCCCTGCCTTTAATTCCACCAACAGGAGGCCTTTCCTAGGAGCTCCTGTCTTGTTCTCTGTTTTTTCCTTTCCTTTTGCTTTTCTCTCTCTCCCTGTCTCTTCTCCTCCTCCACCTTCTTCTTCAGTCTCTCTTTTTTTTTTTCTGACTTTTGTACTGAGTTTTACTAAATGTCATTTTGCCTACAACAGGGAGACCCTGAGATAATAGACTTACAGTTCTCTTAAAGAAGATGCACTCAGAGACAGAGTAGGAGGGCTCGGCTGGCATTATCTGGGAGATAGCCCTCCGGACATAGCTGTGGTGGTGTATTGACTAGTTTAACAGAAGTGGGAAGACTCACTCACGCACTGTGGGTCTCAGGGAAGGCTAGGATCCTGGACTGTCTAAATGGAGACATGAATATGCTAAGAGAACTCCTTCCTTGCTTTCATCTCCCTGCTCACTTCAAGCTCCTGGGGACTTGACTCTCCCATCACAATAGATTGTGGCCTCAAACCCCAAGACAATAAAACTCTTCTATCTTAAGTGGTTTCTGTCAGAATATTTTAGAAAATCAACTAAGACACCCTCTCCCCAGGGGCGAAGAAGGTATAGTGTGTTTTGGAAACTGTGGTAGTCGCCTGTCTACCACTATTAAAAAAAAAAAAAAGAAAAAAGAAAAAGAAACCCTGAGATAATTTACAAACAGAAAAGTTGAATTGGGACTGTAGGTTATTGGGAGAATCGTTGCTTATGTTATACCAGGCTACAAATCAACCCCTTTGCTTTTGCACTCTGGAAAAGACCTATATCTAAGTAGCTGTCTCAGAAAGCATTGGGGGAAAGCCCCACCAGCACAGGGAGTTCTGTAGATTCAATAGACTGGTGAACTAAACTCTGGCTAAAAGATGGATCTTGTGCAGACTGTCTCCCCTTGTGCCTTTGACCCTTTCTTAGTCTTTATGGGAAAGGTTAAGTTTGTCACTGGCATGGTTCTTGGGACAAGAAAAAGAAGCGACTGCATCCTGTTGACAGATTTAAAATAAAAAAAAAATAATAAGAGTCAATCTGATAACTCCACCAGGGTTCTGATTCCTCACCCAGCACTCTGTCGCATGGGAGCCCATCTGTAACTGAGTATCTCCTTCTTCATCAGCAGCCAGTGGCTGGACTCACAAAAATGATAAAAACAGACCTGGTTACAGCAGAGACTTTGATTAAGGTCAACCCTTCTTTTGAAGGCTTTAGACCTTCAACAATTTCAGTAGGTCATGAGGAATTACATACTTTTTTTTTTAAATCTAGCTGGAGCTTCCCCAGATCTGAGCTGCTAATAAGGAACATCTTGGGAGTCAACAGAGATGTGAGGAGTTAGCCTGTAGAGTTGTCTCCTGCTATTACTCCAGTGGGATGATGTTGCTGCTGTGCAACAGGATGGACTCCTTCACGCTACCACAACTCCCATCAGAGACTCTGCTGACTAAACCTAATGCTGACTCTGACCCTTTCGACCATGTGCCAACAGCACTGGGCATGGAAGTTATTTCTTGGACTCCAAAGTCCACACTGTCCCTTCCATAGCTCTTTCTCAGTCCCCTTGCTTCGTTCTCCTTCATCTGCCCACCGCACAGTCTGTCTTAAGGATGCTGCCAACACTCACCTTTGTGCTGATGTTTACAGTGATGCCCCCACTCATCTACTTGATGTGCCAGGTTTGTTAAAACATGGAGTTGTGTGTGTGGGTTTTTTTTCCTGAAATCTGCTTCCCTTCAAGTCTGGTAAGGAAGGGGTTCATCTTTCCAGGACTCCAAAGAACCCAGCAGTCATTCGTAGTTGACTCTATGCCACACATCAAAATTATCTGAAAGTCCTGTTGAATCTACCTTCAAAATACACACAAGATCCTACCGTTCTCAGCCCCTCTACTGCTTCCGCTCTGGCCAAGCCACCATCGACCCTCTCTGGGATGACTCAGCAGCCCCTAAGTGGTCTCCCCATTTCTTTCCTCATTGCCCTGTTCTCTGTGTCCTATCAGCATGCCAAAGTGATGCTGGAAGTCAAAAATAGAGCATATCACCATTTTCTTCCAAACAACAGGGCCTCATCATCCCCAGAGTAGAAGCCAAACAGATCCCTGAGAGATTCTGAAGACTTGTTATGCTTTGGACCTCTGCAGATTGACCTGAGATCTAGATTTTATGATTAACTAATCAAGGGATGGATGGACTGTCTTGGCAGAGATATCAGAAGTGGAGCCTGATTGCACACATCCAGGGGGTTAGGACCATAGCTTAGCCCTTGCTCTATCTCCTCCAGCTTCACTGGCCTCCTTGCTACCTCCTAGGCATGCTGTATGCTCCATCATTAGCACCTGCTCTTCCCTATTGCTTTCCCTAGACATTTGCGCATTTATTCCTTCTTATCTCTTGGGCCTTTCCTGCTGCCTCAGCATCACCTTTCCTGGCCTCTACTCACAAGCTTATGAACATCCCACCTAGAACTCCAAGGCTCCTTGCTCTGCTCTTTTTCCCCCATAGTATTTATCATTATAGAACATCCTAAATATTGTACAGACATCATGGGTCTGTTTATCATTTGTTTTCTGTTACTTATCAAAGTTTTTCCCAGTATCTCCCCAAGACCTATACTGCTTGGGCTCTACTTGGTGACTGACTGACAGATGGCAAACATAATGGTCAAGTGATCATCCGTCCTCAATGACATCACTCAGTGATACACAGATTGTCATTCTTAAGATACATAAATTTCTTTTCTTGTCCCCTTATTCTCTCTGTGCCAGTCAGCCTACTAAGGTGATGTTTGTAGTCAAAAATAGAGCATGTCACCACTGTCCTGAAACTAGCAGGGCCCCATCATACCCAGAATAGAAGGCAAGCAGATTCTAAGGAGGCTCTTCTAGGTGCTGTGCTAAACGTATACACCAGTTAGCACTTCTGTTTTCTCTGCTGAAACGGAATGTTTTTATCCCATGTGTAATTGGCCATAAAGCCCCCGAGGCTTAACCCCAGTCTTCATTTATTCCTCCAGGGGAAACTGATCCCTGGCTCACTATTTCTCTTAACCATATTTTTGACATTTGACTTCAAGACTTTGGTCCCTGCTTAGTCTCTGTTCCAGCATTGGAGCCAATCTGGGTGTGTTGAGTATCTGATGAAAACTCTCTGTATCAAAACTACAAAGAAGGATGCTGACGACAGTGGGGCCAGAGCAGGCAGCTCACTAAGGCCCACCATTAATTATCACCTTTGCATATGTACCAGCAAAGGGAATGAGCCTCTCAGATTTCCAGTGGGAATAGACTGACCAGCATGGTTGCTATATTCTGGAACCCACCACAGTGAGGCAATGCAGTATCCCCACGAGTAGGTTACAGAGAGTGGCCTAATGGTCCCAGAGTCGTAGCTATACCTGGGGGGACCCAGAACTCCTCTCATGGATAAGTGACTTGGAATATACTTGACGGCCAGGATTTCTTAAAATTTAGACTAAAAGTTGTAATTTAGAATGCCATCTAAGATGCTTCCCTCACATCCCGTCTGTCTGTGGGCTCCCTCTCAATCTGGTGACCCTCGCGAGAGTCTGCAGTAAAGCATGAAATTAGATCTTGCATTTTGATCTGCTTTGGTAGAATTATAGGAGTTGGCATCTTGGAAAGATGGTGATTGACAGCAGGATGTGGAGCTTGGGATTTGGAGCCCAAATACTGTGACTGAGTCTCATCTGTGCCACCTGCTGCCTATCTGACACAGAGTTAGTTTACTTAACTTCTCTCTGCATCAGATGGATCCTCTATATTATAGGCTAATGATAATAGCCTTACCTTGTGGGGCTATTGCAATGATTCAGTAAAAAAAAAAAAAATACATGTGACGTACTTAGACTAGCACTGCAATGCCAGGAAGCACTCAGTGAGAACAGCCTTGTATCCTCTTGTCTAGTCAGTCTCTCTCCCCTAGAAAGTTCTTCCTTCAGGGCCCAGCCCAAGCAAAACTGTCCCACAGTGTCGCAGACAGACCCATTGGCCTTCTTCACTTTTAACATGGGCGTTCACTTAAGAGCCTGGTAGAAACCCACTCTCATTTTATTATGCCTTTCTTGCCCACTTTGCACCTGTTAATCTGAGCTACCAAACTGGGCTGTGGCACAAGCCAAGCAAGCATCACTTGCACAGCAGAATCCTTTGAAAATCCCCTCTCCTCAAACTATCAAACTGAGAAAGTTCAACCTGTGATATTGAGGCCCCTGTGGATGCTCTGTGGACATGGGTTAAAGTGGCAGCAACTTCACAGCTCCTGGGACCTTGCCTCTGTTTCCAGGCAGGCCTCTGACCCTGATTAGTCAGCTAAAAACCTCATGGCTGAGAATGAGTAATGCGCTGTGTTGGAGGGCAGCTGTGGGAGCTCCAGTATCTACTAGGTTGACAACCCAAATGGAAATCGTGTGTGTGTGTGTGTGTGTGTGTGTGTGTGTGTGTGTGTGTGTGTGATTAGTAAAGCTCTTCTGTTTGTTCATCATCTAAGCCATAATCCCTTGTTTAAACCATAATCTTTTAAGCTTTGATTTCATAGACTCTGTGGAATTGAGCTCCATCCTTGAACAGACCTCCATGAGACTGAGGATCCTCCCCAGCCTGTGATGTAATGCCTTTTTTGGTTGATTTTGTTATTGTTTGTTTGCATTTTCTGTTTTGAAAATTAGGCAAGGGCCAAAACTAGTTCAGAAATGTGCAAGGAATGGATTTGAAGCTATTGGTGGGTAAGGTTTCTTGGAAAAGATGCTGAGTCGGATTTTAAGGCGCAAGATACATTTTAGGAATTGATGCCTATGAAGGAAAGAGGAGGAAAATAAAGTAAAGCCATGATACAGGCTCAGGAAAGCCTCAGTTGAGACAGCAGAGAGCTCTGGAACAATTCTGGCCTGAATTACATGACCTTATGCTGTTGACCTTGTAGTCTATGACTATGAGCCTCCCTAAAAGAGTGTGACCCTGTAAGGTGGCTCTGACCACATCTCTGCACTTCAGCAGCCACTGTTTCCATGTGAGGGTTGGTGTGTCACATCCCATGCCTTCTGCACCTCCTGTACCACACTCTGGATAGAGACGCCTGGAAGCACTGTGCATCCATGGGCACCTAGCAATGGGGATGCTTATTAGGTGCTGGGTGAAGAGTCAACAACATTTAACAAGAGCTGGACCTCCCCCACTCCCCTGGCCCACTGTCTGTCTACCTGAGATGGTTTACCTACATCTACCCACTCCTTCCAAAGCCACCAAATAAGTACTTTGGGCTTTAAGAAGTTTCTATGGTCAAAAACCACCCCTGAGAAAGTGAGTTACAGAGAGTGCAAATTAACACCCCCCCACACACAAAGGCATTAGAAATTACAGGGGCCATTGAAGAATGTGGTCCAAGAATGGTGAGTCACACTCTTCAGGATGTCAGGATCTCTTTCCATCTCAGGACTCTATCTGAAGACTTCCTCAGTCTAGAACAGAAGCATGGCTCTGTCCAAGGTCCTGCTGGGGTCTGCTGAAGGAAGGGAGGGAGGGAGGGAGGGAAGGAAGGAGGGAGGGAGGGAGGGGCTAAACACTTTCCACAAAAGCCGTGAGTCCCTCCCAACACAAGAGGTCTATGAACCAAGCACCTAGTCACCCTTGCCTAAGTTCAGTCTCATTGAATACCTTCTTGTAAAAGAAGCAGATGAGCTCCTGCCCTCATCGGCTCTTTGTACACATGGGTGTGTAAACGTCATACTGGGATTGCACCACAAGCCATGTGGACATGGCCCCACCCTTCAGAGCTCGGATCTCATGGACAACATGAATCTGCCTCCGTAGCCTCGGGAGAATGGCTACTGGGCACACGTCATCCAAAGTCTGGAGTTCTGTGAGATTTGAGAATCTAGACAGCCGTGGGCTGTGCCTGAAAGGCTCTGTGTGCCTACCCATTTCTGCCAGTGGGTAAGGACATGTCCCCAGAGAGTCTCAGAGATGTTGGATAAGAAACTCCCAGGACATGGAGTCGAAGAAATGTGTCTAGTTTATCTGCCAGGCACTATCCAGTGAGGGCTGACTCCACCACCCCATATCCACAAGGGTTTGAGGCATTCGATAAAAACAAGCTTCAGTGTTGAAGTCTCTTTTCACATGGCCTGAAGGATCCATCCCACTGCATCTGTGCCAGGGAAGATTTGGGGAAACATGATGAAACCTTGGCTGTTACAAAGCAAGTCAGGCTGCAGAGGGTGATCCAAGGCCCGCCCTTCTCTGGGACTTGGAGCCTGGGGCTCTTCCCGAGGAATCTGCCCATAGTCTTGATCCCAGGCCACCCACATGCCCACCTACTTCAGGAACTTACTCCTAGCCTATGCCTTCTCCCTGTCACAGCAACATCTGAAATGTAAGATAATAAAGAAAGAAACAAGGTACCCAGCAGGGGCTCTGGGCCCACGATTCAGACAGGATTGCCTATTGCGTGACTGGGGGTAACGATCAGACAGGAAGCTCTCAGGGCCCTGGTTCTTTCCACTTTGATCTCTAACTTCCAAGCTAGATCCCAGGGAGCTTTAAAACTGCCCCAGTCCCATTTGAAAGGAGATAGCTTCAGGCTTGGTGAGGGAGGGCTCCTTCACTGATTCGGCTTCTCTTCCTAGCGTCTTCCACTGAGCACCGACTGTGAAAACTGCAGGGCAGGAGTGCCAGCCTGATTTAAAATACATTTATTACTAGTGGTGGGAAAAGTTGGGGAGGGAGTCACTGACATAGACCTGCATTCTAACTGCTGGAACAGGATGGGTGAGGGCATGGAGCCAAGGCAGGTAGCCCGTACACTCCATGTCTGCGTCACTGCTGC
>OU015742.1:4323407-4346939 GCA_907169655.1 Acomys percivali | reverse complement strand
TAATAATAATAATAATAATAATAATAATAATAATAATAATAATAATAATAAACAAAGCAAAACTTTTCATCACGGAAGCTGTAGTGTGTCACAGTGTGTCCCACAATGGACCCCTCTGTCCACACATCTTCACTTGAGAATGTTCACCACAATGAGTCACTGGTCTGATTCGAGGTCTCTAGCTTCTGTGACACTATCAATATTGGCTCCTCACCAGATGCTTCCTGTCTATCCTTTTGCTGCCTATAGTAAGACGCCATTATGTTGTGGGTGGTTTTTCCTCCCGTCCCTTAGCTTCCGGAATAACGACTCATGGGGCTAGAATAATTATTTGTGGATACCTAGGCCTTACTGCTAGATTCTTCTCTGACTAGCTCATAACTTAAAATAACCCATTGTGCTAATTTATATTCTGCCATGTGGCTGGTTACCTGAGCTCAGGCACCATGTAACCATTTTCCTCACATCTTGCTGGCTGAAACACATGCGCCTGGCTCTCGCCCAGAATTATTTCTGCCTCCCAGATGTTCCACCTCCCATTTCCTGCCTAAGCTATAGGTCATAGATTTTTTAATTGACATGTATTGCATCCATACAATACACAAGATAATTCTTCTACAGTTGCCCTGTGTCATGGAGATCCTGCAGCTTTGGACCAGCCTTTTTGCTCACCCCAACCAGCTCACAGATGATGTAGATTTTAGTGTGTATCTGGGCCTAGATGGGAGCTGATCACCCAACTGGCTCTGCCTTATCTGCACCACCAGGGCAAGCTTTCCAGCACTGCTCCAGCTAGGCCACCCAGTGCCACCATCAACAGGAGGCAGGGTCAGCTCTCCCATTCTCATGGCCTTGGGAATGGCTCACCTGCACTCACGCCTCCAGAGCCAGCTCTACTGCGTTGCCCAGTTGACACGTGGGGCCCACTCTCCCAAGTGCTGCAGATGGCGAGGGGCAGGGACAGCTCACCTGCTCTCACAACCACATGGCCAGTTCTCCTGACTGCCACAGGTGTTGGGGTGGGGGATGGCTTCAGGGAGGGCATGACCTCGGTGCCTGTGCCACTTCATGACAGAGCAGTGGTAGAGCCAGCACCTCCTTGCTCTCACCCTCAGAACTGGCTCACCTGTGCCCCTGCCTGGGCAAGGCACAGGGCCTGCTCTCCTGAGTGCTGCCACCATTGAGAGATGGGGCCAGTTCTGCACTGCCCCCTGTACATCCACATGCTCCCAGGTGGCTGCTCAGACTAGGGATGTCCGCATGGTCTCTAGTTGTAATATGAACCACAGACATCAAACCAACCCTTGCCGATGCATGGCCAAGGACTAGACATGGCCCTTTGCAGCAGCACTGGCCAGGGCTTCACCAGGCCTCAGGCAGCTGGTGGGGCTGGCTACTTACAACAGGCTATTCCTCTCCTCCCTGTGTCTTTAGTTCCATCTCCTTTCACAGTTCCCAAACTGTTCCACGCCTCTCTCTCTCCCATCTGTCTGCCACACACTAGCACACTGTAGTGGCTCCCACTGCAAGCAGGCCACGCAGCTGGCAGACTTCTGCGTGACCTCCATTGTTTGTGCCTCAAGGGGGCAAGAGGGCCTGTAGGTGTCTACAGCTCCCCTATGTGGCATGGCAGTTGGCAGGTCTAAGGATGCTTCCCTCTCCCGCACTGTGGGGCCTCAGTGTGTCTACAGCCCACACAAGCTGAGCCGTGCAGCTCTGGCTGTCTATGGTGGGCATCTTTCCCAGCCCACTCTACCTGGCTTGCCAGTCTCTGAATGTCTTCCTCCCTTGGTTTTGTTTTTGTAGAATAAAAACCACCAAATGTAGTGACTTGAGTTCAGAGTCTTTAGTTGAGCAAGAGAAAGAAGATATTCCTTTAACTTGCATGTACTCTGGACTTTGGGTACCTATCCCAGGAGAGTTGAAAAACGTAGCAATACAGTATCACAATGCTACCATCTATTCATTTCGATATTATCAACTTTGACACCATAAAGTATCTCTCAACAGTGGCCCGCAACACTTTGGAACTCGATGCACCACCAATTGTCAGTATCCAGTGTGTTCATCCTGGAGTGACAGTCTCTAAGGCAACAATAAAGCCAGTAGATATCTTTGCAGAGGTTTAACCCTCCAAGGGCTTTAAATATCATGTTGGTGATATTTGTTAGAGGTTCATAGTCACCTGTAGAATTATGCTGTCCAAAGTGATAGCCACTAGCTGCCCACCACAGCCATCCAAATTTTGATGGATGAAAACCAAATGGAATTAAAAACTGAGTTTGTTGGACATTCAAGTTACACTTCAAGTGCTTGTAGCCACATATGGCCAGGGGCCACCATGCTGGATAGGACAATGCAGACCGTGTCAGTATTACAGAATGCCCCACAGTACAACTGAATCACATTATCTTGCATTTTCTAGTGGTGGATGGAAATGGGCCTACCTAGACATGAGTCTGGTATCAACAGAAGAAGAGCAAGAGTGTGCTGTTGGGGACAGGGATACCCTTGTCCCCACAGAGGACTGATCTGTGTATTGACAGGGATAAACACCTGGTGTCTAGACACAGCCCACATTCCTGTGACTCAGAAAGAAGATATGGAGTTGAAGATCAAGTTTCAAGTTTCATTCTCCACAGACGCTTCTTCTGGTGAACTAGCCTGACAAGTCCTTCCCTTGTAAATGTCACAGCATAAACCAGAAATCTTCTCAGATCTCATCTCCTATTGTCTTTATTCAAGAACTGCCCTTATCTCTGTGCCTGTGAGCTTTTATCTTGAGGAATTTTTGCTTGACACTCATCTTTCCATGCATCGTGTACTCTAGTAATTTTAAATGCACTCTTTTCTTTTTTTAATAATATTTTTATTTTTCTTACCTATACATTTACATTATTATACATATATAAAATAAACTACACAGAGCAAGAAGAACCATGACACAATCAGGAATTATATGACTGTTACACCCATAGTGTTTTGGCTATTTATTTGTATTTGGCAACCTTGAAGAAAAACATTTTCCTATTTTGGTGAGTTTAAAATTCTGAATGTAAAGCAATATCTTTTCTTTGATTGATCAAGCCTTGGCCTCCGAAGTCATTTTCAAATTACCATTCAGTCACTACTTTGTAAAAAAAAAAAAAAATCCCTGAACCCAGACATGTTTGTTAGGTTAAAAAATAAAGTGGTATGTGTCTGTATAACAAATGGCCCCTAAATCTCACTTACACACAAGAATGAGCATTTATTTCTCATCTGCCATTCATTTTGGTGCCAGTTTGAAGTGGCAGCAGCTACTCAGAGGAAGATTTCAGTGATGGCAGAAATAAAAGACAAGTGAAAGACGTTGGCTTCCTTAATGCAAGCAACCCATCACATCTGCTCTCATCAAAGTGACCATATTGCCATGCCCAAAGCCAAGGCTCAAGAAGAGGCATTCTGTGTTATATAAGAATTTCAACGTTACCGTTACCTAGCCTGTGATGTGAGTCCCTGGTAGAGTGTGAGTAGCATCCAATAATTCAGTCCACTGCATTGTGTTACACAGATTATGCAGCTGTCAGGGGAGGAAAGCGAGCAGATAATCAATTATAGCTCCCGCTGGTAGACTTACACTCCGTGAATGAGCTCTGAAGGATCGTATATCTGTTGCTATGTAGCAAGCTGCTCCAGTATTACATGACATCAAAGAAGCACCAGGTCGTTTTGCTTATAATTTTGTGGGTGAGAAATCTGAGCTCAACTCAACAGGATGAAACTTCTGGTCTGGGATGTTGCTGCCTGTGTTTACTGAAATGTCTCAAGGAAGAAACATGTGCCTCTCTTTCTCCAACAGGCTAACCCAAGCTTGTTCACGTGGTGGTAAAAATGTCCCTAGAACCAACCTAGACGCATAAGGCCTCCTAAAACAAAGACTTAGAATTGGCGCCCATCAGTTTGTTGCGTCCTAGCTCTGCCTCAAAGGAAGCCATGCCAGATCTGAGAGATGCAGAAACAACAGAATCTTCTTCGAGAACAGTGGTCCTCAACCTTCCTAATGCTGTGACCCTTTAATACAGTTCCTCCCCTTGTGGTGACCCCCCCAACCATAAAATTATTTTTGTTGCTACTTCACAACTGTAATTTTCCTACTGTTATGATACTTTATGTAAATATCTGACATGTTGGGTGGCTGGTAATGACCCCCAAAGGAGTATGACACATAGGCTGACAACATCTGTTCTACATGGTATAAGCTCCAAGAAATCTTGTATTACTTCTGAAATTTTCTAGATAGAGCTAGGATTGTGAATAAATTTATGATGTTGGTCACCCATCTGGAACTTTTCATAGAGGAGTAGAAATTATTGGGTGATGGAGTTCAGAGAAGAACTCTTCGTCAATGACTCTCTCCAGAGAGGCATCGTTACATGCTCTGTTACTCGATGAGACAATAGTAAAAGTATGCTGGGGTCATATGTTCACTTCATCCAGTTATTCTCAATCCCACATAATGCCATCAGTTCCCTGGGGGAAATCTGCAGGATCTAAATTTACTAAGAAAGTCCCCACGCATATCTACCGTAGGTCGTGCCCACCTGTCCATCCTTTTTAAGGGAGGGGGCTACAGCTGTCTGCAACAGCTGCAACAATAACACTAGGTCTCTATAGTTTCATTCTTTATGAGAGCCAAAGTGAACACAGTGACACGATGGCATTTATCCCTTGGGGGATATATTTACTCAGGAACAGCTGGCCACAAGTGAATGCAAGTGTGTGACTCCCTAAAACCCGCATCTTCCCCATGTACTCACTCCCAACTTGCCGCTTCCTCCTACCAAGGTTTTCAATGTAGCACACTCTCTTATAGCGTGTAAAATCAATTCCAAATTCCATTTCTTCCTATTCATATGTAAGAGTTCTTTTTTATGTAACTTCCCTTCAGTTTGGTACAGCTGACCATAACTTCACCGGATACCTTTGAACTTATTGTAGGAATTATCATGCTTCAGTATTACTTGAATGTGTAAAGTGGTGATTTTCAAATAGTGGTGGTGGCCAAGTCCAATTCACATATGTCAGAACTAAGAAATGAAACTTTATGCCAGACTCCATAACAAGGACTTGAACTCGGGGTGGTCATGCCAGTCCAAAGGGAGGTGAGTTGTTCTGTTTAACTGGAGAACTGCCTATTTTTATTCCGCTTTCATAGTAAGTAACCCCCAATTTGATGTTCTTGAACGGTATCACATCCATCTTTACAATAACCACAACTCATTTCAATAGTAACTGGGGATTTGTTAGTCCCACCCTGGGGGCCTGAAGAGCTCTTTTTGAGGACACAGAAGCTAAGGAATTAGTTTTTTTCTTCTAAATCTGTATTCCTTCATGTTGGCATGCTGCTTATACCACAACTTAATGTGCTGATGTGAAATTACCAGTGGCCTTACTATACCTCCTGAGAATTCCGTCCATCAAAGCCGGGAAAAACAGTGAACAATGTAGGAAGAAAATTAGTTTTCATAGCCTAAGTCACCACTCCTGCTGAGAAAGCATTGACAATCTCAGTTATTAGCCATATGTTCGTTTGATCAGCCATCCCTTTTTCAGTATCAATGTGGGCCGTCATATAGAGCCAGTTAAATATTTTTTTTAATTCCCATAGAAAGTCTTAGAGGAGTTGTTGGACAAGAACGAAGCCCCTTCTCCTGCGATTGAAAACTATTCCACATTGTTTTAGGAACTGGTGTGAAGTGCCTGACCTAGCAGAGGGCCACCAGTTAAGCCCATAGGCTCTAGCATATCAAACTTCCTTATCATCTGAAACTAAGGGGTGAGTTGTGTCCAGGAGGCATCAGAATGCAAAACACTTAGGCAAGAGCTAGCAAAACCAAAGCGCAATAGGGATCTGTGTGATCCACAGATATCTCCACCTCCCAGGTAGACTCATCTGAGCTCTTCTAAGGCATGTCATAATTAATTACTCCTGAAGGCCTCTCCCACTCACCACGTCTTCCCATTTTAGCAACTATAAGTGTTCGTCTTCTTCTTTTTATTTTTTTTAGATGCTCTGTCTTCTGCATTTCCCCACTATTATTATATCTCTTACATTGGACACTTGAGATTTTATGAGAGAGAAAAGCCCTTCAATTGGTTTCATCTTTCACCAGCCTGATAGAATTTTTGACCCTTTGTCTGTTTAGGAACCCCATGTGCTCACCTCTTTTATGGGCATAAAAATGCATTGTGTTTTGTTTTTTGTTTATTACTTTTTGTTTTTCACTTGTAGCATGGGGATACAGGAAAAAGGTATAGCCTAAAAACTGGTAAATATTCTGGAAGTTGAGAGAAATAACAAAACAAATCCAAGAACAATTAACATATTAGATGAAGAATGAAAGAATATGGCATGTCTGGCCAGCATCACTTAATGTCCTACTTTGTTAGTTAGTGTATATGGAAGAACACTGTGACTTCCCTTGATGAATGTTCACTGAGTCATTTGTGGGGAACCCCATGTCCTCCTTCCTCCCCCACCGGACTCCACAACAGTATAAGGAGCCGATCTCCCTGTGAGAACCTCACAAAGTCACATGAACCACCACCCCTCGTGGGCACGAGGCCCAGAGAAGCACAGTGGAAGAGGTAAGAAATTCTGTCATACTTAGGCCACTGAATTCCATCCTCCTGCCAGACAGCGTGCCAAAATTGGAATGAAGTGCACAGCTCGTGCCTTCTCCCTCAAGAGGGAACGAGGGTAGGACACCCTTCATTGGCTGTTGGAGAGCTGTCGACTTGGTTGCTATCTTGCCTGACAAAGAACACTGAAGAAGAAAGGTGACAGCATGCTGTGGGTGCTTACAGACCTCTGCGAACAGTGGCAACCCCTTTCGCTGTCCACAGCAGCAGAGATTTTATTATCACAACTGACACTAGAGGGAGCACTTGAGTAGAAACAGGCTGAGCTCTGCAGCTGGCTGGGAAATAGACCCACAAGGTCTAAGGGAAGATGCCACAGGCCCGCAGGATCTCTCCTGCTGGTGATGGAAGAGTGTGGTCCCCATGGTAAAGCAGCCCACAGCTTGGGAACCAGAGGATTGTTTCAACGCCTAAATCCCAACAAAACAAAGTTAATTTTGAAAATGCAAAATGTGAGACAGTCAAAGAAACAAAGCAAATATCAGAAATGGATCTTGGGGAAATGGGAGTCTCCAAATTAGCTGTATTTAGAGGTATATATGTTTGTGTGTGTGTGTGTGTGTATATATATATATATATATATATGCATTTAACAACAATTAAAGAACAAAAAGGCCTTGAATTTGAAAGAGAGCAAGGATGAGTATATGAAAGGGTCTGGAGGGAAGAAATGGGAAAAGGAAATGAAGTAATTGTGTTATAATCTCAAAAAATAAGAAAAGTAATAGTTGTTTAAAATAGTTTAAAATGACCATTATAAAGGTGTTCATTGGGAATGCAAAAGTCAACAAAGGCAAGAAAATATTGTTAACAAAAACAAAGTGTATGTGTGTGTGTGTGTGTGTGTGTGTGTGTGTGTGTGTGTGTAGTCTCTAGAGAGACTCAATACCAAGTTGTCCTAAGCACACGAGACCATGGAAATAAAGGGGCAAAAAATAAAAAAATAAAAAAACCTGGTGTCACTGACCTGTAATCTCAGCTACTAAGGAAACTGAGGCAGGAGGATGGCAAGTTCAAAATTCATCTCGGCTACAGAACAAGCTCAAGGCTCATGAACTTAGTGAGGCACTGTCTCAAAAACTAAAAACTTAATACCAGGGTTTGGGATGTAGCTGGATGGTACAGTGTTTGTCAAACATGTGTGAGGCCCTATGTTCAATCCCAGAACCCTACAAAAAGGAAAAGAATGAAGGCAATCGAAGAGACTTCGAAGACATAAAATGCACCAATATAAGCATTGTAGAAAACTCAAGAAGAGAATTTGAGTAAATGTCCAAATTGCTTTTAAGTTTGAGGAAGTGCATATACAAATCTGGAGAGTTTGAATAATTAATGGTTACATAATGACTCAAATTGGAGGCTGAGGTGTAGCTTGCTGGTAGAGCACTTGACTAGCATTATAAGGCCCTGAGTTTGAACTACAGCAATGAAAAATAAATTAACTGTGGATGGAGCCCAGCGATTCATATGTGGTAGGCAAGCATTCTACCAACTCAACTACATATGAGCCTGTGTGATCTATTAGGTATTACTGAAGTTTCCCTGGTGGTGTGTTTCAGAGCAATAGCTCAGAAGGGCCTGATCCCCAGCTAGTGGCATTATTGGAAAGTTTGTTACTATTTAGCTGGAGTCTCACTCAGGGGAAGTAAAGTCACCATATCCCATGATGCACCTTAAAAGCGATATGGAGACCTCAGTCCCTCCCGCTCTCTTTCTGCTCCCAGGTTATCAAGAGATAAGCAGCTCTGCCCTATCATCCCCCGTGGTGCATTACTTTGTCAAAGGCCCCCAAAAGGGGAAATCATGGCCATAGAATGAACTGTCTGAACTAATTGTGGTCGTTTGAATGTAATTGGCCCCCGTAGGCCCACAGGAACTGGCGTTATTAGGAAGTGTGGCCTTGTTAGAGGAAGTGTGTCACTGAGGGGGTGGGCTTTGGGGTCTTCTATGCTCAAGCTACACCCAGTGCGGCACAAGGTTTCTTTCTGCTGCCTGCAGATCAAGATGTAGAGCTCTCGGCTCCCCCAGGACCATAGACATGCACGCTGCCTTGCTTCCCACCATGGTGATAATGGACTAAACCTCTGAAACCATAAGCCAGCCTCAATTAAATGTTTTCCCTTACAAGAGTTGCCATGGTCATGGTGTCTCTTCACAGCAACAAAACCCTAAGTAAGATACCTATGAACCAAAGACAAATCTCTTTTCAGCTGGCTTTCCTCTGGTGTCTTATGACTGGGATAGGAGGCTGAGCTAACACAAAAAGACTGGGGTTGCTGAGGTGGCACACAGCATGACTTGCCCTACGAGGGCTGACGATTTTTGAATTGGAGTTGAGATTTTCAAAGTTTTCATTATCAGGTGTTTCTTATTTCTCTGTGTTTTGTATTTTTAAAAAATGGAACTCGTACATGTCAAAATCTGAATAGATTTAGAGTTCTGCTGAATAAAATAAAACGAAGGTGATTATGAAATTAAAAACTTAAAAAGTCTTTGAAGCAGTAGGCGAAGAAAGACTCGTACACAGGGGCACTTTCCGTGAGCCTGCTGGTGGATTCTTTCTCACGGAGCCTTGTAAATTAGAAAGGGGAGAAATAAGAAACTCAAAGGGCTAAAAGAAACCTGCCAATCGTGCAGCAAAACTCTCCTTCAAAACTGAAAAATGTAAAGAATTTCCCAGATAGGCCTGAGCGTTTGTTAGCATCAGACCTGCCCTTCAAGTTGAACCAGCTAAGCCAGACAGCATCATGAAGGTGAGCAAAAATATATGAGGCTGCACATGCACATACATACCCATAATATTCTAATTTTAGCACATATCCTTTAATTCAGGTCAATAACTTGAGGACAGCCACCCTTTTTCATTTGGCTCAATGATATATATAACCTTGTTTTCTTATTTAGCATAGCTTTCATAACCTACACATAAATTCCACTCTTCCAAAGGATTTCAAATGTCAAGTCAGGCCGTGGTGGGAAGGGGCTGACTGTCCATGGTCCAGCCAGGGAGGCGTGCCCCAACGAAAACATACCTCCCACATCTGGGACAGCCAGAGGGACTGGTCTCCATGGAGGTGCTCTGAAACAGCACCATAGTTGTTCATTCTGGCCCTCGAGCTACCACTGTGTGGAAGCAACATGCTAGCTGCCTAGGAATGAAACCGATTAGATGGACAGACCCCTCATTATGTAGAACATAATCGTCGTGACCGTGTCAGTATGTGTGTGGAATACAGATACCGATGACTTTAAAAGTACCGAGAGTGATGATGCTAAACTTTGTTTTACAAGGTCTCTAGGGAAATGCCCATCATAGAATATTTAAAATAAACCCATAACATGTCAATTCTCAGTGTGTACATGGATAACACTTTCCTCCATCACAGTTTCAGTCAGGAGGAGCAGAAAGAAAAAGATGTACACAGAGCAGCATCCTGTGTGACTTGGTGCTGGTACGGTGTGTATAAAGGGAGGTAGAGACTAATTTCTAAAAGAATTTTGCAAATGTCTATCATTGTCTTGTAATTACTAAACTCCTCCATAAGCAGGGCAGGGACTGCCTGGCCACACTTAGGTCCCAGAATTTAACATTACAGTATTGCTTAAGTCCGAGCAGGAGTGTCAAGCTTTTGTAAATCTGAGGATACTGATATGGCGTGTAGGAATATGGCCGTCACCCTAATCCAGGCTAAAGCTTCCTTGATGGTCAGTGGGGGAAAAGGCAAGTGTCACAAGCTTGGGTCTCATGCATGGAGAATTTTAGGGGCTGTTTCGTTATGCTGAATGAACTGTGCCGGGTACAAAAGGACAAGCACTTCATATTTCTACTTACATGGGGTACCTAGAGCAATCAGGGTTAGAGACAGAGTAACGATGGTTGTCAGGACATTGGGCAGTGGTGAGTGGAGAATTCTAGTTAAGCAGACAGCAGTGACAATGACAATACCAGTAGGTACTGTTGGCAGAAGTTTTATATGAAAAAGCCACCACGAAAGCACAAAGCGAATGGGCACAGCGTATTTGGTGCCTTTGCTGTTAACTACAGAACGATTCTCAACAGCTAAGTAACAGCACCAAGCTGTGTGTTCATCAATGGGAGAATGGATGAAGGACCAACAGTTTGTGTACAAACTGGAATTCTCCTCTGCCATAAAGAAGAGTGGAGTGATGTCACTGGCAGGAAAGGGGATGAGGCTAAAGATATTCACATTAAGTAAAGTAAATTGATGTCAGAAAGATAAATGTTGTAGGTTTTCATTCATTTGTCATTCCTGCATTTTTTGCATAGATATATAAAACTAAGTGTGTGTTTATGATATGAAAGCAGAAATGGAGCTGTCTAGGAGGAAAGAGGTAACTAACAGGAGGGGAGGGGGCATGAGGGAGTACGGTGTGGTGGTATGAGAAAACACGCCTAATGTACGAGATATACTTGTATGGAAACGTCTAAAGTAAATTTAAAGAGAAAATGTGTGTATCTATATGTGAATAGTATGTATGTAAAATACACATCTATGCATTTGGTGTCAACAACACACTTAAAATGGTGAAGGTGTACCCAGGTGTGGTGGCACATGCCTATAATCCCAGCACTTGGGAGGCAGAGGTAGGTGGGTCGTTGTGAGTTCAAGGTCAGCCTGGTCTACAGAGTGAGTCCAGGACAGCCAAGGCTACACAGAGAGACCCTGTCTCAAAAATAACAAACAACAACAACAACAATGGTTAAGGTGGTAAATGATTTTAAAGATCTATTCTGTTTTAAATTACACACAAGTGTGTGGGTCTGTGTGCGAGTCTGTGTGTGTGTGTGTGTGTGTGTGTGTGTACCTGTGTGGGTCTGTGTGTGGGTCTGTGTGAGGGGGGTCTGTGTCTGTGTGTGCATCTGTGTGTGTGTCTGGTGTCTGTGTGTGGGTCTGTGTGTGTATCTGTGTGTGGGTCTGTGGGGGGGGTCTGTGTCTGTCTGTGCGTGGGTCTGTGTGTGGGTTTGTGTGTGTGTGTGTGTGTCTGTCTGTGTGTGTGTGTGCATGTGAATGTGGATGCCTGTTGCTGCCAGAGGCATCGGGTGTCTCGGAGCTAGTGTTACACATGGTTGTGAGCTGCCTGACCTGAGTCTGGATACAAAATTTAGGTCCTTTGCAAGAGCAGTGTGCACTCTTAACTGCTGAGCCATCTTACCAACCTCTATCCTAATATTTCTTTAAGCTTTTGAAAATATTGGTTCCAAACTTTGGCAAGTGTGGCTCACCCCAATATGCCTCTGTCCCTCTTAGCTATGGGACCTAGGAGAAGCATGCCCTAGGCTCCCATTCCCTCTTTAGAAAATGAGGCAGCCACATGCACCTACCAGGACCGTGGGAACAATTAGACAATACTGCAGAATCACTAAAGACCCAGCATACCCCGCTCACAGCCTCAAGTGCAGGCTTTCAGTGCCCTGCTAGGCATTAGGACAGCAGGTTGTTTTTAATTCCAGGATTCAGAGAATCTGTCATCTTGGGAGTTAGTGGAGCCCAGCAGCAGCTGATCCCTGGCATGACTTCCACAGCAGGACAGGTATGGGACTGTCCCTTTGCCTCTGCCACACATTACCAAAAGCTTAATCACACCATGCAACCCAAGCCAATACTCTGACAGTCCTAGAGGTTAAAGGTCAAACATCAAGATGTTGGAAAGACTGAGCTCCCTCTGGAAGCATCAGAGAGACTCTACCTTTCTCAGGCCCTGGTTCCTTGAGCAGGGGGCCCTTCCTTGTATCTCCTGAACTTCTTGCTACAATCACCACATATCCTGTTGCCGCTTCTGTCCCCCAACCCCTCCCATAAAGACCCATGTGTCTATTTGGGGACTTCTGCAAAGTGCATCTCCCTGTGACACTAGCACATCCTCAGCTTCTGGGGTCAGGAGCTTAGCTGACTATATCAGATATCTTTCCTCTTAGGAGGCCCTCAGAGAGACCCTGCCTGTCCCCGCTGAGCCCCATGCTGGGAAGAAGGGACAGTCCTGTCATAGTTTAGGCATCCTTGTCAATAGGTCTGGAGTGGTGAACCCATCCTAAACAGTCCTTCACAAAACACTCATCCTTATCTGCACCTTCCTGGACTCTGCCTGCCCTGTGGAGGATTATCTGCCCAACGGGGTGTAAGTCCCTGTAAGACATTAAGTCGGGACTGCTTTCCATTTAATTGGGTTGGGTAGGGAAGGCGTTTTTGTGAACAGCGGTTCTCAGTCCTCCATTCTGTGACCCTTAACACAGTTCCTCCGCTATTGTACATGTACAGTTCCGCATGTTATATAACCTTCATTAATACAGTTCCTCAACCATAAAATTAATTTTGTTGCCACTTCATAACTGTAATTTTGATACAATTATGAATTGTAATGTAAATATCTGTGTGTTCTGATGGTCCTAGGAACTGCTGGGTTACAGCACTGGCCTTTTGCCATTCAGTTGGCTCTGGTCTTTGGCCATGCCATTCCAGCACTTTGCCATAATCTTCCATTGCCCCATCTGGGCAGTGGAGATTATAGTTCCTAGTCACCTCACCAGTCAGCTAAGGCCAGCAGAACAGAATACCACATGTGTACTGGCTGAACCAACACAAAGGTTTTGGTTTGGTTTGGTTTTTTTCCTCGCAGCTCAGAAGGCTGGCAAGATGTCAAGATGTTGAGTGGTCATTTCCTCTGAGGTCTGTCTCCCAGGTGTGACAGTGGCCATCATCATGTCTCCTTTTGGATCCCTTTGCACCCTAAGCTCCACTTCTTCCAAAGATACCAGCTTTTAGGTTGGGGTCCATCCTAATGGCCACATCTCTTTCCATTCCATATTGCAAGACCTTGTCTCCAAGATCGCACTCTTGAGTTTTGAGGAGATACAGTTGAGCTGAGCAGCATGGTGACATCTCAGAAGAGCTGCATGAGAATTCAACTGGGCAAAGCATGCAGGAAAATGTCTTTAGAAAGTGCCTGGCTCTGAAAATTTATTAAATGCTGCTGCTATTGCTGCTGCTGCTGCTGCTGCTGTCACTGTTTGTATTTATAAAGGAGAGAAAAGGTTCCTGAACCTTCCACTTCTTTTCATGTTCCCTACTCAGGCATGGTCATTCCTAAGGGCTGAGACATCTCAGTCAAAGGAGAAGCACTGCAGTTCCTACCTCTGCAGTGGTGTTTCTATGCTGTTTGAAGACAGCCTGCCTGTCTCTTTGAAATGCTTATTACCAAGGCATTCCTGAGTCAAGTTTTCCAGGTCAGCAATCTGAGCTTTGATTTTCATAGGACACTTTTGATATGCTTAGCTCTTTCCTCATAACTCCGGGAAGCCAGAGTTTTATGTTTGTTGGAAAACTGAGAAAAAGAGACTCATTTCCACATTTCAGTTGCCCAGCTGGTACCAGAAATAATTCTTCCGGGGAGACTTCAGTCCTCTTACAGGGAAACAGGATTTATGTGTGTGTGTGTGTGTGTGTGTGTGTGTGTGTGTGTGTATATATATATATATGGATCTGAAGCATCTTAACAGTGTCCATGAAAACTTTAATCGCACCTTGAGCAGCCAAGTGTCTCTGCATTCACCAACTTGAGTTACTAAGGGAAGTATCCTGTTAAATCCAGGATAGCATGGATTATGGCTATAGGCATAGATACTTAAAAGGTCATTAGGAACCCTGACAGGTTCACTAAATGACTGTTTTAAGTTCATTCCTAGGGCCTAAGACCTCCTCAACCATGGGGTTTGATGAATTTCACAATACCA
Source organism: Acomys percivali (assembly GCA_907169655.1). Lineage (NCBI taxonomy): Eukaryota > Metazoa > Chordata > Mammalia > Rodentia > Muridae > Acomys > Acomys percivali. Next base: position 4,332,505 of record OU015742.1, on the reverse strand, counting down.
GGAAGGAATTCTCTCTTGTGTAGCAGGCTTCTCCTGTCAACAGTCAATCATGGATCAGGAAGGGGCTTGTGGCGGGGGGATGGAGGGGAGAACCCATCCTTGCTGAACTATTAGCTACTGAGGGGTGTTTGGGAAAAGAAGGTCACTGTCTTCAGTTGTGTTTCCCCTGAAGAGCCCACCAGGCTCCAGACTCCAGTGGTGGTTCCAAACCTATCTTCACACAGAAGGTCAGGGTTTAAATCAGTGTGTCATAAAAAATGAAACAAGAGGCATAGTGATGGATAGATGGGGGTGGAGGGGGGACTGGAGGAGCCGTAGTAATCAGAATGCACTTTATTCGTGTGTGAAGTTGTCAATAAATGTGTTTTTTTAAGATTTATTCCACAATGTTAATAGCGATTTGTCCAGACTGCTGCCATCTGAAATATCCATTGGCCTGTAAACAGGTGAACAAGTGGAATATGGGTCAGCAATAAAAGGGAACAAATCATTGTCCCAAACAACAGCATAAATGAAAGGCAAGGATACAGAGTGAAAGAAGCAGATATGAACACCATGTAACTCCACTGGTGTGAGTACTGTATAACTCCACTGGTGTGAGTACCATGTAACTCCACTGGCGTGAGTACCATGTAACTCCACTGGTGTGAGTACTATATAACTCCACTGGTGTGAGTACCATGTAACTCCACTGGTGTGACCTCCTAGATGAGCGAGATGCCTCTGGGGGGGCTAGGTGACCTCTCTATGCAGAGGTATAAACATATAGATATGCTACATTTTTTATGATTGACTAAGTTTCAGATTTAATACGGATACATTTTATAGCACATAAGCTGAGCTTCAAAACTTTTGCTGAGAAGTCAGTTAGTAAATAAAGAGCATTCAACGAAAGTAGAAGAAAATTAACCCTCTCATGTTCACAGGGTGAATGATTAGAGAGGAGAGCTTGACGTTCACCTTGGGACATGTGTTCTGTCTCCCAAACACAGCCTACATGTGACTCATGATGCCACTTATGAACAGGGGGCCTCTTTCTTTTCCTGAAGCATTTCACCATTGCTCCTCACAAGGGAGATTTACCACCCATATCTACAAGCTCTTTCAAACAACAGCCATGTCACCAAGGGGATTAATCACCATTGCCTAAGAGACATAGAAGGCATTCCATGGTGACCTGAAAATCTTAACGAACTTCCAGAGGACAGAAAAAAGATGTGGTTCCTGACCCGGGGCTCAGAAGTCCTCGGTCCAAAACACTTACAGGAAAAAGAAGTTCAAGAGGAGATGCGGGATATGAGACATGGTTTTAGACATACTCACAAAGCATTAAGCACAGAATAAAAGGGGGTGTGATATATGGAGTCCATTGTTAAAGAAGAAGGTATCAGGGAAATTAACTACAAGGTTATTATTGGGTGTCTGTTGTTGTATAACTAGCCACCCAAAACGTGATAGTATAAAACAAGAGTGATTTAACTCAGCTCAGTGAGCCTATGCTCCCAGACTGTAGAGAGAGCACAGCAAGATAATTACACCTGTTCCACAATGTCTAGGTACTATATGGAAAAATCTCAGAATATTAGGTAAATGGCAATGGGACAGGGATGAGTACAATGCTAGGACCCAGTGGCACCCATCTGGAATGCCTACAGGTGGCTTTTCCATGTGTCTTGGACCATCACACATCATGGTTGCTTTGGATATGAGATTACCTTCATGGCAGCTTAGGATTCTGAGGTTGCCAGGGGAAAATGGGCAGTTGCTGCATGATCTCTTCCAACTTCTCCTAGGAAGTGGAATTGCGCAACGTTTGACAAACTCTATTCATCAAAAAGTTACCTATTTCATGGATTAGGTGAGTCAGTCCTTCCCCATGTCAACAGACTAGTGGCTTTCCTAAGACAGAACCAGAAGAATCCTCTTAAGGCAAATAAAGGTGTTCCCAGGAAAGTGGTTGATTGAGTCTGGGTCTCTGGAATTTTTCTGATGGCCAAGTTCATAAAGTGATTCTCGACCAGAAGAAAAAGACGATATCCCCTCCAATTTTGGTTTTGCAGGCTCTGAGTCTGCCTACAGCACTGACTACATACTCTTGACATGACGCTCACCTGTCTGAACTCTCTATGAACCTTCACAGAGACAGCAACAAGCCTTCTTGTTGAAGGAATATGGGCAGGTAGTCTGGGCATGCCCAAAGCCTAGGCGAGCAAGTTTCCACTTTACTGTTCTTAGTACATCCGTATTATAGAGATGCTTTCTGAAACTGACAGGCATTGGGGGATCATTCCCAAAAAGAGGACCAATGTGAATAAGCAGAACAGCTGTCCACCAAGTATCCAAAGATAATTAGTGATAGAAATGATTTTTGAACATTTTGGTCAGTATCGTCAGAGAACTCTACAAAGCTTTTGAAGCCAAAAAAAATAAAATAAAAACAGGCTATTTTATATATATATATATATATATATATATATACACATGTATATATATATGTATATATATATTAGAGACCATGGGGAGTATAATTGAGGCTTTTAAAATGTAAAAAAAAATAGTGTTGACAATGCAAAAGCCAACTTAATTTTTCATGAGAGAATTTAAAAGTAGAACGTGGGGACTAAGAATGTAGCTCTTAGTGGACTTCTTGCTTGGTACACCGGAAGCCCTAGGTTCAGTCCTAAACTGGACATGGTAATACAAGCCTGCACTCCCACCACTCAGGAAGTAGAGATAGAAAACTCAGAAGTTCAAAATTATCCTCCACAACATAACCTACTTGAGGCCAGTTAGTCCAGGATACCTGAGACTGTCTTAATTAATAAAGTAGGAGGTGGTGTGAGAGGCTAGCAAAATGATGGTGATGTGCCCTTTCTTGTTGTAACTACTGTTGAATCAATAGATGTTCCATAAAGTTCCGTGGGAACAATGTGGTTGAACAATGTAAGGAATGGAAGAAAGTAACTGTAGATCCTCTGAATTGTGCGTGTTTGACACCTATTGTCTGCCTGGCTATACTCTGAAGTCAGGAGTTTCCTACTATTCTGGAATATGTTGTAATATGTGCCACAGCCTGCCATCTGGGACTCTGTTCTTTCAGAGTGGCTCAATGGAATGTCATGTGAGTACCCTGAGGGTGTGTTTGTTCAGGAAGGCAGCTCTTGCAGGGGTGGTGGCTACTGCTATGAAAAAAAAAAAAAGATGCAATCGCCATGTTGAGTAGTGATAGAAGCCAGGAGTGCACCTGGCAGTTGCTACAGGGACATCAACACTCCTGGTGGTTGTTTTGGTAACCATTGAATCGTAGACAATGCATATATGAGATGTCACTTCTCAAACATCTTCTGAGGGAGAGTTCAGTGTGAAAAAGTAAAAGATCTTCCCTTTTTTAAGAAGCCATTTTCCTGAACATTGGACTCACTTTGATAGTGTTACCTGCTAGGGTACTGACTACCATTTTGGAATGGCCATCCCTGATGTTGGAAGGTGGCACAGACCGTAGTCCAGAGCACATGGACAGTCACAAGAAGTGTATCTGTAAGTCAGTTTGAACAAGTAGTTGCTTACAAAGAGACCTCCCCTAGGAAACATCAAAGAGCTGGCAACCAGCCTAATTGTAGAAGGAATCTGGGCAGGTAGCCTGTACACATGCAAGGCCAAGGAAGAGAAGTTCCCGCTGCTCTTAGGACATTTCTATGTACAGGTAAGGGTTTGAATAAGAAGTGCCACTGCCATTGTAACTATTGGTGAGGCCCACCACACTGCCAGGTAGGTGGCATATGAGGGAGTGTCTCTATCTCTTGTGAGAAACAAAGGGAAAGAAGCTATAATATAACCACAAAAGATTATGGGGCAGGAGGGGGCGGTGCTGCCGAAGACTAATGGAATGTGGAATAGAAGGAGAACCAGCAAGCATATAGTCGCCATAGTAACCATCGCTGTCAAATATGACACGAACCAGAGGGGATAGGGAGAAATTTAACTTATCCAAGTCTTTAGTTCTCATGGTGGGACTCAACAGATCGCTGAGGAGGCTAAGTCTGGAGTCTTTAAAAATCTTCCGAATTGGCATTATATAAATTAGCACTAAAAGATCACAAAATGGAAATAATTACATGTGTATGAATAGTTCTGGGCCACTGGAGAGGTTAATTAAGAAGCGGGTGTACTTCATTGTGGAACCCCAAATACCATTTAGTTTTAAATATGTCAATTTAATTTTTTTAATATAAGAATAAATTCCTCAAGAGGACCTTGAGGAAATAAAATTTAAATGTCCAAGGAAGGGAAGCGGAAGATAGAGAAGAGAAGCAGAGACAATGGGTACCACTTGTTACAAAGCCGTGGCATGCCAGGCAGCGTTCTGAGGCAGTTAGATGCCATCCCACTTGACCCTCAGGATGCCCCATGATGGAGAAGCTGTTAACATGATTATTCCCATCTGCAGGTGAGGAAAATGGGATAGCAAGACACAAAATCATGGCTTTCCCAAGGCCAGACAACTCATAACTTTTATGAGTTTTACTTCCTGCTGGGGATTCTGCCCCGGGACCCTCGTGTTTTCCTGCTCCTGTACCCGTGCCTCAGCCCTTCCGGTACTGCGTGTCATTTGTCTCATCTTCCTCAACGAGAAAACCAGATTTTAAAAAAAAAGAAAAAAAGAAAGAAACAAGTTATTTAGGGCTAGTTTGGTGACGCTTAGAGTAACTGACACAGGATGTTGAAAGTGGTTGCCCGTGGTAAGCTAGATGTGGTGTGGCAAGAAGTCCATTGCTCTTGTTAACCTTAGCTACGTATATGCCCAGCTCCAGGATTAGAGGGCTGGTGTGTCTGTGTAGGGGTATGTGCAGAGGAGAGCAGGTGTCTTAGAGACCTGACCATCTGTCTTCTGTAAGAGCAGGACATGCTTTCAGTAACTGAGTCATCTCTCCAAACCATTGAGCCTTTTTTCCAATCATAACCACACATATTTTAAATCAGAATTAATTTTTGAAATTAACATTATATAAAAATTACATACTCTCCCGCTCCCCACCCTTTACCATCTGTGGCAGCAGGAGAGCTAGCCCCAAGGTCATGAGAGCCGTCTCTGCCCCTCACAAGCTGCAGCACTTAGGAGAGTGGGCCATGCACCTCTCCTGGGCAGCACAGTGGAGCTGGCCCTAGTGGCAGGGGTGGGTGCAGGTGAGCCAGCCCTGAAGGTATGAGCTCTAGTGATCTGGGCCCCCACACCTCTCATCTGCCATGGTGAGCTGGCCCCAAAGATCACAAAAGCAGGAGAGCTGTCCCTGCCTCTTAATGGCTGCAACACTCAGAAACAAGACTCCACACCTTGCCTGGGCAGCACAGGAGAGCTGGCCCTGGTAGCAAAGGTACAAGTAAGTCAGCCTCAAGGACATGACAGCCCCTTGCCAGCTGCGGCATTGGGTGGATTATCCAAGAACTCACCCTGGTGGTGTGGGCACAGGAGAGCTGGCAGGCTGACCAGCTCGGCTACCACCCAGGCCCAGACCCAGGGCTTTGAAGAGTTAGCCCACTCCAATGTCTACCCCATCTATGATCAGCTGGAGCTTGTTAACAGGCCTGTCCTGCTGATCCAAAGCTCCAGCATCTTCATGACACAGGGCAGCAACAAGATGTCCAAGAGGAGCACCGTACCAGTGAGGATCCAGTTTTGATGGTGTCGCAGAAGCCAGGAGCCCAGAAACAGACCAGTAACTTATTGCAATGAACTTTTGCAACTAAAGATGTGCAGACAGAAGGGGTGTACTGTGTGGTGCGTTACAGCTTCCACAACAAAATGGTTTTTGTTTGCTATTATTCTATTTTATTTTATTTTATGTTTTATTTGGGGGAGGGAGGAAGTTACAAGGATGGAAAGTAAATACAAAGGGATGAGGAGATGAGTGAGATTACGGTCCATGACGTGAAATTCTTAAGGAATCAAAAGGTTTTTGTTTTTTTTTTAAGCCCTACATATTACAGTGACTTTTTGTTTTTGTTTTGTTTTGTTCCTGAGAGAGTCTCTCTACATAGCCCTGGCTTTCCTGGCACTCACTGTGAAGACCAGGTTGGTCTCAAATTCACAGAGATCCATCTGCCTCAGCCTCCCAAGGGCTGGAGTTAAAGACATGTGCCAGCATGTGGCACGTTTAACTTAATGTAGATTGTAGTGGGCTTTTAACTTAAAAATTACATAGAACCAGAAGGAAATTATGAAAATTCGGTTCATATTTGTTTTGTCTCCAGGATTAGAGGTAATTTGTGTGTGTGTGTGTGTGTGTTTGTGCTTTTTCTTTCTTTTTTTTTTTTTTAAGACAAGTGCATTTAGATATTCTAGCTTTATTCTTCTATCTTATCTGAAACTTCATATCTTGCGACTAAGGCCCTTCTGAGGCTCAGCTGAAAGGCCTTCCGGGTCTGGCCTCAGAAGACTGCAGTGGGCACAAGACATTGATGTTATCAAATAGATACAAGTGACTTCTATGATGCAGTAAATTGTGCACTTAAAAGCAAGGGCCTTACAGCATGGAGTGCAGGTGTGCTGATCTGGTTCAGAGTGACCCTCGGGTATCAGCCTAACCATCTGTAAAATGACAGCGTTAAAAATAGCAAAGAAAAAAATCATGAAAGTGGCTGGCATATAAGAAACAGGGTATTTTTTAAAAAAAGGATTTGGTTTTATTTCGTGTGTATATTTTTTACCTGCATGTATGTCTGGTCACAACATGCGTGCAATACCTATAGATGCCACCACAAGAGGGTGTTGGATCCCCTGGAACTTGAGTTACCTACAGCTGTGGCTGTCCATGTGGGTGCTTAGAATGCAGCCCAGGCCCTCCGGAAGAGCAGTCAATGCTCTTAACTGCTGAGCCATTGCTCCAGCCCCTAAGAAGCAATTTTTAATGTTAACCACCACCGTACAGGGAGGAGTTTGGCCTCTTGGCAAACAGCCTGATAGAACAGATCCCCAGATACCTCACGTCACTCAGAGAGGTCATTTCTTTCTGGAAATGAGTAGAGAGCTATGATGAAGACCTCTTGCACGCATGTCCTTTGCAGTTAGTACATTCACACACAGGATTCTTCCTCCTCCCCCCCCAGACACACACACACACACACACACACACGCATACACACATTCACACTCGTAGGAAGGTCTCATCCACTTTCTATGTGTTCTCACATGTTGCTATGGATCTATTACAGGTGACTGTTAGCACTCCAGATGGGAAAGTGATCTGAAGCAGAGATACACAGTTTGTGTACTGCTGGTCACATAGCACCGGCAAACAGTAGGGACAACGTCACGCCTTCCAGCCATGAGCATGCTTTGGAAGTGATAGAATGAGGGAAGGGGAGGACACTGCCTTGTGATCGCTTCCTTACCTCCTCAGCTGCCTCTGCACAATGTAATTATAACAGAAGCCATTAACCCCGACGTCTGAGCTTTCCACCTGCAGTCTGATTGCACTCACAGTCCTATAGAAAGCAAAGGTGCAAGCTACTCTCTGCTTCTCCAGCCTTCACTTGTAAACTGGCAAATGGCCATCAACTTTTAGGCAATGTGATGTCTCTGTGTGTTTGTGTTTAAAAGGCATTGAGCTCCCTGGGGAAGAATTTTGGGGTTTGGTTCTGGCTTATTGTTTGTTGTTTTGGTTTATGTTTGGGTTTTGTTTGTGGGTGCTTTGGAGATGGTTCTATTTATTGTCTGTGTTAGTCACCCAGGTCTCTCAACTTTCTGCCCAATTATCTAATACAGACCAAGCCTGGATAAGACTGACACACCACTCAATTCACTTAATGTGAGGGGCTAATGTCTTCCAAGCACATGTCCTTGTGTTCCGTTTGCCCTGGCGGCAGGACTGATTCATGAACATCACCTGCTTGCCCCCCTCCCCCCACTCCCACTGCCCTGAGTCACATAATTTGCTTAAAATAGATTGGCTGCAAATCAACTGGAGCCAGATGAGCCACAGACATAGCAACTGGTACTGTTTGCTATAAAAATATCACCATACACCTCTACAGGAGGAAGATAGCCTGAATCCTCACCCCAGGGGGGATAGGTAGATGTCTCCCTCCCACTCAGAGCTCCCACCAAATATCCAGAAGACTTTGGACTGAGTGTTGGGATCAACCACATCGATTCTTTAAACACAGACTCCATTTTAAGTCAGATTAGCGTCTAACATGGCCACAAGCGCATCCTTTGCAAACACTACTGTAAATACACAAATCCCACTTCTGGGGCTGTAAATCATGAAATCAGAGAACCTTGGATTTTTCCAGATGTGAAATGGAAACTTCCCAATTCAAATCCATACCCAATCTGCATTCTGGGGGGAGGGGGCAGTGAAGTGGCTGGCTCTTCTCCTTTTCTGTCTCATTTGTTCTAGGCTCTTAATTCTCAGAGCAAGTAGCGGTAAGTGGACCTTCAGCCTAGCTCCCACCCATGATTGCTTTATCCACTCTCTAATGCCAGGGAACGTCCCCTCTTCTAATCTGATAATGCACTAGACAGTGAATGCTAGTATAACGGTGTGTATCATTTGAGGGAGGGCCCTGTTTCCAGAAGGTTAAATTCCCATCCTGTGTGTGGTCTAGCTGTCTGATTACTGAGGTCACATGATATGGTTGAATGCCCCACTTCTCCACACTCCAAATGCAAAGAAGCTCCCTGCCATCTTGGAGACCAAGCCCTCTGATGACCTGCTACAGATCAGAGCGCCAAACTGATCCCCCAAGCTTGAGATTGTCCTATTATATTATGTAAATGAGAATACATTACATTATATAAATGAGAATACGTTTACCCTGTAAAATATATCTGGTGCTAACTTGAAGGGTGTCCATTTTTAAATAAGTTCTAGTTCAGATTTTTTTTTTTCTGTTCTCATTTCAGTGGATGGAACTTAAAAAGGAGCAGTAATGTTTTTTTTTTTTTTAACATGGTAAAGAGGCATGCCTCCCAACAGGACTGGTACTTATAATAGATGAAGTAAGAAACCCCCTATACAAGCAAAACCTCCCACTTGGAGTGCCATCCTTCACACACACACACACACACACACACACACACACACACACACACACAC
>OU015742.1:4297737-4323397 GCA_907169655.1 Acomys percivali | reverse complement strand
CACACACACACACACACACACACACACACACACACACACACACACACACACACAGAGTCATTCTCTAACCTGAAAATCCTAGTTAGCTTACTATGCCCAGTGAATCCTGTCCAGACCCTAGTGCTTGGGTTGAGGGTTAGAAGGCTGTGGTTCCCTCCCTAGCTCTTTACTCTCTGTATTTTCCATTTCCATCTGTGGCCAACTTAGGAACCCCCTGTCCTCTAGCAGACACGGTTAAGTGTATATACATCACCTGACCATGCTAATAAGAGACAGGTTCTGATAATTCTGCAGTGGCCTGAGGGATGACTGGCAGCAACAACAGCCCCCAAACAATGGCTTTTCCCTTGCTTAGTTTCAACTTCTCCTGCATGACTTCCTATTATTTCTAGCTCCCTTTTTAATAGAGGGACAATTAAATCACCAAACACCAATAGCTAAGGAGCCCAACCTCCTTAACTCCTTAGCTCCTTTTCCCATCTCCATCAGAAAAAAATTACATCCCGTTTTCTCCTAACCACCCATGCCCAGCATGTGATCTCACTATCAGGGAGACAGCAAATGAAAGTAACCTTAGCAGCACCCATGACATAGTCTGCCATGGGCTCCGTGATGCATTAAGGCTACTGCAGATAACACCAGCCTCTTTTCCCATCCAGCCTGACTCTGGACCAGTTAACTCTTCTCATTAAAACACTTACTTTCTCTTGATTACAAAGAATTGTGTGTCTGTGTGCGTGGGTGTATGAGTGTGTGTATGTGCATGTGTGTGCGTGTGTGTGCGTGTGTGTGTGTATGTGTGTGTGTGTGTTCAATGAGTTCTTGTGTGAATTCATATTTTCAGGTAGAGGAGGCACAGCCAGTGTTTTATAGCCTGGCCTGATTTCCAAGTGTAGACTTTTATTTCTTCCCTTGGGGCTCTTCCTCGCCCCGAAAGCCTGTGTTTTCTGCCCTTCTTGGTTTGGTTAAGAGGTATCAGGAACTGTAGCAGTTGAGTGGCTGGTATAGTGAGTGGGTAAGTGGCCCAGCTCTTTCTCCAGCTCCTATGGGGACTCAGCCTCACCTGCCCACTACCATAGCTTCTTCTTTGTCTTCCTCCTGCTATCTGCCTCCCTTCCCCAACCTCCCAAAAATGTTTCCTAGAGTCAGCTCCCCACATACAATACTTGGATTTCTGTTTCCTTCATTTAGCACGTGCGGGTCAATGAAGGTGCCCTAAACATGCTACTTTTATTCAAGAAACTTGTATCAAATACCCAGTACTAACAAGTACTCAGCTACGTGCTGGTAAATCAGTGCCTCACTATGACGGTAGATGCCCCTACATCTGATCCTTGAATGGGATAAGGGCCCCTGGGACACAGCAGGAAATAGCCCTGTAGACAAGCTACAGCAGGACTAACTGTGTGCTCCCTGGCGTGTGGATGAACTCTGAAACAGTAGGCAGCGGCTTACATTTATCACAAAAAATACTGCACATAATGCTGTAAGAGATGCAGAAGGCCCTGTAACCCCTAGTTTCCAGGTCAATATGAGCGGACACAAGCATTCGAAAGACCATTCTCTGTGCACATTGTCCTAAGGTGGCCTCTTTATTTAAATATACATCAGGCCACAGCTTGTTGACTTGTCACTTGTTTTTCTTGTGTGAAACTAGAGTTCCAAATGAGTTTTCTTCGAAAAAGTTAATATGAATTCACTTTATGTTTCTATTGTGAAGATTAATAAATAAGCCAAGGTCCACAGGCTAGAGAGATGGCTCACTGGGTGCAGTGCCTGCTGCACAGGTGCAGTGACCTGAGTTCAGGTCCCCAGAACCCAGGTAAATAGCACAGTGAGGCAGCACATGCCCATAGCACCAGCTATGGGAGGTAGAGGCAGGAGAGTGGAGGCAGGACTGGCCGTTCAGTCTAGATACTCAGTGTCAGTGAGAGATGCTGTCTCAAAAAGCAATGTGGCTAGTAACAGAAGAAGACACACACACACAAATAAAAGGCAAGAAAATAAATACTCCGAAGCTCATGTATTCTGAAAAGCCATGCCACAGCAAACCTCTAGAAAGCTCGAAGCCTTTTAGAGTCTGGTGGATTTCCACAATGTAGAAATAATCTGCAACAAATCTGAGCAGTGAACATTTGGTAGCCAAGACTTCCAGGAGGAAGAAGAGATCACACCAGACCCTCTTCTGTCCAGACATCAGTGCCTGGATCTTCTGCTATTTCCCTGGCTCCCAGAGGTCTGTCTTAGCTCCAGACTGTGGGGCTGTTTGCTGAGAATTGGCTGTAGAAATTGTGTCAACTCAAAAGCTTGGAATGAAACCCACTTATGGTCTCCCTAATCTTCTTTGTGTGAAATAATATTTCTCTGAGACAACAGCAACTTCATGCTGTGGGAATTATTGTGGCGTTTTGTCTGTTTTGATCATCTTTTTTTTTTAAGGAAGCATTCTGAAAATAAGATGTAACTTTTTAAAATATGTCTGGCACATTATATTAGTCATCAATAAAAACCAATCATATATATTATATTGAATTATGTGCACATATACTTTATATCTGCAAACATGTGGAGAGTTACAATCTGTAGTAACATACAGAAGACATAAATTTATTGCAGTTATTTTTAACCTCTTTGAAGAATCCAGAATCCCGAAAGAGAAAAGACTATGTTTTCCTCTGTTTGGGAAGTGTGATATTTTTTCTCATTTACAGCACTCTGAAATGAAATGGAATTATAAGAAGGAAATCGAAGCTGCATAGTCAGTCAAGAATGTGTGAAATGCACTCCAGAAATAGCAAGGAAATATCAAGATGAAGTTCCAGCTGGGAGGGATTCCTGGAGCTAGGGGAGAGGGGCAGAGCTTCTAGCTAGATTTCGGAGGTATTTGCCACTGGATGGCCTTCTGCAGTCCCCAGCATCTGTACCACCGATTAATGAGGTCAAGGGTAGAATTACTCATTGTTGGCTTTCTCCCAGGGCCCCTGTTCTGGTCTCTGACTTGTCTTGCCCTTTTTCCATCATTGTGTGACAGCAGGTTGTCACTCTGCTCTGGGTTGGGTGACACCTGCAGACAGATGCACAAGACTTTCTTCTCTTTTGGCTCAGGGATACTGACATGTCCATCTCCACCAGGAAATATGTTCAGGGTGTGAGTCAGATGGACCCTGCCTCCATCTCCCACTGAGCGGCAAAGTGTGCACTCTGTAGGGTTCGCGTATTCATGTTTATGGAAACTGAAACAATTGCCAAGCAATAGCAGGGGTTTTCTTTTTGAGGGGCAGATAAATGGGCCAGTGGTTCCAGTATGCATGTAACCAACTCTCTCCCTCCTACTACAGCCACACCCTCCCTTCAGTCTGTATGCTTCCACAGTCTGCCCTGCATCTCCTTGAAGGACTTAACTTTTAAATTTAACTGTGGCCCACGCTGTTTTGTATTTTAAGCTCCAGCTTCTTTTCCTTTTAGGTACATTTCTAAGACTCTTGTCACAACAGCGTAAAGCAGTTCTGAAGGTAGGAAACTCCCTCCCTACAATAGCCAATACCATGGCAACAGGACATCCGTTCTTTTCAGCCTTGCCTCCCGTGGGGTACTGTACAGCACTGTGTGCAGGTACAGGGATTTACAGCCCAAGATTCCTGGGTTCAGATCCTAATTCTCCCCCAATTCTACTGGCACAATCTTGGTCAAGTTTCTCAGTCTTGCCAAGCTCCAATAGCTGGCTAAAGAGGGCAAGCCCTAACACAGTAGTCTGGTGTGCAGATGGCATGAACTAACCTTTTCCAGCCCTGGGTTGCAAAGTAAGATAAATATGGCCATTGTCAGTGAATGGTGGTATCGGAAAGTTAGTCAGGAAGGACAGGAGTCGCCGTATCTGCGGCAGAGCTGTGGAAGGTTTGGGGGGTATGCCTCTCCTCAGTTCCCTCCCAAGGAGAAAGAGATTATTCGCTGGTTTGACTCCTTGTTACTATGTTCCAAGGTTCACCCTCTCTGTAGCAGGGAAACTGGTTTTGTAACGTGTTACATCTTAATCTGGGGCTGAGGTCTGTCCGCAGTCCAGATGCTGAAAACAGTTCATAATGAGAGAAAACGTGTTAGAGTCTGCTCGGACTTGACATCTGGACTTGGTGCGAGGTTCATTTCCTGCATCAGTAGGTAATTTGTAGCACACTCTCCCATTTTTATTAAGATCATAAATGCACGGAGCTTAAGCAATGAACCAGTTATTGGCGATTTCTTATGAAAATCAGCTGTCTTCCAGCCCTGTCACTACCAATTTCCCACTTGTCTGAGGGAGCCACTTCCCTCTAATGTGACTGCTCTTGGTATCCACTATGAAATCTCTAAATAACACACTGAGGTGGCTGCTATTGGCTTCTCAGCTGCAACTGGTCTGTATTGACTTCCTAGCATGGGAGAGGAGCCGTTAGCCCCGGCCATCGCCGCATTGTCCTCAAAGACGTGTATCATTAAGTTTGGCTATACAACAGTCTGCCTTTACAACTACACAACCTCTCTTTAATAACTGGGCCATCAATACATAATGATTCATAACATTTTGGGAGCAGTCCTGTTTTCCTAGTAGTTTATAACTGTCATTCTATTTGTTTCTGCTTGGCTTGAGTCTGCATGTTTTAGAGATAGGGTCTTACCACATAGGCTAGACTGGCCTCAAGCTCACAGCCATCCAGCCTGTAGCTTCCCAGGTGCTGGGATTGCAGGTGTGGGTCACTGCGCTCAGCGATGATTGCCTTTATTTTGTTTGTTTGTTTGTTTGTTTGTTTGCCTCATTTTCTATGTTCTGTTCCTAGAACTCTCAAACCTTTTTGTGAGTTCCAAATTATCAGATATTCTATCTTTTTTTTTTCTTTTGGAATATTTCGTCTGGAGTCTTCCGATCGTCACCAATCTGGTTAGGCACCCTCTAAACTGGCCGCAAATATTATATTTTTATATTTTATCATCCTCCTGTGATTTGCCTTTGTCATCATTCTAAAGATATCCTTCACTTATTACTGCAGGTTGTAGGTGCTAAGTTTATGATGTTTTGTAACATGACCTTTATGTAATTCTTATTTTGAAGAAGTGCATCCTCCAGTAAAGTCTATTTAGCAATGAAGCATCAAAGACAAATTTTTAAAGGAGCTAAACTTTAGCACTTATTCTTTTTCTCACTTTTTATAATAATAGTTTTACATTTATATTACATATACATACATATACATTATATATATATATATATATATATATATATATATATATAAAATAAGCTACATACAGCAAGAAGAACCATGAAACAATCAGGAATTATATCCATGTTACATTCATAATGTTTGGGCTGTTTGTATTTGGCAACCTTGAAGAAAACATTTTCCTATCTCAGTGAGTCTAAAATTCTGAATATAACTCAATATCTATCATATCTCATTTCTATCAACTTAAAACATCTATCTAGACCTAAAAAACATCTTAACTCCTAAACAACTAAGTTTAACTGTGAAACTAAACTATTTGGTCTTCAACCCCATCAGAGACTTGAGTAAACAGGAAGGTTCAGCTTAGCAGCTTCCTAATTGAAAAAAAAAATGACAGAGACACTTTGCTACCTGAACAGTCAGTCACCCATAACTCTCTATAACGTTGCAGCATCATTTTCAGCCTTCTGGCCCAGTATATCTGAAATACATATTTTTGAGTCAGGAACTACTGAGGACTTGCTTGCCCTGTCTTGGCAGAGTTTGGTCGTCAACTCTGCCTGCATCCAAGCTTGCCTATTTTTAGGCAGAATTCTGTCAGTGGATGGAACAAGGGCGTTTTTCCCAGTGGGTGGTTTGCCATCTCCACCGGGAGGTTCTTTGATGTTCATTCTTTTCTCACTTCTAAACTAATAAGCTGGATGTACAGACCAACTTTCAGTTAAAATAATTTCCCACTCTAATTTTGAAGGGGTTACCCATTTCCTTTTGGTTTCTTGTATATTTTTTGAAGATTCAGTTGTCAGTCTGGTTTTGTTCCTTTATATATCCTTCCTCCCCCTCCTCTCTTTCTGTCCCTCCCTCCGTCTGTCCCTCCCTCCGTCTGTCCCTCCCTCCGTCTGTCCCTCCCTTCGTCTGTCCCTCCTCTCTTTCTGTCCCTCCCTCCATTTGTCCCTCCCTCCGTCTGTCCCTCCCTCCGTCTGTCCCTCCCTCCGTCTGTCCCTCCCTCTGTCTGTCCCTCTCTCCCTCCCTCCTTCATCTGTCTCTGTCTCCATTTTAAGGTCTGTTCCTAGGTGACTGTTGTGAAATGTTGTAGCTGTGTATTTTGTATAGTTAATCTAAGTGAAGAAATTGGATTGTATTTTTGTTTTGTTGTCGTTTGTTGTGATACACACATGAGGGTCTTCAGAACTGGAAAGTGTAGAAGTCCTTAATTTCTGGAAGTTGTTCTCAGATGATGCCCTTGGCTGTCTCCTCTTCCTGTGCCTCTGTTTTCTGAACTGCTGTTGCTCAGGCGCTGCCACTCTTATTTTCTGTTAAGATGAGGGATCGACAGTGCTAAAATGAGAGCGGACGTCTGGAGATGAAATTCTTAGATAGCCTTTTAGTTGTCCTGTTTCAAGGCCCAAATGCGGCCTGACTTCTGAATTTTCTGCAAAGCCAGATGAGTGGCTAATTATTCCCCGGCTTTCCAGATTCCAAAATTGTATTATTTGGGTGTATTCCTTGTTTTTAAAATATTTGTAGTGTCATATGCTCACAGTATAATAAAAAAGGGCAAAGGCAGAAGTGTGAGTTCAGTCTGCCATCAAAAGGCCCAAGTGGTTTGCTAAAAGAGCTTCAGAGCTGATTATTTGTCTCAAGCTATAAATTCAATTGATTATAATAAATTGAGTAAATATCCAGGACCTTTTGCAGCCTGCTGACAAATGAGCGGCTTAGTTCCATTTCTTCTGTTCTATCCGCGGAGAGTGATGAGCACAGCGTCTAAGAGGCCACGGTCCCGGGGACATGATGAAAGGGCAAAGGAAGCTCTGCAGTGCTTCTCCAGCCACTGCCGTGGACAATGCCGTCACCATTAACTTAAACCAGCCAATACAGACCTTAATGAGGAAGAATTAGCTCTGGAAAGTGTCTGCGTGTCGCTATACACAGTAGAAGGAAGCATTAATGGAAGAGGCTGCCCTGTCTTTCATGTTACTTGAATATAAACAGCCTCCTCTCAGTTTACTCTGCCTGGTCTTCGTAGGTGGCCCTAGCAGTCGGGGTCAGCGGAGGTATGAGAGACCCCTTTACCTTTGGGATCCCTTTTTTCGGATGTGCCTAGTGTACCACATGCCCGTCACTGGCTTACCTGGGAGTGTTGACATTTATGGTGTCATTTTTCACTAACTAGTCCAAGAGTAAAAGCAGCCAAAGACATGTGATGTGGCCATGAGTTACATGGCACTCCCCCCCTCGCCCCCTCCCATGAAGGGATAATCCAGCAGCCGGCTGACATGGTCCTGTGGGCTTTTCCATGCGTCGCTGTACAAGCCTGCCAAAGTAGAGCCAGGTATCCCCTAAAAAGAGACTTTGAAGGATTTATAGCAGAAGAGAATGGCTTGCCCACACCTCCGCATGATGCCCGGTCCTGGCTCCCTAGCTGCCGTTGTTTCAACAAGACCCCTTCTCCCTCTGTAGCCTTGGCTTAGCTCCATGCTTCTGGCTTAGTCTCAGCCGAGCCAGCATCTCCTTAAGGTGACATAGACCAACCACTAAAGAAACATTCTTTCCAAATTGCTAGGTAAACCCATTTATTTTGTAATTCTCATTAAGTCTGGTCAGTTGCTAACAGATGTAGCTGTGTGATAGAAATACAGCAAAAGAAGCTGAAGGGGTCTACAAGAACCTGGAAAGCTGACAGGGACGCATCTGCCTTCTGAAGGGCGGGGAGCAGCTGCCGGATCCAGGTGCTTGTCCTGCGCTAAGTTCACACCTGTCACCCCCTTCACAAAAGTCCTAAGACTCCTTTAGTGAGCATCTTCGCCCCGAGGCCCCGCCTTGACCTTAGCCACACAGTTTGTGGAACCACCCAGAAGCCTGACAGGCCACCTTTCCATCTCTCCTTCTCAGACAGAGGTCAGACCCGAATCACAGTGGTACAAGTCCCTTGATCCCTCCCATTTCTTCGTCACTAGCCATTTCCCCGCTGGTCCAGCTGCTGCCTCTGCTGGTGAGAGGATCCAGACTAACACACCTGAAGCCTTTTCACAAATCCCAGTTGATGAGCAGGCTGAGGGAGCCAGGAGCCAAACACGCGAGCATGGTCTCTCAGTGTATCGCTGGCCAGGAACACAGAGGACTCTACTGAAGTGGAAAAGGGGGAACACACCCCTTCTTTTCTCCTCTGTCTGGGTCCTCACGGAGGACGAATGCTGGCGGGAGTCACGCTGTCTTGTTTAAGTAGCCTGACAGACTGTTTCCTGTTTGTCTCCCTTTTCCTGTAGGTGGTGGCTCTTTCCTCCTGGTGCCTGCTGAGGGATTCCGTCTACTACACCCTGTCTGTGGTCGCACTCATTGTGGTAAGTTGCTTTGTACCGTGTTCAGCTTTGCTAAGATACAACACAGGGCAGTGTAACCCTCGTCAGTGTGCAGTTTCTCTCAAGGACATGGTGGCTAATGGGCGTGTTTGTGCCTCTGTGTGGAGATAGGTTTTTCTTTCTCCAAATTACTCTGGTTACCCAGAACCCTGATGCTCACTGGGGACTCAGAGCAGTGGCTTTAGGTTGTCTGGAGTGAAGAGATGCCATGCAACCATTCTGTCACCCTCTTAACTGTTCCTTCTCACTGACCTCATGGCTCCTGACTCCCCTCTCCAGTGTCCCAGAGGAAATCTATCTGGTGCTATCTCAGAAAACTGGGAATTGGGCTTCCTCAAGACCCAGCTATTCCACTCCTTGGAATATACCCAGAAGATGCTCCAGCACACAAGAAAATTTACTCAACCATGTTCATAGCAGCCTTATTCATAATAGCCAGAACATGGAAACAGCCTAAGTGTCCCTCAGTAGAAGAATGGATAAAGAAACTGTGGTACATATACACTATGGAATACTACTCAGCTATTAAAAACAAGGAATTCCCAAAATCTGTGGACAAATGGATTGAGCTAGAAATGATCATATGAGTGAGCTGACCCAGAAGCAGAAAGACTCAAATGGTATATACTCACTTATATCTGCACACTAGCCCAAGGGGCATGTCCCACGAAAGCCTTCACTTACCAGGAAACTGGGACAGAGGGGAGGACATCCCCTCTCATTCTGTAAGCCCTTCTAGAATGTTCCTTTTCCTCACACAGCACCCCTTCTATGACCCCACCCCACTCCTCTGTTCTCCCTGAGGTCCATTGCACAGGGTAAACAGCTCTGTACTAGGTATCTGCGTGCCATGACCTTGCACTCTGTACTGACTCTCGACGCGTCTAACAAAACTGGATTCTCTTCCTGTATGTCCACTGTGCTCATCTCTATCCTGACTACCCAACGGGGAAATTGCCTTAGATCGCCCTTTCCTCCAGCTCCCCTAAAATCACATTACCTAGTTTTACTGTAGATTCCATCTCATTAAAACTGCCCCCAGCATGTCCCCCGCTTCACTTGGAGCGTCAGTCCTAGCCTAAATGGGTAGAGCCGCCACACTGCAGTCTCTCGTGAGCTGGGTTACGACATGGCAGCACTTCTGTCACCTACTACCCTGCCTTCTCTACGGCTCCACCAAGAAACCCTGCGAATGTTCTTTCCCCATTTAAAGGACCAGAAGGAACCGAACTCCCCAGCTTGGCAAGTGGAGCCACACAGCAGTAGGTAGCAGGGGTTGGTAGCTGTGAAGAGAGGAAGCAATTAAGAACTGTAGATGTGACTGCCAGTGCAAGTCTCTTGTGTGACAGTTAATTCTATGTGTCCACTTGGCTGGGCTAAGCGAGGCTCAGAAGTCTGGGCGCTTCTGTGTATCGGTTACGACTGTGTCCTTGTAACGACACGTGACAGACACGACTTAAAGGAAGGGAGGGAGGAAGGAAGGTTTGTTTTGGCTCAAATTTCAGAGGGTCTCAGGCCATTGTGGCAGGGAAGGATGGTGAAACTGTTAAGACTGTGGCGGTGGGAGCACATGTGTGTGTCAACATCATCATGATGGACTTGGACTGATGAGACAGGAGGAAGTGACCAAGGCCTCCAAGGCCTGCTTCTGGTGTCATCTATTGCCACCAGCTGGCCCTCACTTCCTGAACCAGCTAAAGAACAAATAATTAAAACTTCTGGGGTAAAGCTGGGCGTGTATGGCACACACCTTTAATGCCAACACTCAGGAGGCAGAGGCAGGTGGATCACTGTGAGTTTGAGGCCAGCCTGGTCTACAGAGCGGGTCCAGGATAGCCAAGGCTACACAAATAAATCCTGTCTCAAAAATTTTTTTAAAAATAAAAAGACAAGCAAAATTTTTTTCTGGGATATTTCAGATTGGGGCCAGACAGAGCACTTATATCAATAGAATTAAGACAGAAGACCACTCTCACCAAAGTGAGTGGGCATCAGCCAACCCCTCAAGTACCTAAATAAAACATGGTGGAAGACAGCGAATATGCTCTACCTGCTTAAGTAGAGTTCTCCATCTTCCTGTGCCCTTGGATATTGCTGCTCCCAGCTGTTGGGCATTCCAACTCAAAGAGGGAATTGAATCATTGGCTCCTTGGTTATCACGTCTTTCGGCTTGGCTCGTGACTATACCTTCATCTTTAGAAATGGCAGATTGTGGCAGGTGTGACCCAATACTTCATGATTAATATGATGTACATGTATGATACATATGTTCTGAGTGTCTAGAAACCAAACTCCTGCACCTTCTTACTAGCGGCACTGAGCTTAGAGAAATCGCTCTCTTTGGGTTTCCATTTTCTTACCTATGCATCAGAACTGGATGAGCTGTGTCACAAAGCACTTCCCTGTAGCTGGTTTGGGGTTGGAAACTACCACAAGGTTTGTCCTGGAAACAACGTTACATGGGTTCTAAGGTGTGTCCTCTGAGCTCTGGGGCTAAAGAGGAGAATCCCTGGCAGAATCCAGACCCACCTCAAAAGCAGAAGGGCTCAGTGCGTTGTGTCCATCGTTTGGAGTCACAGGCAATAGACTTTAGGGCGCACGTGAACTCTGTGCTTATTCTTAGCTAGGAACAGACTAGTCTCTTCAACCCAAGAACACGCTCTTAACATCAACCCAGATTTCCCAAACACAGCTTCTGGTTAGCTTTGTCCTGCAAGGGACCAGCACACATTGCTCATGTGCACTCCACTATTCTACACTTTTAGGGTATTTTTTTCCATGCTTTTTGAAAATTACATTTTTCTTTCAAGAGACAAGTGTGAGTAAGGGAGGCCAACCATAAGTGAATGCAACTGTCCACTCTGATGAGGTGTGAAGAGACGGCTAGGCTCACAAAAACAAGGCAATGGCGTAGAAAGGACACAGTCAAAGTCTCCCAAAGCACAGGCTCAGCCATATCCACTCCCCCAGAGCAGTCTTGCGAGTTGTCAGCTTTCAGCATAGACACCTCCTGGACAGTGTGTGGACGGGCTTGTATTTAGTCCAATTTATCTGGACCTGTCCAAGATAACACAGATGTAATTGCTGCTAATGGTGTGTGAAGAAGTAAAGAGACTTGGCTTCTCTGGTCACAGGTGACACACCCTCCTCAACTTGGTCTTTGGGCCAAGCAACCATCTGCCCTGGGGATGTGGTACATAAATCACAGAGCTGAGACAGCTGAACATGCTGGCTGCTGAGGCAGCCCTGTGTTTCCTTCAGCAAGCAATCAGCTGCAGCATCCGATCGTTCTTTGCCATCAGCTAACGACTCGAGCTGTGTATTTACAGATGGGTTGTCAAAACTAGGGTTTTGTGACTTTGAGGGAAATCGCATTTGTGTATTGTTAAAAAGTGAGACAGATAAGATGGGAGTCTTCAAGGCTGAACATTTCTCCATTGTACGCTAAGGGATGGCCCCCAGTATCGGTGAGCATCTGAAACAATTGACACTGTTATCTAAAAATGCAGAAGCCGGAGACTTTCCCTCCTTAGGGTCTGGAGTAGAATCCGGGAAACAACATCGCAACCTGCGTCATTGTTCGCCACGGGCACGCGTTTTGAAAACTGTGACTTCACTGTGGATGGAAACCCTTTGGGGTATTTTATTGTTCTCTGGCGCAGCTGTGATCATTTTCAAAATCAACTTTTGAAATTCTGAAGGAAAAAGATCATAATAGTTTGTGCAGACTTAGTTTATCTACAATTCTGACCTCTGTTAGTGAGCATGGATCTTTTTTATTAATTTTTTATTATTTAATTAATTTATTCAGATTGCATCTCAATTGTTTTCCCCTCACTTGTATCTTCCCATTCCTCCCTCCCTCCGCTTTTACCCTATTGCTCTCTCCTAGGTCTGTGACCCAGGGGGACCTCCTCCCACACTACATGGTCATAGGCTATCAAGTGTCATCTTGGTAGCCTGCTTATTCTTTTTCTGAGTGCCACCAGGCCTCCCCGCCATTTTATTCTCATAGTATCAGTCCGTCTATCTGTTTATCTATCATGTGTGTGGTGTGTGTGTGTGTGTGTGTGTGTGTGTGTGTGTGTGTGTGTGTGTGCGCGCGCGCATGCTCGCACATGCACGTGTGTGTGTGTATGTGTGTGCGTACGCACACATGCAGGTTTGTGTGTGTATCCGCACGCGCATGTGTGTGTGTGTGTCCCTGTGTATTAACTTGCCTCTGTGAAGGCAAAAATCTGATGTTGGGATGTCTTCCTCGATCACCTGTCTTTTATTTTTTGAGACAGGGTCTCTCACTATACAGGGAGCCTCCTAGACAGGGTCAGGAAGCCCAGAACCCAGTTGGCTCCGCCCACAAACACATACTACCATGCCCAGATTTTACTTGGCTGCTGAGAACCCAGACCCAGGTCCTTGTGCTTGATCAACAAACATGTTACTACTGAGCCATCTCCCCAGCTCTGCCATCTGGGGTCATTTCCACCTGAGACTGGGTGAGGAACAAGACACATCCTCAGTCCAGAAGGGCAGCACTTAGCGCAGGGTCTCTCACAGCACCCTCACATCTATTCCACACCCCAGCCTGACACTGAGACTCACAAACTCCCTGCAGCTTGATGATAATACCTTTTTTAAAAAATTCCTCTATTTTGTAAACCGAGACATAGAACCAAAATGTTGTCTTCCCATTTTCCTTAAGTAGTATGAAGCTTGCTAAAGGACTGTGCCATGGCCACTTAAAATACCTCTGTGAAAAAGCCCTTTCCCTGGCCCACAAAATAACCACCAAGTTTCTCAAACAATTTAATTTAGCTAGCAATTTTTTTGTAAGTTCTGGAACATTTGGCAGGAGTAACTGCTGACCCTCTGAGGTTGTACAAGAAGTGCCAACTCCCTCACAGGGCAAACCTGGATTAAGTGGGACCAGATGCCATTTATACATATCTTCTCGTCAGGAGGCCCTCAAGAGTCCGCACAGAAGAGCCCCAAGGACGAGCCAGGAGGCCTGGAGACCCGAAGAGTAGCCAAGACAGCTTCTCCAAAGATGCTGCTTGCTGCTGAGGAACAGAGCGCAGAGTCCAGCCAGGAAAATGCTCATGGCTTCATTATTGCTTGTACTTAAGACCGCCGAGATGTAGCCACTGAAAATGGGACACAGACAGAGCAGAAAGCAAAAGACACAGGCGAGTGAGACAGGCATGTGCATTCCACACACAATCCCTGCCCCCAAAATAAAAACAGTTCATTTTCACACCCAAAGTTAGTAGCTTTGGTACTTAGGCTCCATCTAAAATTTTCCTCTGTTCCATTTTGCGATCGGTCTGTTTTAAGGAGAGAGCTAGAGACGACGGTGATACAGCGTTGTCTGAAGTAGCCATTCTTTCAGAAACACGCAGTGCATTCTTCCCGTTGGCCTCCCTTCAGGAATGGAGACTCCCTTCAGCCTCACACACCATCTCTGTTGACATCGTGGACCATAGGAGAGCTAGACGATGCCCAGGAGCAAGAGGGACACCTCTACTAAGTCCTGAGAACGTGCTGTGTTCTCTGCAGTGCCTCTGGTTGTGTGCCTGCTCAGAAATGCGGAAATGCGACAGCCATCCACAGAGCAGTGCAGCCCTCCCCTGCCTCTCCTCCGCACCCCCACACCCGGGAGTGCTTGATCCATGGGCATAGTAGGCCTCACAGTCCTCCCCTTTCTCCAAATTCCAGCCAGCCTGTCAAGTTTCTTGCATTGAAATGTTGCTAAGATTTACATAATCATGAAATTTACATAAATGCAAATGATCCATCACATCATCAGTCTAACAGCTGCCCAAAAGGAAATACTTTATTTTTACCCTTCATCTCAGTTTTAGTCAGGGGTTTGGGATGTGAAGAGGAGAGAACCTCCGTGGGAGATGGAAAAGTCTGTGGACCAGCTTCCCCATATCCTGGGGAAATCCAATCTAAAGTGCAGTCTGTCTGAGGGTGACAGACCATTGACCCCTGTTGACACAGCCCTCAGGCCACTCTCAGTGCAGGCACAGCAAAGAAGCTAATTCAAGTTAATGCTTCCATTCCCATCACTAGGGGGAGCTCTTTGCAGAGGCCCTGGGCGAAGAGAGCCCATTGAGGTGAAGAAACAGCTGAGCTGATGACAAGCTGAGCTTGTCAGAGATGACCAGTGACTTTGGCTGAGTCACTTTGTACTTGCCATGGCAAAATACTTGAGGCAATTATAAGTAAAAAGATTTGTTAAGCTCATGGACCCAGAAGCCCAAGTTCAAGTTCAAGAACCACTGTCGCTTTGGGCCCACCATTGACAGGTGTATGTGACGGAACAAAATACCAAGCTCATGGGCAAAACAACAAGAAAGAGAACAGGAACAGAGAGATATCCCACTGTCGCCTTCAAGGACAGGCCCCGTGGACTAACGACCACTCATTTCGCTCCATTCCACAGAGACTTCACTATCTTCCCAATATTGCCAACCTAAGCACCAACCCTTTAACACATGGCTACCGGAAGTGGGTGAATTCAGGGTCTTCTATCCCTTATCACTGTCTCATACAGCCATATGGTCATGTGCAGCCATGTGGTCATGTGCAGCCATGGTAGCCAGGTGGTCATGTGCAGCCATGGTAGCCGTGTGGTCATGTGCAGCCATGGTAGCCATATGCTCATGTGCTGCTGCTGAACACTTGGAATGCAGCTCTTGAGAGCAAACAACTGAATTTTGATTCTGTTAAGTTGCATCATACAGGCACAGGTGGCTAGTAACTGCCACCTTGGACAGTGTAGTTCTCGTGAGCCAACTGTTCTGGAGAAAGAATGAGCACTCTACAGGCATGCGTGCCTCTCAGGCTCACAAAGCATGTATCTGAGACGGTTCAGCTGCACCACTCCAGCATAGCTCCAGCTATACAGTGCAGCTATGTAGAATTCTGACTTTGCCTCCAGGATTCTGAAATATTCCTTATTCTGAGAGCATGTTGTTAGAAAACACAGCTCTACTTTTCATCCTCTAGAACTCATGAAGTTTCAAAAAACAAAAACAAAAAAAAAGAAAGAACTCATAGCTTCATTTCTATTGCAGTGAATTTTTTTTTTTTTTAATGACAAAAGAGCAATAGAAGGAAAAGGAGTTTATTTGGCTTACACTTCCAGGTGACAGTCCACCCCTGGGGAAAGCCAAGGGAGGAGATTCCCACATCATAGCCATAGTCACGAGCAGAGAGAAATGAGTGTGTGTACAACCCCTTGCTTGTGCTCAGTTCAATTCCTCTAGCCTTACACAGTTCCAAACTCCTTGCCTAGGGAACGTTGCCACTCACACTGGGCTGCCTTCCCACGCCAGTTAAGACAGTCCTCGCAGACATGCCCATAAGCCTACCTAGTGTTGACAATCCTCCATCCAAACTTCCCAAGTGCTTCTAAGTTGTGTCAATTTAACAAAGCGAAATATCCACCACGGCAATTACATAGTCTTAAAACGGTCTTGTCCTGTTGCTCCTGTGGTAGAAAAGCAATACTAACGGTCATGGCAAGCATTGTCCTTGACTTTCCAGATGGCCTTTTCTCTAGCCGGTCACCTCTCCCTCCTAATTCCATTCTTCACTGGGAATCAACAGACCTCTCTTGATTCCCACGCATCAACCGTCCTGTCATTTTGTTTCATCTCTCCTTCTGGCCAAGAGGGAATAAATGATGACAGAGGAATGACTGTGACAGAATTTTAAGTCCTGCAATAAGTTGGCAATGGTCACACAAAGGTTGACTGGCTTTCCTCGCAGTCCCCCCGGTATGGATGTGTTGAGAGAGCTCTGGGAGGCTGGGTTCATCTTTGCTCATTCAGCAGGGAGGGGCGCATGTCAGCGGCAAAAGGTGGCTTGCTGAGGAGGCACCACCCAGCTTTTACAAAGACAGTGACTTGAAACTCTTAGTTTGTGCTTGGGTCTGTTTTTGTCCTTTATTTTAACAGCCCTTGTGTCAGGGTTCCACGGCCCCACCCCTTTCTCCCTGGTAGCAGGTTCTCCTAGGTGCATATGAGCCGCCGATCAGCACTTCTCAAGCTCTTAATTTCTTGTCCCCCCCCCTTGCAACCAATGATGCCATCCAGTTATCTTCTTACGAGGTCCGTGACCCTTAAAGCATAAACCACCGAGGGGCACGTACCAGGAGCGCTCTCCTATGTCCACTTGGGTTCCTCCCCTTAGCTGAGCCTGCTCCTAGACCTGAAGAAGTGGGTGTTCCCGATGAAGAACAGCTGAGGGGAGGGGGTCGTCGTGTTGTTGAATAAGAAGGGTCTGCCGGGTGGGGGTGTGGGAGGGGTGGTGCAGCTAGCTTCATCTGATAGGAAAGGAAGATTTTTTCAAATTTTAACCTCTTGAAAGAAAATGATATTCTTGATTTTTTTCCCCCCTGTCATTTTCACTGCTTAAGATTCTAGCAGTGCCGGGGGATCATAACGTAGATTATGAAATTGCAGCAGCGCAGCCATCCTCACTTTGTGGTTATGGCTTTATAGGATTCAAACACTGGGGCTGGTGTAGTGATACGGAGGTGATGCACTCGCCTCTCCTGGTTCCACCCAAGCCGCTCCCGACTTGTCTTTGCCATGTTTTTCCATCTTGATGGAGCCATTCTCCTGGTATTTCCCTGGGATGCTCTGACATCCAGGGATCCACCTGCCCGAAGTCAGCCCGACTTGTGTGGAAGAATCCGAGAGCAAACACCAGGATTGACAAGCCCGTTTCCATGGTACCCGACCACTTCTCGGGAGCCTAGGAAAAAAAAAAGAGAGTGCTATTGTCAAATCTGTTTCTATTTGTTCACATTTAGCCCAGCTGCAGAGTATGTGGAAACCTAAGTGCAAATACACACATGCGCGCGCGCACACACACATACACACACAGGTCAGAGGTGAGGACCCTAGAATAGTGCTTGCTCAGCAAATCTCAGGCCCAGCTCTCAGCACCAGAGGCTCTCTCCTCAACAATTCAAGCTATCTCAGTGCCTGGCTGGCTCTCAGCACCGTGAACTATCTCAGTGCCTGGCCGCAAACACATACAGCAGAGACTGCCCAAAGCTTGCTTTCTATTGGGAAAAGATTGGGTTACTTTCAAATGCCACAGAAGGAGACCATTTGGTTTGCAACTTGTGAGAAGGTTCAGTGTTGACGTAGATGACTTATCCCTACCTGACTCCCCACTGTAGTGAACGTCAAGTGGTGACTACCGCTACTTGCCACGTGCAGCTGTCGGCTGGCTGTAGGTGCTTCAGTGGGCTGTCTGCCTGGAGGTGCCTCAGCTCCTTCCCACAGGCTCACCAGAGCTTTGCAAGTGGGCTTGAACCACTTCTTTTTAACTTTGCTGCCTAGCCCAGGGTGGCCAGTTGGGGTGTGAGCACCACCTAGTGGTGAGAACATGGAACTACATTGGCCTTTTTTAAATTATTATTTAATTTTTTATTTTATGTGCCTTAGTATGAATGTGTCAGATCCCTTGGGACTAGAGGTACAGACAGGTGTGGGCTGCCATGTGGGAGCTGGGAACTGAACCTGGGTCCTTTGGAAGAGCAGATGGTGCTCTAAACCACTGAGCCATCTCTCCATCCCCCAAGAGTGTGAAAAATGGTCAGGTTCCCTCTACAGCCTGCGCTATCCCTGCAGCGTGGGGGCAGGGAAGGAGGTGTGCGATATTCCCTCTAGCAGCCAAAGCACCAGAACTGAGGCATTTGCATTACTTCTCTCAAGAGAATGAAGTTAAATAATGTCTGTAAGGAATAACAAGCCCATTTCCCACAGCCAACAGCAGCAGCAAAGACAAAAAGACCCCCCTCATTCTAACTATCCATGCAGAATGATTCTAGGCCTCCATCAGAAAGGCACCATCATCTTTCTGAAAGAACATTCTGCCAGCAATATTCATTTTCTCATTTTTAGTATTCAACAACAGGATGGCCAAGCCAGCCCTGCCCCCCACTGGTGTTCTAAGATGCTTCATAAACCCCTCCCTCCCTTTCCCACAAGAAGCAAGCTTGTTTCCACTTCCATTTTCAAGGCTTGGTTTTGAGCCTCCTTTTTCCATCTTATGCTCTGTCCCGCATCCCCTCATTTCTCTCCACAATCCTTTTAAGGTACGGGGATGAACCCCACATTTCTGCCTTAGCCAGAGGACAGCTGAGTCCCTGGTGGCGGGAGTGGGGGGGGGGGAGCATGGGTTATCTATCCTCTTCTTGGTAGCAGATACAGCAGTTGTTACCCTGAGAAAACAGAGTGTCCCTGGGCCCAAGGCCAACAAAAGAAAAACTATTGGGCATTTTGGATGTTTCCAGATTACTACCCTGTGTTAGAACTGGCAAGAGGATGGCCTCCACTTTTCTTTCTGTGTCTGCCTTCCTCAAACACACCTCCTCAACCTCAGACTCCACCATGTCAGTTCTGCAGGCTCAAATGCTTGGCCTCTGGCTAGTAACTGACCCGATCTCACCCTCACCGAGGCTTGCCCATTCTGTCTCTGGTCGTTTAGGCTCCCTGTAAACTCCATCCCCCATTTGTGACTGTGTTACCTACTTTTTCACTGTGACAGAAGCAACTTAAAGGAGAGGTTTATAATAGCTCACAGTTTCGGAGGGGGCACAGGCCGGCATGGCACAGAAGGCACAGGAGGGGGCACGCTCCTGTAGGCAGCAGAGGGAGTTTGAGGGGTCTTCTCACAGCTGATGGATCGGGAAGCAGAAAGCTTGGACCGGAAGCAGGCATTGCCTGAAAGATCGATAATTCATTTCTGCTGCCTAGGCCACCTCGCCAAAGGCTCTGTACCCCCTCAAAGCACCAGCCGGGGACCACGTGTTTGAGAAACACGTATCTGTGGGAGGTTCGCATTCGAGCCGCACTGGGGATCTTTGTACAACTAAGGCCATTATTACTTTTTCTTTAAGTAATCAATAGTTAAAGGTGTACCGGCCCACAGCTGTTCCTGGAAAGCACACGAGGGATGCTTGTGCCTCTGTCCTGAGGCTAGCTGACCCCCAGTGTCTCCTTTTGTAGTGTGCGCCTATCTATGGAGAATTTAGGGAGTACAGGCTCCCTAACGCCGCATTCAGACATGGCATTGCCTGCCTTCTCTGGATGGAGAGAATTAAATTGACCTGGTTAATAAACTCTCCTAGCGTCTCATATTCTCTTGAGTGACTATGAAGTAATTGTTCCATCCCCGTTGCTGAGACTAATATTGAATTAAGCAGTTAATAAAAATGTTTTCCATCTTAAATAATTGGTTCTGTTCCGTTATTTCACGATAACAATTTGTTAATGCTGGTGACTGTAAAACAAGCATGACTCTTTCCAGCGGGTGGATTCCATACCATCCAGCCTCCATCCATTGTTTCCTTAATTCCTCTCCTGGCTCCTCTCATCCTCTGCCCTTTCTGCCTTTGGCATTTTCATCCAAATGTCAACTTGTTGGACTTGATGGCAGAGACAGAGTAACAGAAAACAATGAAGCGACATATTCTCTCTCTCTCTCTCTCTCTCTCTCTCTCTCTCTCTCTCTCTCTCTCCAACAGCTTATTAGAAAGGACCAGTTACTACCTCCTAGACCTTTAAACTCACCGGAAGATTCCTCGTGGGTCTTGTGACCTGTCTTTGAAGCATCTTTTGTGTCTCAGCACAACTGGAGATTATTAGAATTGCTGGAGACCAAGGCAACGCCACACACTGTTAGCCGCACTCACCATCTCGCTGTGTGGTGGCCTGGCACTGTATACCAAGGTTACCCTGCAGCCTCTGCCTTAAGAGTCTCCCGAGGCCTCTGCCTCCATAGGGAGTACCACTCAAAGATCCCCATGTTCAAAGAAGCCATGGAACCATTTCCGTGGCTTCCTGCCTCCCCAACAGGTACACCTTTTGTGGGTCCTGTGAGTCACATGGGCACATTAAGTATGTCATGAGAAGAGGTCCAAAATACAGGTCAGGCCTGAGTCCTAGAGCCAATTCTACAGTGGGATGAACAACCCCAATATTGTTTCTGCTTTCTGAAATTTGGTTTCCCTATATAGAATCAAAGGATTTTAGTAGTTCTCTTGTATTTTGTTTTGTTTTCCCAAGATGGGAATTGATATGAGGTGGCGCTGGGCTGGGGGTTAACTGGTTAAACTTTATTATAGACACTCTATTGGTCCCAACAGATAAGAATAAAATCTCTGTTTGCCACTTCTTTCCTTGACTGCTCTGACCTTTCGTAGCCTCCTTCGTTAACAGAAGGCAGGCCACAGCACAGGCCATGGGCAGCCAACAGTGCCTAGGATCTGCAAACACAGTTTGGTGCCATTGTGGTCACTTGTCTCTCCTGTGTGCGGTGCTAAGGGGTGCTGACCCCCCTGCTTTCAGTTGTGACATAGCGTCTCCCTTAGGAACAAAAGGAGCCAGTTAAAAGGACGATGTCGAGTGTGTAGAATATCAAGTACTTACATTGAAAGTGAAGGGGCAGCACACTGCACTGAGATGTGCAGCAATGTCGCTAGGGATGAGCATCGGAAAGGACCTGCCAAGTTCCCACCTCCCTTTCTAGACCTCAGTTCTACAACATGCCTTGTTTTATAGAACAGAGTCATTCTTCCCAGTCCCTCTATTTGGGGACAGAAACTGAAAGGTGGCCGGGATCACCTGGTGCTTCCCCTCCGGACCCCAATCTTTGCACAGATCGTCCTTTTACTCTCAGTAGCCAGAGCCTGCAGCGTTTGCCCACAGGTGCCTGACATTCCATCGCAGCTGTGGGTGGCACCAAGCCCGCAGTGAGCACCGGCTGCACGCCGTTTTAAAACTCACTGTCTGCACATGTGTGCACACACCTCTAACCACATTTCTTCTTTGTTTCTTCACAGTTCATTTATGATGAAAAAGTTTCTTGGTAAGTACCTCTTTTTCCCTTCTAATTGTCCTTTTTTATAATGCAGGGCCAAATGCATCGCAGGCTGGAGTTGAGGGTTAGAAAAGGAAAGAGAGGCAGCAGGGTGGCTCAGTGGGTGAAGGCACTCGCTGCCAAGCCTAACAACCTGGGTTTAATCCCCGGAGCCCACGTGTTCCAAGGAGAGAACTGACTCCCACAAGTTGTCCTCTGACCTCCACACCCATACCTGGCATACGCATGCTCTCACAGGTGCGCATGCGCACATGTGCACGCACGCAAATAAGTAAAAAACCAAAAAAAAAAAAAACCAAATAAATCTAATTTAGAAAAGGAAAGAAATGTCACGACACCTTGGAACAACCAGAATTTCTTAGAATCCCTCCATCTCCCTCAACAAAGACATTAAATTGCCCCAAGCTTTTCTCTTGGGTTGGGACTATGGGATTCATATCTTTATATCTACACGTCTTTATTGTAGAGGTTGGATATTGTAAATATTTTGTGTCTTTCTATAGTCAGCCATTGCTGGGCCATGGTTGTGGTTTGACTAATTTTTATTTTTTAATGTCTGTGTCAGTCAGCTTTCCATTACTATAACTAAGTTAACACAGACAATCAGCTTATAATGAGAAAAGGTTCATTTTCACTCCTAGTTTGACAGGTGTCAGTCCTTGTCCTGGTGGCACAGCACGGTAAGAGGGAACGTTCATCAAAACAAAACCATTTGCCCCAATCCCAGAAAGCAGAAGAAAGAGGGTCCCACTGTTTTCTTCAAGGTAACACTCCTAGTGACCCGCTAACCTCCCGCTGGGCCACTGCCTCTTCAGGGTTTCACCAGTTCCCAAGGGCACCAAGCTGGGAATGAAGCCCTTAACGGGCAGGCCTCTGGGGAGACATTCTGTTTCTGGGCTGCAGCACGATGCAAATCAAGTTCAGTATCCTAGGCCTCAGCGGCATCGTAGGAGTCAGGATCCAAGCACATCACAGACAGCTGTCCATTAAAGTGATGCTAAGACTCTAAAAGGAATCCTATGGCTCTGAGAGTCTGTGGTGGTTTAGATAGAAGATGTTGTTCAATTAAATATATGGAGGGCTATTTGCATTTTGGCCAACGGTCTAAACCCCCATTCTTGAAACGAGTTCTGAGCGAGCCCAGTGTGTTTGAAATGGAAATAGAAATTGGGTAGCCTATGCATCCTTGTTACAGCTTTCCCCCTGCCCCCCCAAAAAATGTTTGATCTGCCTAAGTAGAGGAAAATTAAAAACTTCTCAGAAATAGGAGCGAGTCTGTAGCTAGAAACTTCCACGGCTGTTACTTTGACTTCAGAATGAGCTAGAAAAAGAGGCAGAGAATTCCTGTGGCTTCGCTTTCAGAAATTGTTCTCAGCTTTTGTTAGCCCTGTTGGGGGCTGTACCTCTGTCTGAGAGCAGCCCTCTGGCTTCCAGAACTTGCTACCTCAGTGATGAGGAACATCATGGGGAGCTATGCCAGCCCATAGAGATAAGTCGTTGACTTCTTATAAGACCTGTCTCTGGGTTTTTTGTTTTTTGTTTTTTTTGTTTTGTTTTGTTTTTTTGTTTTTGTTTTTGTTTTTTTTAGGAAATACAAACAGCTTGTTTAAAAAACCTAATTATTGTTTCAAAACATTAGTTTCAAAACCTAATTATTAAAAATTCAGGTTATAATAAAGTACATATATTGTACTTTTTAAGACCCATGCTCTCCATACTGAGTCACAAGAAATAAGAAATCTTTTTAGGGATTAGTGATTAAAAGCCCGAAAGGGACCAGAATGGCTAGGAGCACCCCAAGTCCCAGATCTGCTAAGGGTGCTGTCCTCAAGGTCATCAGGGTCATCTCAGGGTGAGGCCTGCCATCTTGGGGGAGCTCGCACTTGTGCCATCTCACAGCATCGCGTTACTGCACGAGAACTATGGCAGGCAGGAATGAGTGCAGACATCTTTGGTTGGTGTGCTTACAGGATCCTTAAAGATACCTACCATGCCTTAGAGCCAGAAAGGGGAGTTGATTTCCCTTTCATCCCAAAGCTGTCTTAGTCAACAGTTCTACTACTGTGATGAGACTCTATGACCAGGGCAACTCTTATAAAAGAAAGCATTTAATTGGGGCTGGCTTAAAGTTTCAGACGTTTCGTCATTATCATCATGGCAGGAAGCATGGCGGCGTGCAGGCAGACAGAAGAGCTGAGAGCTCTACATCTGAATCCAAAGGCAGAAAGAAGAGAAGATAAAACCATGGGGCATGGCATAGGCTTCCAAAACCCCAACTCCCCCCCCTCAGTGACATACTTCCTCCAGCAAGACCACGCCTCCTAATCCTTCTCAAGTAATTCCATTCCCTAATGACCAAGAATTCAAATACATGAGCCTATGAGGGCCATTCCTATTCAATCAATCACAAAATGGTGCTCTGTCTTTTCTTTTCCCCCTTGTGATGAAAAAGTAAACCTATGCTAGGATAGAACCCAAAGCCTTTTACAGGAGATTCCAGATTCTGCAAAGAAACAGGCCATAAGTGCCTATATTCTGAGCACCTACAGTCCTGTACATGGAGTTAGGAGTATGGGCCATGGGTGCATGAGTCACAAATGATGTGCGACTTAGTGCTAGGCTTGGGGGGTGTTAGAATCAAAAGTCTCTCAGTGTTTGCTTCCAAAGATCTGAGCTAACAGCTCCCAGGGCTCTGAGTGCCATCATTCTCAGAGTGCTGGCCTGTTGTGTAATCACTGTTATTGCACGCATGAGCTGACAGAAGGAATTTCTCATATGAATGAGACCAAGAAATTAAACTGTACCACTGCCTTTTGCTGCTGTAGTGATTCCAGGAATTTCAACTCCTCACTGTAAAGGATGTAACATACATTGAACTTGAAGATGCCTTTCGCTCTTTGCTTCTCCTGCATTCCTGCCTACCAAGCATTGACTGATCTGGAAGGGTGTGGGCAAGAGCTTCTCTCTCTCTCTCTCTCTCTCTCTCTCTCTCTCTCTCTCTGTCTCTGTCTCTCTCTGTCTCTGTCTCTGTCTCTCTGTCTCTGTCTCTCTCTGTCTCTCTCTGTCTCTGTCTCTGTCTCTCTGTCTCTGTCTCTCTCTGTCTCTCTGTCTCTCTCTCTCTGTCTCTCTCTCTCTGTCTGTCTCTGCCTCCCTCTCTCTCTCTCTCTCTCTCTCTCTCTCTCTCTCTCTCTCTCTCTTAAAACAAGACTCTTCAGTGTACCCAGTGAAGGCATGGCAGGGGTTTGGTGACACCTTACAAGCTGAATTTCACCCTTGTTACAAGACAGTCCAGTAGCTCATGGACATGTTAAGGCAGGTGATTAAAGCTCCAGAAGAAAACTGATTTCAACTGATTTTGAAACAAGGGAGAGGAGAGTGCTCTTTAGGGAATGAATATTGTTTTAGGACTGCCAGTGATACCAGAATCTATGGTTGTTGAAGTCCATATGTAAAATGTTATGGTATTTACTTACCTTCTTCTGCATGCATTAAGATACCTCCAGATCACTAACCCCCAATGCAATGCAAATGCTGTTTAAATAACAGGGTTGAGATGTGCTCACATACTGCACAGTATTACACTGGATCAGCAGTTCTCAACCTGTGGGTTGCAACCCCTTTGGGGATTGAATGACCTTTTCAAAGGGGTCGCCTAAGACTATACTGTGTTGGACCCTAGAGTCCACTCGGGTAGGGGGCCGTCGCGAGAGACCACTCGAGGACCACAGTGTTGATGCAAAAGCACAAGGTTTATTGCTGATGCGCGTCAGGGGACCTCAACACTCACTCGAGAGGCGGAGGCACCCCTAGTCACTGTTACAGGCTACTTTTAAAGGCTAAAACCACAAAGGTTAGGAAGGGCTGTGTGCCCTATGTTAGGATTGGCTCTGGTGGTCACTAGGGGTGCTTGTCTAAAGGTTATTGGCTATTGCAGGGGTTGTTGGTCTTGGGGGCTGTTCTTGGCAAGGAGGGGTGCTGGGGAGTTTCCAGGGAATTTCCAGATGGTATTTTTCTGAGAATTGTTTACCTTAGTTGAAATTGTTTATCTCAGTTGGCCACCTTGATCTCAGAAACTGAAACTGGCCTTCAGTTTTTTCTGGGTCACTTTCCCAAGCTTGTCTGGGTCACATTCCCAGGCTTAGGCTGAGAGAGAGAGAGAGAGAGAGAGAGAGAGAGAGAGAGAGAGAGAGAGAG
>OU015742.1:4257500-4297727 GCA_907169655.1 Acomys percivali | reverse complement strand
GAGAGAGAGAGAGAGAGAGAGAGAGAGAGAGAGAGAGAGAGAGAGAGCCTTACAATCCCCCCTTGAGTTTTTAACTGGCCTTAATCTTAAGGCGTGTCCCCAGTTTTTACAATAGAATGTGGAAGCACCCCCCGCATTTGGCCACTATGGCTCTTGTTCGGTGTGAGCCAGGGCAGACATAAAAAGGCAGATGTCGTAACAAGCTCCTTCTCCTCGTAGTGCCACATCCCCCCCTGGGGTCAAGACCCAACCTCCCTTCAGGAGACTCTTTGGTGGGAGCCTCATTGAGGTTTGAGTGTCCCTCGATATCCCAATTAGCAGGAGCTCCCATAGCCAATTTACATAAGTCAGGGTACAATATAGGCCATCAGGTCCATAAGGGGGCTATGGACGAAGTCTCCCATATGGGTTCTCTAATATGGGAGAGCACTTGCCAAGTTAACTTTATGGGCTGGTGGGGATTTGAAGGAGAGTCATAGCCAAAACAGGGTACAAGGGTGAGAAGCAGAATACTTATAGTCAATCCCATAATCAGGTAAGTCTTATCTTGAGTGGATCTTGGGAGTGATGGAGCTGCCATCGTGGTGTCTCTGGGGCAAAGTCAAGAGTCACTGGGGCAGCTTTGGCGTGAGAGACGTGAACCCAGGCGGCTATTTTGTCAACCTTGAGAGAGGTGGGTGTCGTGAGCAGGACGGTGTAAGGCCCCTTCTAGCGAGGTTCGAGTCCTTGAGACCGGTGTCGACGAATGTAGACAGAGTCACCAATGTGGAAGGGATGTCCCGCTGTCTGAGAGTGGCCGAGTTTGTAAAGTTCGGCCAGTGGGGCCCAAACTTGGGCTTGAACCACCTGGAGTCCTGTAAGGCGGGCCTGTAAGTCAGTTTTGGAAGCAGAAGTTTGATAAGAATTAAGCATAGTAGACAAAGGGGGTGGTCCCCCATACAGGATTTTATAGGGGGTCAGGTTAAAGCGTGAGGGAGTGTTTCTGGCTCTGAATAGACCAAAGGGTAGGAAGCATCTCTAATCTTTTAAGCCAGTCTCAATGGTCAATTTAGTCAAGGTCTCTTTTAGAGTCTGATTCATTTTTTTTTTTTAACTGTCCTGAACTTTGGGGCCTGTAAGCACAATGCAAATTTTAATTAGTCCCCAAGATCTTGGCCAGTCCCTGACATACCTGGGAGATGAAGGCTGGCCTGTTATCTGACCCAATTACCTTGGGAAGTCCAAACTGAGGAAAGATATCTTCCAGGATGGCCTTGGTCACTGTTTGTGCTGTTTCTCCCCGGGTGGGGAAAGCTTTCATCTATCCTGAAAAAGTGTCTATAAAAACTAATAAGTATCGATAACCTGCAGCTGGGGGCTTTACCTTGGTAAAATCCACTTTCCAGTAAGTTCCTGGTCTGTCTCCACGGACCCTGGTCTCTTCTGGGACTTGGTTTCTGCCAGCATTGACTTGTTGACAAGCCTGACAAGTAGTTACAGTTTTATCAACCAGGGCAGCAGTTCCAGGGATGATGAATTCTGTCTTATCCGGGATCTGTCGAAGCTTTTTTGATCCTGGGTGGGTCCAGTCATGCATTTGCTGGACCATGGCAGCCGCATCGAGGGCTGGCAGGACAGTTTTACCATCTTTTGTCCAATTTTTGGAAACTGGGTTAAATATAGCTCCTAGGGCTTGGGCTTTGGCCTGGTCCTCGGGAGAGTAGTTATAAGCCTCAGGCTGAGGGGGTTTTTTTAGCCCCAATAGACAACACCAGGAGTCCCGACTTGGCTATTTGTTTTGTCACCTGATCTGCCTGCTGGTTGCCCATGGTGATAGGATTTTGTTCTTTCTGGTGTCCTGGACAGTGTATGATGGCAGAAATAGGGCTTTGAGGAGGGCTTTAATTTCAAATATTTACATTCTGACTCATAACAGTAGCCAATTTGCAGGTATGAAGTAGCAATGAAAATAACCTTATGGCTAGGGGTCCCCACAACCTGAGGTCACAGCATTAGGAAGATTGAGAACTTCTATACTCGGTTGTTGATGGAATTGTCTTCCCACAGACGCAATAAAATGTCATGAGAAAAAGCAGCTCTGGGGAGAAATGGGTTTGTTTTAGCTCATAGTTCTAGTACAGACTAGCAGAGACGTCACCGCAGCAGACTCTTTAGAGAATTGCTCATGCTACATCTACAGTCAGAAGCAGAGAGCACTGAATGAATGCATGCATTCTAGTATGAAGCTCGCTTTCTCCATCTCTTCTCACGAGATAATCTAATAAATCTTCCTCACAGATATGCCCGCAGGCCAGCCTAGACGCCCTTCCCAGGGTGACATTGTGTCA
This sequence comes from Acomys percivali, assembly GCA_907169655.1. Lineage (NCBI taxonomy): Eukaryota > Metazoa > Chordata > Mammalia > Rodentia > Muridae > Acomys > Acomys percivali. Next base: position 4,295,400 of record OU015742.1, on the reverse strand, counting down.
AGTTGATGCTAACATAAACATGACAAGGATGATGGTAAAAACACATATCTTTAAATGTTCGGTGTAGATAGAACTTTAAAAGTACTTTCAACCTGTGTTTGGTTGAGTTACAGATGTAGAACCTGCAGATAATCGGTGCTGACTGTACAAATACCAAATTGTCCCCACCATAACTAAATGAGATTCCTTTACCATTCTTTTTTTTTTTTTAATGTTTTTTTCTTTTCTTTTTTTTTATTAATTTATTCATATTACATCTCAATTGTTAGCCCATCCCTTGTATCCTCCCTTTCTTTCCTCCCTCCCACTTCCCCCTCTACTCCCTTCCCCTATGTCTGTGACTGAGAGGGACCTCCTCCCCCTGTATATGCTCCTAGGGTATCGAGTCTCTTCTTGGTGACTTATTATCTTTCCTCTGAGTGCCACCAGGCGTCCCCATCCAAGGGACATGGTCCAATATGGGGCACCAGAACGCCCATTGTGCCATGGGTTCCTGGTCAGGTAAGAAGTGGGAGCCAGGACTCAGGTGGGGTGCCTTTAGTAGAAGATGGTTTTTGAAAACCAGACAGCCATTGTGTAGCTGAGATACACCATGGCTGTTTCTCCTGCTCGTTCCTAGTAGTCCTAAAATTGCTACTGTGGTTCTAGCCATCACATCTGTGTTACACACGAGTGGGAAGAATAAGAGGCTTTTATGCCTTCCTTGGGCCTTCTCATCTGACATATCTTTGGATATGTAACAATTATGGGACAAGAGTGACAATTACAGCTTTAAACCAATCACCGTTGATCCTGGGAACTGAAGGCTGGACTTGGCTTTCTTGAGATCCTTTGTGGCTTCGATGCAGTAAAGTTCTATTCCTGGGCAAGAGATAAGGGACATCTTTCTGTTGGCTATTTTTTCAGAAGACACGTAGAACTGAAAACGTGAGAGAGCCATCTGTTAGGTCATCCGGCAGGACAAGGCCCGTGGATCCATGCTAGCAGGTCAGCCAGTGTAACAGCGTCAGAAGGAAGCTGAAATGTGTGTGTCAGGGTTCCAAAGGTTCTAGAAGAAACTAAAATGTCCCGAGTGCTGTTCTGGTTGCTCAAGTTGTGACTATGGGAGACAAACGTAGCTCTCGAAAAATGTTTGAGAATACCACGTAGAGTCTATCATGAGCTGGACCCAGCACATAGCCATGGACAGTGCTGACCTGCAGGTTCACAGCTGGCTGGTGGACAGACAGTGGATGTGTTCTCAGAGGTCATTTTGAGATGTTCACAGCACTAAGAGAAAGTATGTGTAGAGGGAACCATGAAGCCACCTGCCAATCAGCTAGGCAAAGAAGCCAAGGGAATGGCAGGAGGCCACAGGGCATCAGCTGCCCAGTATTCTCAGGGTGGAAAGACCTTGCCAGTCCACAAAGGAAGCCAGCAATATAGATGAGAATGGGGTCTCCCCAATCAAGGCTGACAGATCTGGACCCAAGGGGCCTGCACAAATTTATGCACCAACCGTGCAGAGAAGCTAGATACCCTGTTGAGATCTAGCACATTCTCCATGTGTTGGCAGTGGGAATGGGGACTGCATCTGTCATGAACTCTGGTGCCCTCGATTTGATCACTTCCCCTTGGCGTAGTGGCCTTGTGGCCCACAAAGGAAGGGAATGCAGCCTATCCCGATGAGACCTGATAGGCTGTAGTCAGATGGTGGAGGAGGAGGGCCTCTTGCCCCATTGGAGGACTAGGGGAGGGGAATAGGGTGAAAGAGGGAGGGACGGTGGGAACAGGTTAAGAGAAAGGGGGTAACAATCAGAATGTAATGTGAATAAATTATAAAAATATAAAAATTATTTTTAAAAAGAATGGGGTCTCCTACCCTTGAATGGTCCTGAAAAATGGCCAACAACGACCTTAAGGGCTTACTATGAGAAAAAAAAAACTGGAAGAATGAGACAGACTGTAAGAGTGTTTAGGAAATAGTAGGTTTAAGCACTCTGGAGGTGGAGGTAGACAGAAGACAGATTGCAAGTTTGAGGGCAGCGTGGGATACAACATGACCGAAAAGATTAAAAAGAAGAAAGGAAGGAGGGGTGGAACTGACTGCTGAATTTGGTTCTTTTCCCGTGATCTCCCACTGAAATGTCCCTTTCTTTAGAGGAACTTAACCATGTTCCTTTTACATGCATGCCTGCTTCTGGAGTGATGCAATAGGGGTCAGACTCCAGGTCACCTGACTAGAGACTGAAGCCAAGAACTATGGTTGAACCTGGGACAGTTGGGATGCTCAGAGACCCCTCACACTCCAAGTGCTCTCTGTATGGATAAATGCATGCTAGCAAAATAATTCTTTTTTTTTTTTTAAGCAAAATAATTCTTAAGGAGGCATGGGAGAGCACTCTGTGTGGACACAGGGTTTCCATGACCAGCCCTATTTTAGTTAGTCTGTATTTGTGGTATAAAATAATGACCTTCAATTTTATTTTACCACACATGTGCATCATATGTTTTTATCACATCCGTCCCTATAATCTGAGACCCTTCCTGCCTTCCATTGCCCCTCCCCAACTGTTAGTCTCACTTTTACATTTATGGCTTATTTTTTTTATGTTTATGAATGATTTGCATATATTATATATGCAGTGTGTGTGTGTGTGTGTGTGTGTGTGTGTGTGTGTCCATTCTTCTGCTGGTGGACTCGCTTTGCAGACCAGGCTGGCCTCAAATTTACAGAGATCCGCCTGCCTCTGCCTCCCTAAGTGCTGGGATCACAGGTGTGCGCCACCACGCCCAGTTCTGTTGTGTCTTATCGTCTCCTAGCCCCTCCCTGAGATGAAGCCACCTGAATTCCTCCGTCTTTTCCACTTTATAAATATAACAGCACAAAACCTATCTATATTCTTTGTATAACAGGCCATATTCTTTTTCTGGGATCAAAGAAAGGCTAAGGAACTTCGTCCTCAAACCTCCCCAGTTCCTGTCTCTCCAAACCAAACATGCTCCTTCAATTTGTTTAAACTGGCAGCTAAACAGGGCTTCAAAACACGAGCCCCCTGAGCTTTAGCTGGACGTTACTAAATAAAGAAAATGAAAGAATTTAGACCCTAAGAGGCACAAGGCCATTCCTGTCACTCAGTTGCCGTCCTTCCTTTGTCTTGGCTGTGTTACCTCTTGTCCTCCCTGTGCTGTGGTTTGGGTTTTCCTTTCTTGTGTCTTGGATGAAGGATCTCCCTATATAGTCCAAGCTGATTTAGAACTGTGCGCTTTCGAAGACTGCAGGCACCAGGCACTGTCCACCATGCCCAGATCCCTCACTCATTCTTACTCTCCCTGCTGATACCTTCTCACTAGAAGGTTCTGGATCTCTCTCTCTCTCTCTCTCTCTCTCTCTCTCTCTCTCTCTCTCTCTCTCTCTGTCTGTCTGTCTTTCTCTCTGTCTTTCTCTCTGTCTCTCTCTCTGTCTTTCTCTCTCTCTCTCTCTGTCTTTCTCTCTGTCTCTCTCTCTCTCTTTCTCTCTCTCTCTGTCTCTCTCTCTCTCTCTCTCTCTCTCTCTCTCTCTCTCTCTCTCTTGCTGCCCTTGACACTACCTGACTCTCTCCTGATCTCTGTGTCTCTCTCTTCTCCCTGTCTCTCTCTGGTAGTACATTCTGCATCCAACACCCCCGTACCCCCACCACCGCCACTGTTGCCCAGGCCCCCATCAGTTCCTCTGGTATGTTTGCTCTTTGTAAGTAGATATATGTAACCCAGTGAGTAGTAAACCCCAGAAGATTTATGAAAACACTTGTATGCTCAAGGGCCTTCCATTTCCCATAGAGCTCCTTTGGTAAGCGAATAGCAGAGAGACATCTTCCCTTCAAGTGAGGAGGAACAATCTTTGGCACATGAAACACGTGCATGGACAAGGAATGTGGGTAGCTGGTCTGCCTTGCCATCCCAGCCATTGACTGCTGATGTTTCCAGCACCGGTTGACATGGCTTAGCTGCTGGGCTTGCCTTCTCTTCCGAGATCAGATGAGACCAGGCGCATGCAGGGCGGTATGGCCGTAGGTGTGGGCTAGCCTTCTCTAACTGTCCTTCCTCCCGTGCAGGTGGGAGTCTTTGGTCCTTGTGCTGATGTACCTCATCTATATCGTCATCATGAAGTAAGTAAAGCACCCACAGCAGCGTTGTGTAAGAATGTAGAAAGGGGGGTGAGCAGAGGGTGCTGACTCATTCAATGGCACCATCACAGACTCAGTGACTGTTGGGAGTCTCCATCATTTTGGTTAGGAACTATAAAATAAAATGACCCCTCAACTCATATGTGATGACAAAATTAACCACTTTCATATTTCATTCAGGAACTTTCTAGAATTCATATCTTCAGGATCTAGCAAGCGTGCTTTTAGTTTTTATTAGAATGAAGGTAAAATCCAACAAGTTGTATTTTGCATTACTATACTTGGTGTGGGAAGAGGAAATGAAAGCTAACAAAGTGATTGAGGCCATACAGTCTTCCATTACTCTAGATGTATCAGTCATCTGTTGCTGTGTAACAGATTGTCCCAAAACTTAGTGGCTTAAAAGGCAAAAATATATATTACCTGAGAATTAGAAATCCAAGAGCTGCTTCACTGGGAGGATCCTGGCTTAGAGTCTGTCACGAGGTCACAAATTGGACACTGTCTCAGGCTGAAGCCGTGAAGTTGACTGAGGCCAGTTGAATCTGCCTTGGTGATGGCCCACTCACGTGGCTGGGAAGCCAATACTAGCTTTTGGTTGAAGGGCTCCATTCCAAACTACATGAGCTTCTCCCTATGGCTGCTTGAGTGGATCCCTACAGGGCTAAGTGATTCCAAAGAGGGAAGCAGAGGGCAGGGTATCCCACCATGCCTTCTTTATTCCTCCTCAGACAGGCATACCCCCACTTCGTCACGCTCTATTCATAAGACCTGAATCACTAAGGGCAGCCCACCCTTAGGGCTGTACTTCAGTTAGAAGGAAAGAGAAGCCAATAACTTGTCTCCATTTTTAAGCTGCCACCGCATGCTCTCACCTCTTCAGGAGACAAGGCAGCTTACTTTTTTGTATCAAGAATGATAGCATTGCTTTCTGTCCTCCAAGTGAAATGAAAGCACATCTTTTGAACCTGCTGCTTCAGGTTCCCACGTAGTGTCAGTGAAATGGGGAGCTTGAAGAGCTATAGACCCTATCCCCTGTTGAGCCATCTCTTAAACTCAGCCCACATTCTCCCAGCATCCGTAACTACCTGTAGGGGAAGAAAAGCGGAGGACTCTCAGTACTTGTCAGCTTGGACATGCCAGACCCAAGTCTAGCATGGACTTGGTTTGGTTTGGTTTTTCTAATGAGATGTGGGAAAGGGTTAATTTGGGCTACCAGGGCCTGAGAAACCTGCTAGGAGAAACCAGTATGAACGCAGCCAAGCATCACATGAGCAGCAAAATTAGGCAATGGCCTGACTGGTGTCCAGAGTGGGCCATCGGCATCTCGCTGCCCATCTATTCAGTAGGGCATCCAGGATTTACTGGAGGAGCTGCCCAGTGGTCAGCTCTGGGTCTTCTCACTGGATGTGGCTTTTCTAGAGTAGGGCCTCCCTGCAGCATATCCTGGCTTGGAAAGGGCTGCAGAGAGACAGATGAGGAAACCAGAAGATGCACCTAAGTACCTTCCACTGTAAAGACTAATTGGTGATTACCCACTAAAACCATAGCTGACCCAATGGCTTTCCAAGGCTTGTGGACTCCAAAGAGAAAGCTTGAAGCTGGAGCAGCCATCTTCCTCTTCTTTGTTTCAAATGTCAAAAGTATGAATGCAGTCAGGGCCACGGGGGGAGGCTGGGGGCATGGGGCTGCTGTCTTCAATAATTCTCACAGCTCCCTTTCTTGTCTTCTATTTAATTATTTCACCTCCTGAAAGAATTCTTTTGGAAGCTCTAAATTTGGGTTCCTAGAGTCAAGAATCTTTTGCTTCCCCTCTGAGAAGCTGAATCATTCAGTGACTACAGAATGGGCATGCAGGCTCTCCTCTGTGCTGAGCACTGGGCCCCTCCAATCCTGGGCTTGATGGTTGTTTGTTCCATCATGAATTTAATGGAGGCTTTGCAAAATGAGACGGTCTTCAAACACAGATAGAATCTAAAGGCAAAGGGAACTAAGGGATTTTGCTAGCAGGCTTTCTATAGCCACTATGCCCTTTTACTTGGTCACCATCAAGCCACTTGTGGACAGTAAGGTAACAAGCCCGAAGCACACCAAATATAGCAGTGAAGGGGATTTGTTTCTGCTGAGGCTTTGGCTTTCCCACCACCCCAGATGTTCCAACCAGCAGGACACAAATAAAACTGCGAATAACAGCTCCTGCTCGCATGGAATTCTCTGCATAAATTCCACCCTAAGTTCTAAATTGAAATCTCTGCTCTTTAGCCGTCCCTTTCTGCAATCAGAGACTCTAATCATTGGGTTGCATAAAATCTGATTTATAAAATTGCATGCTTCACAATAAAATAGCTTCAGGGTGCAAGCACAAAATTTAAAACATTCAATTAAAAATATAAAATAGAGCCACAGCCATGAAAAAAAAAACCAACAACAGCAACCCCACACAGCATATATTAGACTCTTCAGCTGCCTCCTGGGAAAATAGCTTTAAAACAACTTTAAATGTTTTGTCTGAAAACCCAAAGGCCATCTGGAACTAGCCAGAGAAGTAGAAACCTTCCAGGCTATGTGGCACGTGCAGCCTTGGCAAGGACTGACCCTGTACATCCTGGTCACCTGACTGGGATACATTTTGTAGATGGTCCGTGGACAATGGTTAAGCGCCTCCCACTCATCCCTAGGAACATCTCTCATGCAGCCACTGAATTGCCTTGGGAATGCGGCTAAATTATTCAGCCATTTTTAATCTCAGTTTCCTCTTCTGCAAAATAATAGTACTACTTCCTATTCCAAAGGTTCTTTATCAGAGCAGGATGTAACCAGTTAGTTACTGGTGTAGTATCTGGTTTCAGGAAAGCCATCACTGAGCACTACATTTTTAAAAAGCCCTCATTGTATGCTCCTGTTATCCTGTTATTAAAACACCAATAAGTTAATAAGATGCTATTGTACTTTGGGAACAAACCTTTGTGCAAGTTGGTATCTTTATGGGGGAAATAGTTTCTGAGTAAAGATAGCACAAGCGCCGTTTCTGTTCAGATGTGATAGAGTAGATTTTAGTTCCAACAGTTCTGAGGAAGGAGGATTACAAGTCAAGAGTAGTGTGGGCAGGGCTGGAGAGATGGCTCAGTGGTTAAGAGCGCTGCCCACTCTTCCAAAGGTCTTGCGTTCAATTCCCAGCAACCACATGGTGGCTCACAACCATCTGAAATGTGATCTGGCCTACAGGTGTACATACAGGAAGAACACTCAATACATAACAATAATAAACAATTAAAAAAAAAAAAGAGCAGTGTGGGCTACAGAAAGAGTTCTAGGTTGCCTGGGGCTGCACAGTGAGACCTTGAAAGAAAGAAGAAAGCGGCTGCTTTTCTCCCTGTCATAGAGAAAGGTGTTCATACGGAACCTAGAGAGCCAGGGGCCTTTCTTCCCGTTAGGTGATGGTTGAATACAAATCGACAGAATGATAAGCCCCACATGTCACCCTTCCACCCCGGTACCATCATCCCAGCCTTGCTCCGTGTAGATCTGTTCCCCCTCCCTCCATGTAACTTTGAAGACCAGGCATCATTCGTTGGTTGATCCATGAAGATTTTAACATGTGTTTCTAAAAGGACTCATCTTCATCCTAGTCACAATTGTTATTGTCTCTAAAATGAATGCAAATTCTTCAGTATCCCAAATACCCAATCAGTATTTCAACTCCCACAAGTGGAAATCTGTCCTACTTTTCGGTTTTCTTCAGCTCTCATAAGTACCATACATTTTTTTTTCCAAATCAGAACCCAAATAAATGATGTTTAAAATTAAAGTCAGGAGCAACATGCTTTGGAGCTCTTTCTGCCTATAATCACTCCCCTGGCCTCTGTGCACATGCACAGTGTGTGTGTGTGTGTGTGTGTGTGTGTGTGTGTGTGTGTGTGTGTGTGTGTGTGTGTGTGTCCTTGCAACTTATTCTTAGGCAGCGTTTAGCTGTTAGCCTACAGAGACACCCATGGTTTGAACATTATTACTGCATTCCAATTCCATGATGCAGCAAAGCCAGTGCCTTTGGTCTCTGTGTGTCCTGTATGTTTGCATTTGATTTGAATCAGGTTGGACTATGTCAACATGAGTTACACCATCAGGAGGCTCGTCGAGGTCACATTTCCCTCTGGTGGTGGCAGCCACCGATGCTCGACTTCTGGAGCCATTATTTCACAAACGTTACAAAACAGTGATGTTTGGATTCCATCCCACTTAGGAATCCCGAGAATCTTCTAGGATTAGCTGTGTCCCCTTTCAGAGCCTGCATCTATCATCCTTGGCGAGTTCCCTGTTCTCCCTTGTGCCAGAAAGGCTCCAGGTAATTCAGGAAGGGGTCCATGGAAGAGAAGGCTCGAACACAGAGCATCCAGGCCCACCACACCATACCCTGTAGTTATGAAGTTCCCATATTAATGCCCCTCACAGAGGCACTGACTGAAAAGACAGGCATACAGAATACAAGGGGAGGGGACCGAGGAGGTCTTTTGACTGGAAGCAAAAGGAATGAGGAAGAGAATAAAACAGGTTTTAAGTGGTTTCTGGCCCAGCCTGAGTTCCAGTGGGAGGCTGAAAGTCAAGCTGGGTGGAGTGCAGCTTCAGCATATTAAACCACGGCCAATAAACATTAAGATCCTTGAGTAAGAGAAAGTACAATGGTGGCCCAAGGTGCCATGTAATTCCTATCCCTGCCTTCACCCTTGGTGTTTTGAGAATTCCTCTGGGAGACTTCAGAGTAAAGGGAGCAGAACGTTTTCCTGCCCAAAAACATCCTAGCAACCTGTGATCACTGCCTCCCTTCAGTGCTAGTCTACCAGGGCGTGCCCGAAACACTTCTTGGTGTTTCCATCACCCCAGTGCACTAGAGCCCAGAATGCTGTCATAAAGCCACGAGCCAACTGAACCCGAGGCTAGAGAGTACACAATAACAGAGAATCTAGCAATAAGACCTCTGACCGCAAGAAGCCCAAGATAGGTATGTCTAGATAAGCAACCAGCTGTAGCATGCAGACTGTGAGGCTCAGGCATGGGGCCTCACCGTGTATATCTAAAAGGGGCACATCCTCAGAAAGGATGCTGTGGAGTCAGGGAAAGGGAAAGATAGTTGCTGACAGATTCTCTCTGCTTGCTGCCTGCTCAGATACAATGCGTGCATACACCAGTGCTTCGAAAGGAGGGCGAAAGGTGCTGGGAACATGGTCAATGGACTGGCCAACAATGCGGAAATCGATGACAGCAGCAACTGTGACGCCACTGTGGTGCTACTCAAGAAAGGTAAATAGCAGAGCCTGAGTCCAGGACGGGTGCCATGGTGTGAGCCTGTCTACCTGGCATGCAGCCACCGCCTGGCATCCCTGCTGGCCACCTGAGAAAACAGAGAAGACTCAGGTCTCCTGCCCTGCCTCGTGAGCCACGCCTGGATCAATTGATATGCCCAGGGAAGCCATTCCACATAGGTGATGTGGGAACGTGGGGCCAGTAGGGCCACGAGAGAAGAGCATGGATTTTTGATGTAGTGGATTAAGGCTGTGTGACTATGAAAAGTTACTTAGCTTCTCTGAGCCTGGGAGACGGCCATCATTTCTGTGATGGGTAAGCCAGTTGAATATGCAGAAGAGCCTAACGCAATGCTTCACAGTGACAGGCATTGCTGGTTGTCATCACATAATTCACATTCTTTTGGAGACTACATTAACTCAGGTTCCAAGCCACAGAAGGAGAGAGAAAATTACCTTTGTTTTCAAAGTAATTCTTCTATTTAATAGGCGCTTACAAAACCGTCATTATGCTAGCGGAAGCAACATGCTGTTCTCTGATAAACATCAGTGTTTGTACAGGATGTAGAGAAATATCATGTAATTTTGCCATGAATGTATTTCATTCTTCTTTGTCCATTTTTATTTTCTCTTGGAACTACATCCCATATAGTCACTTTGTAGAGAAACAACAAAAATAAATAAATTAGAAACTGTATAGGTTATTTTCAACTATGTCTCTAACTTTAGACTGTCTTGATAATTTATTGTATTTTGAAATTAGACATTTGATATTTTTTCTGAATGTCTATATGTTCATTTAATGAAAGTCTTTGATGCTATTTAGTACTATTCCATGAAAAGCTTTTCTTTAGTTTCTCCCTTCTGAGTATTTTATAACCATAAAAAAGAACTTGTGGCTGGAGTTGGGGGCAGAAAAGCAAAATAATACTAGTGTTGGGCCTGGGGAGATGGCTTGGTGGGCAAAGTATTTGCCATACAACAGGGAGGGGTGGTAGTGGTGGTGGTGATGATGATGATGATGATGATGACAACGACGACAGTGGTGCTGGTGGTGGTGGTGGTGGTGGTGATGATGATGACAGTGGTGGTGATGGTGGTGGTATGTAAGATCGCTTCATGGTCTCATGGCCTGGAAAAGAGGTACTAAAATAGGCTACCGCCAGGTAACTATGAATGATGAGTATGCAGTGCTCTCCCACAGAGAGAGGGCTCAGGCCCCCATGGAATGCTTCATATGATGTAAGGCTTGTCTGAAGCCTCCTCCTTAACACTAGTCCTCTGCATGTGGGCAGCTCACCCCCCCCACCCCATCCACCCTGTTCACAGGATGCGTGCAGGAGTGTGCACATGTCCACACCATGAGCTCCCCTGGAACACAGGTCAGCTCTGCAGCATCTACCAGTGCACTGGATTGCCATCACCATGTATGGGCACTGGTGGGCTACCAAAGGTCATCAGGGTCTTTCCCGTGACCCAGACCTTAGTGGTGGGAAATAACTCCTTGAGAACAAGGAGCAATTCTCTTACCCTAATCATTTTTTTACCATATTGATGAGTGGTATTTGAATAGTCTCAAGTCATTTCAAATGAATTATTCAACACGACTTGTGACTTAAATATGACCCCTAATTTTGATCATTGTAACCTTCAGTGGATGGATAGAAGGAAAGAAAGAAAAGAGGAGGCAAATGATGATAGGAGGGGAGAAGAGAGGAAAGTGATGAAGAAGAAAGAAAAAGGGGAGGAAGAGAAGGAAGGGAAGGGGAGGTAAGTAGAGGATGGATGGATGGATGGACCAGTGAACAGATGGACGAACAGGTGCAAAGGTTGAAGGAGTGGCCTAGGGAAGAAATAAGGGAAAAGGAATGGATGAACGACTGTCTCCTGGGCTCCAAGCTACTGTATTTTCTCTTTCACATTTCCTTAGCCAATTTCCACCGCAAAGCGTCAGTGATCATGGTGGATGAGCTGCTATCGGCCTACCCACACCAGCTTTCCTTCTCTGAGGCTGGCCTTCGAATTATGATCACAAGCCACTTTCCTCCCAAGACACGGCTCTCTATGGCCAGTCGCATGTTGATCAACGAGGTATCTGGGAAAGCACAGTGGGGGGAGGGGGAGTAAGGGAGGGGAGGGGAGGGGAGGAGACGGGAGGGGAGAGGAGGGGAAGGAAGGATAACACTTCCTGATTTAAAAGATGCAGTGCCTGGGTGAGAGTTTAACAGAGCTGTATCCCTTGGCCATTTCCCAGCGTCTCTACCCTCTGAGCCACCTGCACCCTGGTCTTCTCCCTCTTCTGGCTGCATATTGAGAGACATAACCTACTCCCCCGCCCCCTGCCTCCCACTACTTATCTTTTTAAAGACAGGGTCTCGCGTAGCCTAGGCTAGCCCCAAACTCACTATGTAGCCAAAAATAATCTTGACCTTCTGAGTGCTGGGACTCCAGACATGCGCTACCGCTCTCAGTTTGTGGAGTACTAGGAATTGTACCCAGCATCTCATGTTTGCTAGGCAAGCACTGTCAGCTAAACTAGGTCCCCAGCCCTGACCTTTTTCTTCCACTTGAATAAATCTCCTTCTCATAAATTTGTATCTAAATTGCTAAGTAAAAGTTTCCCTGGTTTAAAACAATCCAGAGTCCCTAGGTTTTTGCCTTTGCCTGGAGTGGCGCCCTCACTAGCACACTAGCCCAAGCATGTCCTGTAGCTTTCTGGAATATAGAACCAGGGTTTCCACAGGGTGGAAAAGAAAGATAATGTCAAAACGTATGAATGTCAAAGAATTGCACATCCCAGATGTAGAAATGTTCACAACAGGAAAATTCCAGTGGATCACTGTTACAATAATTTGCATCCATTCAGCGTACAAAGCCAATAACTGACAGAGTCTGAAATGTACTTTAAAGCTGTTAACACTACACGCTGGGCAGAATCTAAATGGATACAAATCTACTCTAAACCTCATAACATACATATATCCCAAGCACTTGCCACTATGATCCTTGGGCTATTTCTCTCTCCTGCCCAGCCTCCTCCTCCTCCACTGTTAACCGGCTTCCTCACCACTGTCCATCTTGGCTCTGCCCCCCCTCCAGGAAGTCCCGCCTTCCACTTCCTGTCCTTTTGCCCAGCTGATTGGCTAAACAGCGCTTTATTGATAGTTGTTACATCCACTCAAGACATTCCTCCACAGATCGCAAAAGGGAGATCATCTCAATCTGTTACTGCTTTGAGGAATCTCCTAACACATGGCTCTGTAGTCTTCTCCCCCAACTCCTTGTCCGTTCTGGGGAAGACATACCCGCCGGTGTTTAGTGTTGTAGGGTAACTCCCACCCCTGTGACTGTAGTGACAGATCACTTTCTATTTTCAGAGACAAAGACTGATAAACAGCAGGGCTTATGCCAATGGGGAATCTGAAGTGGCCATCAAAATCCCAATTAAGCACACCGTGGAGAACGGAACAGGGCCCAGCAGTGCCCCCGACAGGGGTGCGAATGGAACCCGGAGGGACGACATCGTTGGCGAGGCTGACAATGAGACGGAGAATGAGATCGAAGACAATGAGAACAACGGGAATGAGGAGGAGGAAGAGGAGGATGACGACGACGATGAAGGGCCCTACACGCCATTCGACCCCCCCTGTAAGAGGCCCTGGGTCTGGGCTTGGGCGTGGAGATTTCTGGGGAACCACAGAGCAGGTGCCACTCACTTGGCTACCTTTTTATTACTCAGTGTCAAAGTAACCTGTTGACAAGCAGACGCATGTTTGTATGAGGCGGCTGCTGAGGGCAAGGGCTCTGTTTTGAAAACTCCAAAAGTGTGTGTGGGCATTTCAATTCACTTTCAAGTCAAGGCACGTGGGCAAGAGTTGAAATGTGAGCATGTTTGCCAAATGCGTTTTGTGGAGGAAGCTCCTTCCTTAGCCTCTGGGGTGCGCCGCGGGACCTTTAGTTCTGAGGTAGGAATGCACCGTGACCCAAGTCAACCAAGGCAGTGAGGTACTCGTGGGCAGAGCCGCTATGATGGTTCGCTGCTGCTTCATCCGGGCTGGGAACGCCCTGCCCATGACGACTCTGGAGATGCACCCTGTTCCTTGGTCTTACCTCCTCCGCTTTCCCTTGATTTAGGACCCTGCCTCTTTCACATCCTGCTCTCTGCAGAGCAGAATTCACAGGGGACGCAGACCCATGCAAAAGCTAATCCTTGCGGGTTTTACCTTGTGGGACTGGTCAGGGACACTCCTTGGCATGTTGGAAGGGGAGAGGCAAGACTTTCAGGACCTTTCCCTGCAGGGCTTGTCCTTTGATGTTCCAGGAACCATGTCTGTCACCCCCCTCCCAACCCGTTAGGAGAACAAGAAGGCCAAACCCAAAGAATTGTGTCCTTGCTAGACCTTCAAAAAGTTTCTACCAGCTTCAAGAAGCCTGTATTGGTTCAGTCCTAATTGGCGTGTGCAGTTCCCTGGGGCTGACCGAGCCTGCATGAGTACTGCCTGAGCAAGTATTGTATGATCAGCCTGAAAGCCCATTTAGCGGCATACACTGAGCCTGGAGGTCCCAGACCTGTACTGTTTTGGGGTGCACAGCCTTTCTGTGCTTCTTTCTCCCTATATCAGGGGGAAGGGGCAGGCAAAAGGTACAACTTAAATCAGAACTGCTCCTTCCCTAAAACAGGAGCCTTGATAGGCACTTACCAAATCGAATTAAAGAAATACCCTCCCAGATTCCTGTCTGCCTGCCAAAGTTACATTACTACTTGTTAGTAGATTATCTCCATAGGGGGGGAAAATGTGCACACCCCCCCCATCTGCGGTTTCACTCACTCAAGTTTAATTGTGGTCAACCACAGCCACCATCCACAGGCTGAAAAATGTTAAGTGGAAAATTATGGAAGCTCTACCCCACCTGAACCATCCCTCTGTGCAGCAGTTCATGCCATGCATGCTACTCCCCCGGCCCCAGTGCCTGTGCCTCAGTCACTAAGACTATCATGTGCATATACATTTATATTGATATAACTATTTATAAGTGCATGTAGAATTTATATGCACATCAAATACTTATGCATTATCTATATGTGTGTATGTGTATAGTACGCATAGCTACACACCTACACATAAATGCACATATATTCTTGAGTGAAGAAACCCTTGTTACTTGCAAACAGAGATGTGTATGTAAGTAAACACATTTCCATAAAATAAGAAAGAAAAAAAAAAACACTGGAAGGAAATCTACCAAAATAAAATTGCATTTTGCTAGATGGATTTTTTTCTATTGAAAATGTGTGGTTTTGTTTTCTACACAACCAGAACAAATGTGAATGTTTATCTATTGGTCTAAAACATTGCACAATTATTTTTTCTCTCTGCCAAACCTAAGCATTCTTAAAAGCCTGGTCAAAAATAGAACTCCAAAGCAAGTCCTTTGAAAGGACCCTGGCACTTGCCAGCCATGCTGAGCCTCCCTGTCGCTGATTTCACAAGTATATGGCCTCCTCAGAAAAGAGCTGTGCTTTTTAATTCACTGCTGTGTCCAAGCCTGGCACAAAATGACTTAGCCAGCACCCGGCACATGTGCGCTAAGTGATACAAATAAACGTATCCCCTGGGGTTCTGTTTGGAGCAAATGATGATAGAATGAAACAGAGAAAACAGCCAGAAAAGCTGCTAACGCAGGAGAGGAAATGGCTCACCTCCTGCTCAGAAACAGACAGTGAAGGCAGCTGAAATGCCACTGCGCCATCCTTCAGTTCTCCTCAAGGTCACTTCTGAAGCCCCTTTCTGTGTTACTTGCCTTGCTCAAGCAATTAGACCCATCGCTGGGTTTACAGTCGTAGTTTAGATGATACTCTCTGTGTTTCTACCTTTAGGGTGGATGTTACCAAGGAACAAAAATGTAAACTGTGACTGTACAATTTCATGGCAGTGAGGCTGTTTTCCTGGCCGCGTGTTCCTCGGTGCCAAACCCAAACAGCTGAGAACAGTGGAGGGGGCCTCGGCCCCTGCTGGCGGGAGCTTGCACTGTGCGCAGCTTTATCTAATCAGCACCAGCCTCTGACTCTCAGAGTCCTGTGTCATGACCTCATCTTCCTTCTCGTTTTCAGTTTCTGATGAATATTAGAGATCCAAGTTGAGGTCATTTCTTTTTCTATTCACTTGTTTCCTTGTAACCTTGGATTGGGGGGGGTCTGTTTTAAATAAGCCTCTCTCCTCTCCCGCCCCCTCCCCGCCCCCCTCCCCCACCTCTTCCTTCCTCCTGATGCAATGCCAGCAAGGGGATTCCCCAGAGTTCCAAGGGGCTAAAGCCTCCATGCCCACCTGAAGGATTCCCGTGGGATCCAGAGATCTGGCCTTATTCTGAACCCTACAATGCCTGAGGCTCATCACAAAACAACGTGTACGTCTGCCATCTTCTTGATGAGCAATCCAGCCAGGCTCTGGGGTCTCATTGCTCCCCTCACCTTCCCCAAGTTAAGTCCAACAGGATGCACAGCACCCACTAGGAAAAGAGCCTCTTTCTTACTAGTGTTGTGTCTTCATTTGTGGACTGCACTAAGATTCTTAAAACCTATTTTGGGGGGGGCATTTCTGATTATACTGTAAATCGTCATGTTGTTGTTAATATTTCATTACTATCATTGTTAATATTTCTAGCTTTCTTGGGGCAGAAGAATGCTTAAAGGTATCTGAAAGAGTTGGTGGATAATGTCAGAGCAGGGAACTTGGGAGGCAGGGGCCAAATCAGGTAGGGCTTCCTGAGTCATGGTATGGAGGTATGGCATCACTCCAGAGATGGTTGACAACAGGGGAATGTTCTAGGCTAGATTTTTTCCTTAAAACTCTCTCCCTTTACCTGCAAGCATAAACATGGAGGTGAGGTAGGCATTAATGTGAGGTTCCTTTAGGAAGCCAGGCCACTGACAAGGAGCTGGCCATGAAGGAAACACCCTGGGCAGGTGCCAAGTTTGGGCCCATGGATGAAAGAAAGGACAACTGAGAATGACTTGACTAGGGCAACTTGCAAAGCTGCCGCCAAGTAGGCCCCTGTCCTAATGTTGCCAACCATTTGGCTAGTGTCCTTTTGCTCTCCCAGGCTAAGAATCATGGGCAGGCCTGGAGAAGATTTTCAGCGCTGGTCTTTGGCCCCTTTTGTATCTCTCTAGAGCTTGGCAGAGGCAACCAGCCCAACAGCCGGCAGGTGGAAGCAGTTGCAGGTAGCGCCCCCTAGAGTTGCAGCTCTCTCTTGCAGGCCTCAGTATCAGGATCTCTTAGCCCTTAGCAGCACCCAGTGTTACAGTTCTGGGGCCTGGGTGTCTGAGACGCTAAGGGCTTGACAGATCACTGGAACTCTTCTGCTGCCAGAGCCCTGAGTTTCTCCTCTCTGGCTCTTCCCAATTTCCTACTGTTCATAAGCATCAGATCTCTGCTCTCCCTGCCCCCACTATATCCCCCCTGGTCTCTCAGATTCGCCAGCTGCCTCTTTAGCATCAAGAAGTTTCTTGCCTCACCACCTTGGCCTGCTGACTGCTCCACTCTCAGTGCCACCGCCATTGGGGCTCTGTTGTCTCTGCCACCTCCTGTCACCAGCTCAGCCCAGGCTCCTGAGTGTAGGCAAGAAAAGACCCCTTGAGAGATGCCTTTCGTTCAGTTTGCTCAAGGTGCCTGGTTGTCAGAATAACGGGCGCAGCCTGCCATCAGGGCTCAAGGCAGCCAGGACAGCAGAGAGTCTAGTAGCTGCCAGCTGGCAGGTTATCTTTCCCTGTCCTCTGTCTTTGCTCATGTAAAGGAAAATAAGCCCTTGGAAGGAAAACTTAACAATCAGAGCTTCATGGACACTGAGTCCATTTTCACTGATTTTTAACAATATTTAAGAGCTGCCTGGTGCCCCCAGGGAAAGGTGGAACCCTCAGCTCTCTCACTAATATTGTTGTTTCATCTTTAACCGCGCCCCCCTCCCCCAGCACCTTTGTGAGCTCAGTGTTACTAGATCCACAGTGTATAAGCAATAAAAATAAGGTTTGGTGAATTGGGGGTAACTGTTCAGTTTGGTTTCTATCGCTGTGATAAAACAGAAATCAAAACCAACTTGGTGAAGATGGTGTGTGTGTGGCTTACACGTCCCAATGAGAGTCCATCGTTAAAGGAAACCAAGGCAGGGGCTCAAACAGGCTAGGAACCTGGAGGTGGAAACTAAAGCAGAGGCCATGGGGCAGGCCGAGGCCACAGGGCAGGCAGAGGGGCAGTTCTTACTGCCTTGCCCACCCATGGCTTGTCCAACCCACTTTCTTATATACCCCAGCATCACCTATCCAAGGATGGCATGACACACAGCCTGCTGTCCCCTCCCACATCCAATAACTAACCAGAAAAATGCCCCCACAGCCTTGCCTACAAGCCAGTCTGAGGGAGGCGTTTTCTCAGCTGAGGCGCCTGATTCCCACCTGACCCTAGCTTGTGTCAAGTTGATAACAGGGGAAATGGTCAGCACAGCGATGCAATGACTCCACTCCCAAACCAGAAGGTGACTGCACCCCAGTGATGCCTGATGAGGAAGGCATACACTGTATGTAGCTGCAGATGGTTCTGCCTAGCCCGCCTGAAGGGACAGACAGGTGCCAGCAATTATAGGTACCATTTCTATGTCATTAAGAAACACTATTTAAAGGTTAATAGGGCATGAAATAGGACTTTATATTGGTTTGAAGATATGAAATAAGTTGTATTAAGCCTTATATTAATCACTGTTCACAACAGTATAGTAAGAATTTACCTCCTTAACTCTGACGGGAATGTGAGATGATTCAATCATTTTGGGAAACTGTTTTTAGTTCCTTAAAAAGTAAACACCTACCTCATAGCTTGTCAGTCCATCAGTCCCCATCCACCCCACCCCACACTGCCCCCCCAGATCTTCAGCCAAACCAAAGCCATGCTCTCCAGAAAACCCGTGCAAGGGTATTGATGGGCACTCTAATTATTATGATCTACAGCTGGCCACTACCCAGTGTCCAACCCCCTGAGGGATGGATAAGCAAAGTCAGCATGTTCCTGGCAATTACAAGGAATAAACTAACAGCACTTTAATCAATCTCAAAACAAACATGTGGTAAGCAAAAGGAACCACGACTCAGTGGTTAATTCCTTTGAAGTTGAGGTTGAACAAAAGGTAATCTGTGGTGGTCAGGGTGAAGGTTGGCTAGAGAGGCATGGAGAACTTTCTGGAAGATGAGGGGGGGTGTTCTGTATCTCAGTATGGATATCACATGTGTGCATACATATTTCTTTCCATAGGCCAATTAGCAGTTGAAAACCAAAGGAATTGAGTTAATATATTTGTCACCCAAATAGGCATTTCTGGGTGCTTCTGTTATGGAAGTATTCGGCAATACAGGATGGTATTGCCTGCATCACTGGCAGACCCATCATCTTGACCTTTAACTTTTTAATAATTATGCAAGTGCTCATTTGCAAATTATCAGTTTATGGTGCAACACTATAAGCTTCTGTTGGGTGGCGCTGTGTCAGGCTTGAGTGGTGGTGGGAAATCATTTAAGCATTGTTTTTTTAACTTCGATTTTTTAAAAATTTGTTTACTTTACATCCCGATTGTAGCCCCATCCTTCGTCACCTCTGGTCCCCATCTTGCCTTCCTTATTTCCGTCCCCCAACCCCTACTCCCCAGGGGGAGCCCTCCTCCCCTAACATCTGACCTCAGTCTATCAAGTCTCAAGTCTCACCTAGACTGTCTTTATCCTCTTTCTCTGTGGCCTGGCATGGCCACCCCACCAGGGGGAAAGTGATCCAGAAGTGGGGACCAGAGTCCCTGTCAGAAGTAGTCCCTACCCCCCATATTAGGGGACCCACAAGGAGACTGTGCTGCCTATCTACTGCATCTGAGCAGAGGGTCTAGGTCCTCACCATGCATGGTCCCTGGTTGGTGCATCAGTCTCTGCAGTGCCCCCCTCCTCCACCTATAAGGTAACCCAGACCCAGAAAGATGCACATGGTATATACTCACTTATAAGCAGATATTAGCCACATAATACAGGATAACTACACTACAATACACAGACCTAAAGAAACTATGTAATAAGGAGGACCCTAGGGAGGATGCTTAATTTTCATTCAGAAGGGCGAACTGAATAGACGCGGGAAGCAGTTGAAGAGAAGGAACAGGAAGGGAGCCGGCCATAGAGGTGCTCTGAAGGACTCTTCCACCCAGCAGCGCATTGAAGCAGATGCTGAGACCCACAGTCAAACTTGGGGGTGTAGCACAGGGAGTCTTATGGAAGAGTTGGGGGGATAAAAGGACCTGGAGGGGACAGGAGCTCCACAAGGAGACCAATGGAGCCAACATTTAAGCGTTTTATGAAAAGTGATATTTGAGATCCCAGCATGGTGGCTGGTGCACACCTGTAATCCCAGCACTTGGGGAGGCAGAAGCAGGAAGATCTCTTTGAGTTCAAGGCCAGCCTGGTCTACAAAGTGAGTCCAGGACAGCCCAGGCTATACAGAGAAATCCTGTCTTAAAAAGCTGAGAGAGACAGAGAGAAAACACGCTCTGGGAAAAGAGTATGAATGCTACCAAAGCAAATAAATCAAGCCTGGTTTTGTCTTTTCTTTTTTGTTTGTCCCCCGTCCCCAGCTGGCAAACTGGAAACTGTGAAATGGGCATTCACCTGGCCGCTCAGTTTTGTCTTGTACTTCACCGTCCCCAACTGCAGCAAACCCCACTGGGAGAAGTGGTTCATGGTGACCTTTGCTTCTTCTACACTGTGGATCGCAGCCTTCTCCTACATGATGGTGTGGATGGTGAGTGTGCTACAGTCAGTCCCACAGCAGCCACACCTAGTCCAGCGGTTTAGCCTCGCGAGCGTTCATCCTGTTCACGTATCCTTAGGCTGACGTGGCCTGATTGCACGTGGCTGTGGGTGGCTCTACAGATCTGCTCCAGCTCCAGCTCCAGCTCCAGGGTGGTTACCGTCGTTCAGGCTCCGGTGGCATCTGTCCCTCAGTGTTGACCCTTTTTCTTTGGGCTGGTGCCATCCTGGGACAGGGAAGGTCAAACACTAGGTGCCCCCTGGGGTCGTCACTGGGGACTGACCTGTCATGTTGTCACTTCCTTTCCACACTCAGCGGACAAGCCCAGCATCTATGAGTAAGAGAAGTCAGACGGTAGCGCACACCTGTGATCCCAGCACTTGGGAGGCAGAGGCAGGTGGATCGCTGTGAGTTTGAGGCCAGCCTGGTCTACAAAGCGGGTCCAGGGCAGCCAAGGCTACACAGAGAAACCTTGTCTCGAAAAACCAGAGGCAGAGAGAAAGGGGCAGGGAGGTGAGAGGTAATCCCTGAGCCCTGGTGGGGGACCAGCAACAGAGGAGTCTCGGGCAAAGGACGTGTTGCGTTAGGTGACTTGCTCTAGGGTCCCTTCCGAGATGAAATAATGATCCAGTGGTTGAGCTAGGTTAGGGGCCTCAGAAGAGTTCTTTCTGCACCCCAGAGTCATTTTTGGAAACCCAGACAGTTCATTTATATGTTCTTTAGGTGGGGAGTAAACCTAATCCATTAGAATTGGAGTTCGGGCAGAAATTAAAAACCATGACAAATTATGCAAATCCAAATTGGCCTCTCTTGGGTGTTAGAAAGAAGGGCAATATAAATTCAGGAATTTATATTCAACTTAAAGCTTGGGGGGGGGGACCTGGAAAGATTGTTTTGGAAGTAACAGCAAACTTGTAAAGCTGGCATGATGAAGTCACAGTCACCCCTGGCCTCAGCCTCGTGGACAAATGGAGTTTTAAAATTAGAAGTATGGTGGCCAGGGGCTTCTCGCTCACTGACATCTCAGAGTGTCACCCCCACTCCACAGAGTGTCACCCCCACTCCAGGTTTTTTAGACAGGATTGCTGTCCCTGACCTCAAAGTCTGAAGTCCACAGTCCATGGCACCAGCTAATGTGGATTCAGTTCCTGACAGTGAGTGACAACCTCAGGAGAAGCCAGGGGCCTGGCCTGGGTTTCCTGGGCCCATCAGTTCCCCAGAACTCCAGCCTGTCCCATAAGTATCCTAACAACAGTGCGAGGGCAGCGGGCCAATCCCAGCAGAGCCAGACCACACTCCTGCGGGACCTCAGGCTTGGCCAGGCTTTTGCAGCTTTGTTTTTACAAAGGCTCTTAAGAGCAACAACATAGAAATATGTGTTCCAACATCCTCTTTTTCCTCCCTGGGGACAGACGTCAGAAGGCTGAGGCCTCCCTGTGCTAAGCGCTGAATGGAAGTAAGAACCTTGTCTGGTTTGGATCTAAATGAAGTAAACTCACATATCGCCCCCGCAGCGGTCCTTTGACCACCGGCCTAGGAGTGCTGTGTCACGTGGTTTGCATTTTCTCAAGACATTGTACAAAGTATCAATACCCCAGTGGCACCCTAGGGCCGCCTAAGAGTCCCAGGTGTGGCAAGTCCCATTTCCCTAAGGTCACATACAAAGGACTGGTCTCTTTTTCTACCTACTTGGCAGTGGATCCTGACTCTTGCGCCATCTCTCTCTCCAGCTCCCTGCTGCTCTGTTTTCCTCTCTTGGAATTTGGGGGTAACCATGGCCTCATCTGCATCACTGAGCAACGTCTCAGGTGCAGAGGCCCACCCTTTGCAACCCACCTCCTAGTAAACCAAGAGGCTTGCCTTGCAGGGGAGACCACCTGTCTGAAACAGAGCCCTCTGCCAGCAGGCTGGGACTTGGACAGCCGCCTCTCTGTCCCCCTGTTTCCTCATCCGAGGAATGCGAACAGCAGAGCACTCAGACCAGATGGTTGTGAGACCCAGAAAAGTTAAAACTGAACGTTTAGCCCAACGCCTAAGTACTGAAAAGACAGACAGCAGTCATGGTGAAGAAGTTGATGCTGACAGCAGTTACCAAGTATTCATTTGTTTCTGTTGCTATGATACCCAACATAACCGAAAGCAGCTTGGGAAGGAGAGCATCTTGTTCTTCTTACATTTCCAGAGCGCAGTCCATCTTTGAGGGGAGTCACATGGGAACTCACAGCAGGAACTTGGAGATGGGAACCATAGAAGAATGCTGCTTACTGCCTCGCTCCCAAGACAGGGTCTCTCTGTGTAGCCTTGGCTGTCCTGGACTCACTTTGTAGACCAGGCTGGCCTCGAACTCACAGAGATCCTCCCCCTTCTGCCTCCCAAGTGCTGGAATTAGAGGCGTGTGCCACCAAGCCCAGCCTCAGCTACTGTTCTTAAGCATCCTGGGACCACCTACTAGGGATAGCACTGCCCACATTGGGCAGGACCCTCCTATATTAGCTATCAGTCAAGAAAATGTCCCCACATGCCGATCTGATGGCGGCAGTTTCCTCAACTGAGGTTCCACTTCCCAAATGTGTCAGGTTGACAAGCAAAATCAGCGGTCACCCCTGCTTCCAGAATGGGGAAAGCTGCTGCGACCTCTCTGACAGCACCAGGTGCGAAGCCATCCTCTTTCCAGGTCTCGTCAACTCCCATCACAGATCCGTGAGCATGCGGCTCACATTCCTGGCACACAGCCTGGCAGCCTGGATGAGTCAGGGCCGTCTTGACTTCAAACATTTTGTTTCAATATTGTCTTTTCCCTTAAGATCTAGTTTTTCCGATCGGCGAGTTATCACCAGAAAGGAACATATGGTAGATAGACTAACCTTTCACTGACAGTCCCGGTTCTGCCAAAGCATCCTACTAAGACCTGTTTGTCCAGCTCTCATCCGCACAGTGTTCATACCCGCCTATGTTAAGTCCAGAGAAGGTGCTGCCCCTACCCTACCCTCACCCCCAAAATGGCCTGAATCAGAGACCTTGACCAGAGGCCACCTGTACAGGTGGCTCACGGTGTCCCTTAGCTCACTGCTTCTTCCTGTTTCCCCCAAGGTCACCATCATTGGCTACACCCTGGGGATCCCTGACGTCATCATGGGAATCACCTTCCTGGCTGCCGGAACCAGCGTGCCCGACTGCATGGCCAGCCTCATTGTGGCCAGACAAGGTGGGATCTCCAGGGACACTGGGGATATGGAGGGAAGGAAGAAAGCATCCCTACCTGGTGGGTGATGCCCCAGGTGGCAACTTAGAGGACAGCCAAACCTGACTGGAAAGAGAGATGGGTGGTGGCAACTTTCGTGCCAAGTTAGCCAGAAGGCTTCCTGAGATCAGAGGAGTAAGGAAAAGAGACAGACGGTATCCCCCTGTAGGGGACAGATGCTTGCCCAGGTACCCACACCCCCTCCTGGTCGTTATTATCACCATTAATTGTAAAATAGTGATAGAGATAGAAAAAAAAAAAAGATGGCTATCCTGGACTAAGTGAGGCACTTTAAATGTGATGCTTTATTCATTCCACAGTTCCAAGAGGTAAGAACAACTGTGCTTCCATTTTGTAGATAAGGAAACTGGGGCTTATGAAAGACAGAAAATCCCCCCCATAATTAATCTCACTCCTAATGTAGCACCTCCCAAAATGACAGTTGTCAGCAGTCAGTTCTCAGCACAGCCCATTTCAAAACCCAAAGGTTACCTGACCAGATGGATACTCCTGACGTCAACATCCTTTCCAAAGCCCACTCTCATTTGGATGTTGGAAAGCTTTTATTTTAAACAATGGCAGCAACAAAATGTAGCACAGTGTTCTGTAGATTGTTCTGGCATTATCTTTATGTTACTCAGTTCTTCAGAAGCAGTGAAATCAGGGCAGGGGGGATGGAAAACTGTGCTACAATGCATAAGTTGGAAAGCTTATGGAGCTATGTGTGTGCTGTGGGGTTTATTCCTTCTGGAAGGGTGGATCAGAACTTCCAATATTCTTGGAACCAAATACAGATTTTTTTTTTATCACTTACACTGTCGTCATATCTGAAGTAAAGTCAGAAATCAGTAGAATGTGGGCTCTCTGTATTATAATCTGTTATTTTTTTGTATCAGTGACAGGCTAAGAAAGAACCAAGTACGTGGTCCAGCAAAACTACTGCCCAACTGCCAGACCAGAAAGACTCAAGAGAGTCCCATGTGGGCCCCTCCCATTGAGGCCCCCTTCCTCACTAGCGGCCTCTTCTCCTTGCAGGGATGGGGGACATGGCCGTGTCCAACTCCATCGGGAGCAACGTGTTTGACATCTTGATCGGGCTCGGTCTTCCCTGGGCTCTGCAGACCCTGGCTGTGGATTACGGATCCTATGTGAGTGTTTTCCTCCATCACTTCCCCCTAAATTCAGACTAAGTAAACGGTGTTTTCAGCAGCTGAGGCCACTGAGCTGTTGTCCTCTGGGAAAGTGGCTCTCGGAATACTAATGTTGCTAGAGAAGCAAATTCTTCTTGTGCAGGTTTTTTTTTTCAAAGTCACACATGTAGAGACACGCAGGACCCTGTAATGGAGCTCAGCAAACCTTCTGTCACACAAAGGACACTAGCATAGGATGGCATGCGGGGGAGACGGGGAATAGGTGACTTCTTTCGCTGCTACTAACTGTGCTGGTGTAGCAGAAAGCGGCTGCCGAGCTTTAACCTGAATGCTTATATTTTCATGCTGAGATATATTATGCTTCTTTCTTTTCACCCATTTAAAAATGTAAACGATCATCTTCATTCATGAGCTATATGGAACCAGTCAGTGGACGAGATTTGGCCACAACCTCCAGTCTATTTGTGTTGCAGTATATCCACAATATACCTGATGTATCTGATTGCTTGCAGGATATTTACAACCATTTAATATGTCTGATTGCTTGTAGAATATCTACAATAATTTAGTACGTCTGATTGCTTGCAGGATATATATACAATATGCCTCGCATGTCTGTCTGCTTGCAGTGTATGTATAATATGCCTAGTATGTCTAAATGATGTTTAAAAAGGAGAAGCTAGAGAGAGGCCATCTAGGTGATCTACCTTATACAGGTGCCAGCTGTGGTGTGGTCTCAGATTCCAAATAACCCTCCTAAATTCTGCAGGTCAGTGAGTAAGATTGCTATCAGTCAGCTCCTATAACTGACCCACATCAACCATCTTCACAGCATTTGATGCGTAAGCTAAAACACTGACAGATGCCGGGAAGATACATAAGGACCAATCAGAAGGCACACTTGTTTTGAGTGTTTATTTTTCTCTGTAATCCTGAAGGAAACTCTTATAAGGGTGACACCATCGGGGGTTCCACGAACATCTTTAAGTCTGATGATCTATCAGGAGTACCGACAAGAGCCAGTCACAGATTATATCCGCAGATAAGATTTATTACAGCAAAGGATATGGAGGAAAAGGCAACAGGAAAATAAAGTGTATCCAGTGTCCAGAGAGGTCTGGTGCAGGCTCCCAGTGTTTTTCCTACCACGTTGCACTGGCCCTGCCCTCTCTCCTTCTAGCTGTGGGCTCCCTGCTACAATGTGTAAGTTGTGTTGTGCAAGGAAGTCCCCTGGGATCTGAGGAATTTGTGGAGGGCTCGTCAGGCAGACACATCTTTACTCCAAGAACAACTATGATAGTTAAATTTCACCACCCAGGTGCACACCATCAAGCTCGTCCAGCACGTCCCTTTGTCCCTCCTGAACAACGCACCATCAACCAGAAGCATCCCAAGAGCAAGGACCGGCCGAGGAGGCCTGATGTGTTAACACCTGCTACACAGGACACGTCACTCTTTTATCTGTTAGAGTAGCATCCTGGGCACTATTCATATACTGCAGACAATTCACAACCCTCACTGGGGTACCCAGAAATGGCTAATTTCCTACTAAAATTCCGTAGCAGATGTTCCCGCTCTCACAGTTCCTATGAATACTTCCAGGAGGAAACCCCGAGAGTGTGGCAGATTCCACTGTGAGGCTCTGCTGCCTTTGCGACCTTCTCTAGTGTAGAGAAAGCAAGGGCACAGTGCACAGAGGTGGCAGATGTCAGGTCAGTCCCCATCCCTTTGTCCAGAGAACTCTCACTCGCCCACCAGCTTGTAAGATGGGTCTTGCTCATTGCTCTTGGTGTCTGCCCAGGAAGGAGAAGGGAAGGTAATGGCTGCCACCCGGAACAGACTCCCCCAGCATCTTTTCTGAGTGACCCAGGACGAAGCTTTCCTCTTCGCATTGTTCTTGTTCATGAGCTGTGAATAATAGTGTTGACTGTATTTAAGTTCACACATTAAATCTGGCTTGCCATTTCCTTAAAATGCAAGGTTTGCCGACGCTGAAGACATCCCTGGGGTTTGTCTACAGCTGGCTCGCCTGAACCTTCACTTTTCTTCATGCTACAAACAGTGTGTGTGATTTATAGACAATCACAGCAGACCCTTCTGCAGTGTTGGCAATGTGGCGCAGCAGCAATGGCTGATGCAGTACCTCCCTGGCCATATGATGTGACATGGTGGCACTAACTTGGTGTGGGGCTGGTGCGAATGAAGAAGGTTTACTTTTTTTTTTTTCAATTTTATTCCATTTTAATTACTTTAAGTTTATACAGCCACATGGATCTTAAAGCTGCCCATGGGACACTGTAGCTCCAGAGGATGAAATTTAAACTATTCACAGTATGGCCCAGAGGAGACCATTGTTAGCATTTTAGCTTATTTTCCCCCTCTAGTTTGTTTCAGGCAGCTGAGACCCACTGTACGGATATTTCATATGTTGCCTTTCTTATTAGATCAAACCCATTTTGTTTAAAATCTCATTAGAAACTTCATTTTCAAAGGTGGCCTAGAACTGTAGCATCTGGGTTTCCCAGAAGGGACTTGGCCACGCTGCTGTTCGGGAAGGGGAATGCTCACATGGCTTTGAGCATCACCGTCATGATTAGTGACACCTCAGACACCTTTGTACATCAGTCCACAGGGTTTACAGGTCAATAAGCATTGCACCTAGGTCTGATGATAGAGGATAATAACATGGCTTTAATGACAGTTTAAATTATACTTTAATTTCAATTCATTAGATAATCAACCTTCATTTTTGCATCACTGGACAGTGAGCCCAGGGCCTTGTGCAGACTAGGTAAGGGGCTGCATCTCCAACTCCTAGGTTTTTAGTCAGTGTCTCACTGTGTAACCCAAGCTGGCTTATGAACCCAAAATCCTCCTGCCTCAAACGCCTGAATCACAAGCCTTCACCATCATGCCTGGCTGGTCCCTCGTATTTTAATTTGTCAAATCTCATACCTGAGATTTGAAGACAGCTTCACGCCACCTGTATCCACTCGCCATAGGAGCCTCATGAAGATAAACACTGCCCTTCATGCATCCAGCTCCCTCAAATCACAGCAGGGGTGGCAGACACACGCTTGAGCCATGAAATAAGCAACAATAACAACAAAAAAACAACTGTGTTGAATATAGCACGACCAATGTCTGGATCTTCTTAGTTTACATTGGCTTTCACCAAACACTTCCCTTTCATAAACAGAAAGACCACTTGAGGTCCAGGTGAGCCTACAGGCCTGGATGGATTCATCATTTGGAATTCTTTCCAATTGGCACTAGAAATAGGTATTGACCCAGCTTTTGTTCTCACATACGGTCTCATTATGTAGACCTGGCTGACCGGGAACTTGATGTGTAGATCATGTTGCCATCAAATGCGTGGAAGTCTGTTTGTCTCTGCCTCCGATGTGCTGGGAGCTAAGGACATAGGCCACTGCTCCCTGCCCAACATTTACTTTTAAAAATGATGCATAGAAATGGGATGTCTGCTCCTGTCACTCAGTCTTTTCTCATCCCTAAACAAATGAGTTCAGGCCTCAGAATAACTAACTGTGCTCTAAACCAAGGCCCTTCAGTTAACAGTCTTGACTTCTATCTACTGGGAATGGTCTTCCTTGGCAAGAAGAGCAGTGAAGGCCTTGGCCCAGCCACACACCAGCTACACGGAGCTACTTCACAACTCTCCCCGCTTAGTCTGGTTTCTTTCACTCCCTCTTTTCCTTCTTACCAAAATTATGAAGAAGTAAAAACAAAGCAAGAAGATGGCCTTTATCTGAGTTCCAGATGTTCCTAGTCTTCTCTTTGGAGAACTACAAGACATGGCAACCGCAAGAAGAAGAAAAAATTGTGCTCTAAATAACTCTTAAAATCAAATTAAAGATTTATTTGTTTATTATTATGTATACAGTGCTCTGTCTGCATGTACACCTGCATGGCAGAAGAGGGCATCAAATCACATTTATTGTGAGCCACCATGTAGTTGCTGGAAGTTGAACTCAGAACTTTTGGAGAAGCAGTCAATGTCCTTAACCACTGACCCATCTCTCCAGCCCCCAAGTTTTTTGGTTTTGTTTGTTTGTTTGTTTGAAACAGGATTTCTCTGTATAGCCCTTGACTGACCTGTAACTCTGTTAACTAGGCTAACCTCGAACTCAGAGATATCCTCCTGTCTCTGCCTCTGCCCTCCCCAAAAAAAAGACAAATTTTTGTTTAGTTTTGTTTTTACTGGGATAACATGTTATGGGGATGGAAGATAAAAATCTTTAAAACAGCTATAGTTCATCCCAGAAGTAAACAAGATCCTTCTACCAACTTGAAGTATTCCTGACCAAATACGGACATCAGGCCTGAAATTACAGCTCAGTCAGACAAGCCTTCTACTACAGATAACCCATAGCCATGGCCCACCTTCCCTCTCTGGCTGAAATTCCCCCAGCGGTGTAGAGAAAGGAAAATAAAACAGTTTCATAGATCAGAAATAAGTCTGTCCAGCTCTCAATGCCTAGTGACAGGGTGACATCATAGAAACAAAATTTGAGGCCAACACTTGAGTTTTCCATCTAACGGTGACGTAATTGGTTCGCTGTGGCCATTCCTGCTGAACAACCATGACTGGTCCTGTGGTGAAGACCTCCTCCATCCTTACACGGTGGAGAAAACCCAGCCCAGCCAGGCATCTCGCTGAACAGCAGCCAGCTAAACAAGGGAAGTGTGCTTGGGCAGATTGAAGAAGAAGATGCATCAAGTCGTATTGTATTCAAACACAGCTGTCTCAACAGCCGGTGCGAGGAAGCCCTTCATTTAGTTTCAGAGATACAGACATCAGAGGGCCTTTCAAAAGACCTTTCACTTGAAAGAAACTCAGCAACGATCATGAGCCTCAAGAAAACCAAGATTTCACTTTGTATACAGAGGCAGGCTGGAGTCCAGATTCATTCTCCTTAGCACATTATTTAGGTGTGCCGTAACTTCCTGTTGAAATGAGATTTTACTTTGAACTTTACAAGTTCAAAAGAAGAATATGTAGTAAGCTTATTTTTCAACACTACTGACAACGTAAGAACGATTTAAAAGCTATGGTTGTGCAGCTTTTGACATACATGCTCTGGAAACTTTCTTCCACATCAGTGGCAGTGTCACAATCGCGATGCCTTCATCCTGCATCCGGTCAAGAAGAAAGGGCTAGAAACAGGGTCGGGGAAGCCGTGAGCTGAATCAGCAGCTAGCTATCACCACACCAGCCTTGGATCCTAGGTCCAAGCTTAGTGCAATGCTTTTGACTTTCCTCAAGTCATTTTCTTTCAGCTCAAATGCCGAAGTCTTAGCCTGGAGTCCCCACGGTCAGAGCACTCTGTCAGACACACTGCCCACTCAGCTTCAGGGCCATACAGCATCTCTTCCCACCCTTTGGACGGCACTCGCCATGCTGGGCACTGAGTTCAGCGCCTCATACAGCACTCCTTGTCATTCCCCGAATGGCGGGAAGTTTTCCTTGTTTAAACAGAGAATCGTTTATCTCCTGGGCCAAACTGGTGAGCTGTCCCTTTGTGCAGGGGACGGCTCCTGAGAGCTTTGTCACCTTCTGCCTGTGTAGAATAGTTTGTGTTCGTGGAGTTGATCTTGAGTCTTTGAGGGAAAGCTAGTGTAGGGCAAGCTTCAAGTTCAGACTCTATCTCAAACGGCATACCTTCACCATAAGCCGAGAACCATCTTGAGACGTTGGGCTTTAACTGTGTGGCAAACACAGAGAACGTGTGTGGACAGATGCTTTGAGCGCTGATGCTTGGACAGCATTTGGTCCCACTAAGCTGGGTCCTTTTGGTTGCTTAGAAGCCTGGGGTCCACAGAAGGGGAGCAGAAACCCCTCCAGGGCCTTCTGCAGGTGTCAGCTGAGATGACAAGAATGCTCTCCCAAGCCTGAACCGAGCACCGCCCGCACGCTCTTCAGCATCCAGCTGTGCAAGTGCTGGGTACCGAGAGGAGGAAGGAAATGGGGGGACCACTAATACACACACTGAGGGAGGTCGTGCTCAAGAAAAGAAGGAAGTCCAAGTTGTGGGAGTGCAGGATGAGGTAAGCAGGTGTTACACCAGTGACCTAAGCAGAGGGCCTAGGTGTCACCCTAAGGAAAATGCTGTTCTGGCTCCATTCTGCAGATCAGAAAACCAAGGCCCACGGTGGTTATGCCTCACAGTCAGAAAGGCATCATTGCAAATGCACATGGTGCCACAGCAGCCACAGTGACAGAGAGGTGTGATGACAGCGACGGAAGTCTAGGCTGGATTCATCCCTAGGTTTGAATCTTGGCTGAAGACAAAGTAGGGTCTACTTGTTAAACAGCAGGTGGCTTCATATATGTCATATAGAGAGAGAAGGAGCCAGGTGAGAACACTGCTGACTCTAGCTTCACCTCTCAATGATGCAGAGACACCATGGGCTACAGTCTTCACTGTCTACTTGGCTGAATGAATGATGTTTCTATAGTATGGTAGTTGTCAACCTGTGGGTCGCAGCCCCCTTAACAAACCTGTACCTCCAAAACTGTTTACATTTCAATTTATAACTGTAGCAAAGTTATGGTTATGGAGTAGCAACAAAAAAACATTTTATGGGTGGTAGTGGGAGGAGGGTCCACCACAGCATGAGGAACTGTGTTAAAGGGTCCCAGGAATTAGGAAGGTTGAGAACCACTGCTGTCGTAGGTTTCTGTCTCAGGATTAGAATATTCTGGGTCCTGTTGTGAGGAAAATCCCTTGTATCACTGTCCTGTCCTAGCTTTCATGGGGTTCTTTACATGGTCAGTACCTCAAGTCTGTCTGTTTCAGGGGTATCACTGTGTGGCTTTGTGCTGAGATGCAGGACCCTTGGAAGACAGCACAGAGTCATGGGAAGGCAGACTTGTTACAAACATTCAGTGGCCTGCCCTCATCTCCTCCCCGAGTCATTCCCAAGAGAGAGGCTTCACTTCAGAAAGAGCACTCAAGGGCCTCCTTCCGTTTAGGGTGACAGTAACCCCAGGACATCTTTCCACATCTCTGACATCAGAAGCGAGCAGCCTGTGTGGGTTTAATGGCCTCTCCCAACCTCTGGAGAGACCTGCCGACAGTTCTGAAGCAATTTTTCCATCTTGTCCAGATGGGATTTCCAAGTCATAATTGTGGGATAATTGCTATCCAGGCGTCTGTTCTGTGCCTGACATTAGATCCACACATTTGACAATGTGGAACAAATGCACTCTTACAGATTTTGACATTTCCTATACTCCATGCCTTGTTCAGAAGCCAGCTAGTTACCCAAATGCCCTGAATAAATAACCCTAAGAGTCAAAGTTTGGGTGGTGAGTGCTTCTTGTACCATTATGGTGATGAACAGCCATGCATGAGATTTAACAGAACCAAGGGAGTCAGCAGTCAGACTCCAGGAAACCAGGGCAGAATTCACATTCCTGAGCTAGGGTTTAGAAATGTAAAATAAGCCTTAGAAGCGATGGTGAAAGGAGAGGCTCCATCCTTTTCTCTGTGCAAGTGTTGAGCTCACTCCAGAATCCACAGAGGTAAAAAGACCTTAGAGCTGGTTCATTCTCTCTGGCAGTAAGCATTAACTGAGCACCTACTATGCATTGAGATGCTGTGGTAAGCAAACCAGACATGCCTGGGCTTCCAGAATTGCCTGTGTGAGGAGCCAAATGTACAAATAAACAAGCTTGTGGTGCCTGCCCTTCTGAGGGTAATTGTGCAGGGCACATGACCGCATGACCGTGTGAGGCCAGGGGCTAGAGGACCTGAAAAACTGGTAAGGAGGTAGCATCTCTCCTGAGTCTGGGATTATCTGAGCAAGCATATTGAGAAGAGGATGAGGATGAGAAGGAGAAAAAGGAGGAGCAGGAAAAGGAAGAGGAGGAGAAGGAGGAAGAGGAGGAGGAACAGTTTGTAAAAGACGAAGATATGAGAAGTCTTGGCACAATGGCTGACCCCAGACCAGCCAGGAAATCTCTGATAGTTTGGGTAGAGTGCAGGGTAGAGCTGACGGTGAGTGGCAGGGATAAATGTGAAGACAGAGCAGCCATATGGCAAAGAACATTGTAAACCATAGTAACAGAAAGAATGACAGGCATTTGAAAGATAAAGATGTGATCATAAACTGAGTGTTGTGGTACATGCCTTTAGTTTTAGCATTCAGGAGGCAGAAGCAAGACAGATCTCTGTGAGTTCAAGGCCAGCCTAGTCAACACAGTAAGTTCCAGCTTGCCCAGAGCTATGCAGTGAGACTTTCCCCATGCCTCCCAAAGAGAAGGAAGAGGAAAGAAAAGAAAGAAATAGGATCGTGGGAACTACACAGAGAAAGAACTGGAACCAGACAATACTGGTGGCAGCAAGACCAACAGGAGGCATTTGCGCTAGAGACAAAATAGCATGATGCTGTGTAATAAAAGGTCCTGAGGGTCAATGGCATAATCTGCTAATGTATATTGTCCTCACCCAAGCACTGGTGTGTTGACAAGTGTTTGAATGATATGGCCTTGGCTTCAAGCTTCAGAAGATTGTGCTCCAAGTGTCTCTTGCTCGAGTTAGGCCAGTGACCTCATAAGACAAGTTCTTTATATGTAATTTATTAATTTATTCATATTACATCTCAATGGTTACCCCATCCCTTGTATCCTCCCATTCCTCCCTCCCTCCCGCTTTCCCCTTACTCCCCTCCTCTATGACAGTGACTGAGGGGGACCTCCTCCCCCTGTATATGCTCATAGGGTATCAAGTATCTTCTCGGTAGCCTGCTATCCTTCCTCTGAGTGCCACCAGGCCTCCCCATCAAGGGGATGTGGTCAAATATGGGACACCAGAGTTCGTGTGAAAGTCAGTCCCTGCTCTCCACTCAGCTGTGGAGAATGTCCTGTCCATTGGCTAGATCTGGGTAGGGGTTCAAAGTTTACTGCCCATATTGTCCTTGGCTGGTGCCATAGTTTGAGCAGGACCCCCGGGCCCAGATCTGCCTGATAAGACACATTCTTACAATGAAAAGCATGAGCACAAGAAGTCATGCCCCGCTCTGCAAACACACCTCAGATATGTTTCTATCAAGTCAGGCCTACTCACTTCCTGTTGGCTAAAGCAGCCAGACCCCAAACCAGAAAGGTAGGGGAACACTTCTGCCCACTGTGAGGCTACAGGAGTGTGAACCCATAGCCTAATGCAGGGGAGAGAGGGGAGAGCAACAGTTCACTCTGTATCCCTTGTAGCGCTCAAGCTGGAGAATAGGAGATGCTAAGCCAAAGGCACAGAAACCCTGCACACTAACCCTCGACTGTTAGCAAGGGGGAGCTGGGAGAGACGAGGGCGTGGTCACTAGTGCTGCGTTGGCCACTGTAAAAGGTCGGGGTTCCAGTGAGGTTTCATTTGCTACTGCCTGGAAATATATCGGAAGAAGCTAAGAGAAGAAGATGGAAGGCAAGTCAGGAAGCTGGTGACGTGAGATGGTGGGCGTACACACGGGAATGAATTAGGTTTTTAAAGGTAGGAGTGATTGCATTTTCAAACAGCTGCATGGTGAAGAGGATAACCATCAAAGGATGCTTACTTGTGCTGCCCTTCACGGAGGAGGAGAACAAGCTGAGGAAATCGTGTAAGAAAAATACAGAGTCTGCACTGAGTTTGATGGGTCTCGATGCTGACTTGGCAGAAGTGCCAAGCAGCCAGTGGACTGGTGTGGGTAAGCAGGAAGTTCCACAGAGGGGCCCCTGTGGCTGGGGACACTTGCAAGTTAACAGCAGTAAAGTGGCTTTTAGAGGCTATAACTAGTAAAGAAAGTAAATGCCAATGGAGAAGAAAGCCAGAACCATGCCCTCATAATGTGTAGTAAATAAATCACAGGACAGAGGAGGGTGGGGAGTGATCATCCAGAAAGAAGGGAACTGCAAGAAAGTGAACCCGCTGAGCCAGACAGAATGCCTCGGGCCGTTCCCAAGGCCAGTTGTCACCCAGAAGTCACCTCCTCCAGACGTCTTCTAGAAGAGCAGGGGCTGACACCTCTGATGTTTCTTTCTTGGAGCTATGTCTCCCTCTCAGCAGAGGGCTTATGTGGGATGGCTCAATAATCCAGTCAGGTCTTGACATCTTCTTCCCCCGTCACTCTTGCCTACCTTTCCCAGCAGGCATTCCTGACTGAGTCTCCCATACCTGGATCCTGACTCCTGTCTGTTAGAGCCAGCCTTCCCTTTCGTTTTAATGGAGACATGCATCACAGTTGTTGTAACAGAGCCCCCGGGAGCTATAGCGACATTGTCCAACCCCATACGTTTGCTCCTTGGATTCCAGGCTTTGTGTTAGAAAACATCAGCAATGTTTGGGGAAAGGAAAGGTCTTTAAGGATCCTAGTGTAGGAAGGCTGACAAGGAAAGCTGTTGGGTCTTGTTTTTTTCGTTGGTTTAAGGGTCCCAGAGCTGATGCAGTCCTGAGATTCAGATGAGCTGACTCAGAAAGGCCAGGAAACTCTGCTATGGGAGTGGGTAAGAGAGGCAGGATGAGGAGGCAGCCAAGAGCAGCTGTGCTAACAATCTAGTTACCTACAGACTAAACTAGCGTGACATCCCCACAGAGGGACATTGCGTGAGTCTTTGCTGGGGAGACATGAACACATGTCTACTCACTAAAGACAGGGCAGCAATGACAGACCAAAGCAACAGTCACACCAAAGTCCAACCTGATGGACCACTGAGTTCTGGGGTGGCTTACAGGAGCGTGGGGGAGGGGTACTTACAGCAGCATGGCTGACACAAGGACAGTTGCATCACTAAACAGCCCCCTGGGAAACCACAAAACCTATAGTGGTGGAGTTCTCCAAGCCCTCGGTGTCTCCTCTCTCCCGCCATCCTTAGGCTTCTAGCATGCTGGGAGCGGGGCCTTGGGAGCCTTCTTCTTCTCAGCTCTTCCTGAGGCTCCTGTGTGCCCTCCTCCCTTCCCAGAGAATGTTTCAACATCGATAGCCAACGAAGGAGCTCCAGGAAACTGGACAGGCCTGTCTGGAATGACCCATCTGAGGGCCAGGCAAGCTGAGGTTGCACCTCTTGCTTGGAGTCACTGTGGGGATTAGCCTGGGAGTTCAATGGTTCGGGAAGAAGCCTGCAGATGCAGAGTGGGCACTCGGTGTTGGGAGGTAGCTGGTACCCCACCTAGACATCAGGAGTGGGGTGTGTGATCTGTGGAGTGGTTCAGATGTATTCTCCAAATGCTTTTCTCTAGAAATGTAATCCTCAAAGTCGTGTGATGATAGTGTTTGGAAGTGGCACCCTTCGGAGGACTTAGACATCTGATAGGTGAGGAAGGCCCAGTAGTGACTTCTGAGGACTCACAGGGGAGAGAGAGGAAGACCTTGCTTTTCCTTTGGGCCTGGCAGGTGGAGGGAAGTCTAGAACTGAGAGTCTAAGGCTCAAATCCCAAGTACAGACTTGACCTCTCACCACGTATGTAAGCTGCTAAGTTGTCTCATCTTCAAATAAGAATAAAAATCACCATTTACCTTGTGGAGAGTGTCCCCTCCCCCACTCCAGAGTGAAGTTTACTATGTCTGTGAGTGCACTCCGGAGAGAAGGGCAGGGAAGAGTGGCAGCCGTCACTGACTTCTTTCTTTTCTGGGGCTTGTTCACTTTTTCACCCCAGCAAATTCTTCAGTGAGAGTCACTCTGATGCAGTGGTGCAGTTCAGGTATAAAGTCAGGGTTAGTAACATCCACCGGAAAGCTATACCCAAACAGTGTTAGAACTGCCTCGTAAGAAACCCCAAAGCCCTGGGGAAGCTGAGGCAGGAATACAGGACTGAGCTAGTCCAGCCTGAGCTACATAGTGACTATCTGTCTCAGAAAACAAGAAAGGAATGGGGGAGGAGGGAGTGGGGGAGGCGAAGTGGGGGAGGCAGGAGTGGGGGAGGCGAGAGTGGGAGAGGCGGGAGTGGGGGAGGTGAGAGTGGGGGAGGCAGGAGTGGGGGAGGCAGGAGTGGGGGAGGCAGGAGTGGGGGAGGCGAGAGTGGGCGAGGCGGGAGTGGGGGAGGTGGGAGTGGGGGAGCCAGGCTGGGAATGACAAGCTGTAATGTGTTCCTAGTATTAACTTAGCAAAAAGCAGAGACTTTGTAATTTTCCCAAGGGACTTCATGGATTAGGTAGAGCTGACTTCAGACTATCAAGATGGCCTAGGCCATTTGGGGAAAATGAAATCCTTTTGGAGTCAGGTCCTTGGGTCCCTGAGTGCAGTGAGACTCCAGGAGCTGTTTTGTGTGTGACATAAATGCATGAAACTTTGTATGAATGAGTCTCTGTGATGTCCATACGAGAAGATGGGCATGTGCTAGGGGCTGCACTCCTGTTGACTTTGGGAACAGCCAGACTTCTGTCTCTGCTCTCGCAACTTGCCAAGAAAGGAATTGGAAAAGGGAAACGGGTGTTTCTGAAGGCGAGAAATGAAGACAGCACCAAGCTTCAGGACTGAACGATCTGAAACGGCCCTCACACGATCGCAGGTCATCCTTGCCTTGAAAGCGCTGCATGTGACATGTGAGCTTGCTGCGCCATGCTTCTGTGAGGCAGGGGCCTGACTGAACCCAGCTCTGTGCAGAGCTGAAGGCCCACAGGCTTTTTTCCAAAGCTAATGCAGACATGACAAGAGTCTGATGCTTTTGTCCGGTACACAGACCGTCAGAGACTAGTTCTGGGTTGCCTGGGTGATAGAAGTCAGATAGATAATAGATAAGCAGGCAGACAGACAGACAGACAGATGGTCAGATATTTATACATATGAATATTCCTTGATTTTACATAGTGGTGCGCTGCATAAGGACATTCTACTCCGGTATGTCATGTAGTTTGAACATACTTCCCCAACGAAACCCTCTTCTTTTTTTTTTTTTTTTTTTCTAAACCGTCTTCTTTTTCCACCTCCACACTCCTGCTACTCCTCTTTCATCTCTCAAATAGTTCCACCTCTATTTCCATTCATATATAAAATTTTTACATATTAATTTATCATTAATATTCACATATGCAATTCATACATGATATATATTAAATGTAGAATCTGCATATAAGAGAAAACATGTAGGTTACGTGAATACATATATTTTTCAAAACTCATCTGTTAGTGTGTACACTTAAGACCGGTGTATTTTCCTGTATGTAAGTTATACATCAACTTGAAATGATTGGAAAGCTAGGAAGATAGATTGGCAGTTTACAGTGCTACTGTGCAACCATGAGG
>OU015742.1:4225512-4242500 GCA_907169655.1 Acomys percivali | reverse complement strand
TTTTTTCTACTTAATTTACATAAACATATGCATCTACAAATACACTCAATTTAATTTTTTAAGCTAGGCATAATTATACAAGCCTGAATTCTATAGCTTTAGAAATAGAGGCAAGAGAATTAAAAGTTCAAAGTCATCCTCAGCTACAAAGTGAGTTTGACACCAGCCTAGGAGACTTGAGATCTCTTTTCATTCTATCTGATAGTTTATTCTGCTTATCTAAGGCTGATCTGACAATGCCATGGCATCTAGTTTGTTGGGATAAACAGGCCCAGAGTTCTGGGGAAATGCACACAGATCTTGGAGTGAAATGAACCGAGGAATTTCAGAATCTCTGCAGGTGCTTTTGGCTACTTGTGGCCCATGACCATTAGTCATACTGAAAACACGTGCACTTACGTATGAAAATGCTTTTGCCTAAAATTGGTATTTTGTACTTATTTTTTTTAAAAACCCATTCAGTGCCATGCCTCTTTTTTAAGATAAGGGATATGTTTCACCTTCCTGCCGTGAGGGAGGAGGGAGAATTCTTCAAATGTGAGCCAGGAAATCTGTACTCCTCAGTCCACACCGTTCTCAC
Organism: Acomys percivali; assembly: GCA_907169655.1. Classification (NCBI taxonomy): domain Eukaryota; kingdom Metazoa; phylum Chordata; class Mammalia; order Rodentia; family Muridae; genus Acomys; species Acomys percivali. The sequence goes on along the minus strand of OU015742.1, from coordinate 4,241,920 downwards.
CACGCATGGGTGTGGCCCAAACTGCTTCAGCTTTAATCTTAAAGTGTGTGTGTGTGTGTGTGTGTGTGTGTGTGTGTGTGTGTGCATGTGGGTGGTGCATGTGTGTGTCTGCATGTGTGCGTGTATGTGCATGTGTGTGTGTGTGTGTGTGCATATGTGAGGTGCATGTGTGTGTGCGCGTGTGTGGTGCATGTGTGTGTGTCTGTATGTGTGCGCGCGTGTGTGTATGCACGAGTGTGTGTGTCTCCCAGATGCAGGTTTATAACACATCATCCCCGACATCTAGCCCCTGTTGTCACCGCAGTTAGTCGCCCTCTGATTGTTTAAATATTCCACACAATTTCCATATATTAAAAAACCTCAGTGCGTCTGCATTTGTTGTCTGTGTCAGTTTTTCCAGCTTTTAACGCACTGCAGAAGTTTCCCCAGGTACTTACTAAGTATCCATTTCAGCAGGCCTCTGGGTAAGCCGGAGAATTCTCATTTCCCACAATTCCCAGTACTGATTGCTGCTGGGATGGAACCCACTTTGGGACCCACCGCCCTAACTAAAACACCGTGGCCTGAAGAGGCGCGTTTGTCCTACGCCAGCCCCCGCCACTATCATTAGTTTGTCAGAAAACGTACACAGAGATGGATGTATTGTTTTTCACCAATTCAATATTCTCTTTTCCTTCTGTTTCCATGGAGATCTATCGATGGCTGAAAGTAGACATCACAGTGCACCCAGCTCTTCACTACTATACTCTTTAATCTTTTTGCATTCTCTATACAGAAAGAGGGTTTTCCTGTATTTGTACATTTGATCATGGATAGCTTCCTTACTGATGTGTGTGTGTGTGTGTGTGTGTGTGTGTGTGTGTGTGTATAGCGTTTTCTGTTTTTTGGTTTTTTATTTTATGTTTTTGTGTGGTTTTGCATTGCTCAGGGATCAAACACATGGACTTGAATCCGGTAGGCCAGCACTCTGGCCAGCTTATGGGGTTTGATACAGGATCTGGCTATGTGGTCCAAAGTGGCCTCCAACTTGTAATTCTCCTGCCTCTACCCTTTAAGTTCTGGGGTTTCAGGCAGGCCACTGCAGTGCCTGGCATTGAATGTGCTACTGTGGTTTAAATTTATCTAGCGAAGATGTCATAGCTGAGGAAAACAAGGAAAAAGTTTGTCCCAGAGTGGACTGTTAAGGGTACCAAATCCTCGTACTTGCTCCTTTGTGCTCTTGCCTGAGACACGGAGCAGAGTGCATCCAATCACACATCTAGACAGCTTCTGGCCTCAGATGATGACTCCCAAGTGGTAAGCGATCAAAGCTCCCAAGGAAGCCACAGACACACAGGGCTTGTGCCTGTGGACAGCCCTCGCCTCACACATTGGCTCTTGGCTAATCTTCAAGGGCTCAAAGGATACACTCTGTTCCCACATAACACCGTAAAAGCCATGTTTTACAGGGCCCGCTGGAAATATTCCTGTGAGTCAGGAATTGGGTTTAAACGTTAGCAAGCATAATGCAGGCTAAGGCTGGGGAAAGAGGAAGAATGCGGCCTTCCACTTCAGGGGTAGAACACCATGTGAGGCCCACACCGGCCCACAGGCAAGAAAATACACACCATCACCCCCCAATGCCTCCACACCCTAGGACGGTCTCTTCCTGGAGGTGGCCTCTCTAGGCTGGAATGTGTTCCTTTGGTAGCATCATGAGATGTGAGACCCACCTGTGTCGCCACCTCATTGAATTGCAGGTACCCCTTTCTATTTCTAAGACCCTTTTTATACTTCTGACAGAGTTTAATTAGCCAACTCAGCGCTTCACAGGAAGAAACCAAGGATTTGGAAGAAGCAAAAATGTGAGATTTGGCCAGGACATCTGCTCATCTCTAACACACGTGCCAGTCGATGACTTGGAGGCACAGGAACGCCGTGCGCCTTGGATGAACGTGATGCACGAATGACTCACATTATTCTCAAAGGGAACTCAATAATACAGTTCCAAAGTTGCAACTCTATTTTTTCTGGAAAGGTCGTATGTCTCCTTGGTGTTTTAACATAGGTCAACTGGTTACACAGAAAGTTTCACAATTTATGTATGTAATTTCTGGGCCCACCCAGCCTTGTAGTATGAGTAGGCAGATCTGCCCTGCCCGGCATCAGGGATCTAGAGACCATGCTGCCGATTTCTCCTAGGATTACTGGCTGTCAGGGGGTAGTTGTTAGAGTTTACCGTCTCTTCCCGTGGTAAAAAGCCTGACCAAAAGCAACTTAGGGAAGCAAAGGATTTACATGACTTATGCTTCCTGGTCATAGTCCCCCACTGAGGAAAATCAAGGCAGAAAGTCAAGGCAAGAAGGCTGAAGGCTTCACCTTCAATGGGGACTCACAGCCAGAAGCCATGGAGGAATGCTGTTTGCTGGCTCAGGCTCGTGCTTGGCCAGCTTTCTGATACAGCCTAGAACCACCAGTGTAGGGATGCTGCCATGCACAGTATTTGTCCCATTTTACTTTCTGTTGCTGAGATAAACGTCATGACCAAAGCATGTTGGTGAAGATTTATTTCATCTTATACTTTATAGCCCATCATCTTGGGAACCCAAGACAGGGACCCAAGGTAAGGACCTGGAGGCAGAAAGTGAAACAGAGCCCATGGACCAACGATGCTCACTGGCTTGCTTCACTTGGTTTGCTTAGCTACCTTTCTTTTTTTTTTTTTTTTTAAAGCTGGGAGTGGGGCATATGCCTTTAATCTCAGCATCCAGGAAGCAGAGATACGGTGTTCTGTCTGCATGTACACCAGAAGAGGGCACCAGATCACATTACAGATGGCTGTGAGCCACCATATAGTTGCTGGGAATTGAACTCAGGTCCTCTGGAAGAGCAGCCAGTGCTCTTAACCTCTGGGCCATCTCTTCAGCCCTCAGCTACCTTTCTTATACAACCCAGGCCCATCTGCCCAGAGATGATACCATCCTCAGTGGACTTGACCCTCCCACATCGAGGAAGGGCTCCACAAACATGCCCACAGCCCGGTCTGATAGAGGCAATGACTCCATTGAGGCCTCTCCCCTCAGATGACTCTAGGCCATGTCAAGTTGACAATTAAAACTAACTGGGACAGTAATCCAGGAAGCAATGAGGTCATGGGTTCTTTTGTTTCTCCCTTGTTGCTCATTAGTCACTGTCCTGATTCTTCTGTGACACAAACAATGTCACCTGACTTCTCCCTTATAGTGGCTTAGAAATGGACAGAGTTAGTACAATGTTGAGTGTTGACTGTCATTTGACAGGACCTGCATTCACCTAGGTGTTGTGTGGCACTATTGCTGGGGAAGATGTGAACAAATGTCTAGGGAACTCATGACAAGCCAAAGGACACCAACAGAGTCCAGCTTGGTGAACCAATGAATTTTATTGAGGTTAGGTACAGGAATACGGGTAAGAGGTTAACTTACAAGAGCAGAAATGACTCAAAGGCAGCTGTACTACCGAAGGCACACCCCAGCACAGGTGACAACTCACAAAAACTGGAAACATGGAGCCACTGCACAGCTTACAGGCAGCTCAAGAGGTTGGAGAGGGTCCTTCTCTGGCGGTTTAGCTGATCTGAAGCACATCCAGGAAGCTCAGCTCGTCTGGGGGTCTCCTGGGAATCTTGGCTGGTGGCTGCTTCTTCCAGGCTGTTTCTCTGCTCTCTGCCTCTTCTAGGTGGCTGGGCTTGACTTGTTTGAAAGTGACTCTCAGCAATCTCTGCTGCTTCTGTATTCATGGAGGGGGAGGGGCCCAGTGAATCTGATCAGTTTTAGGGACTTCCTGAAGCTATTTCTGAGTTGTTTACATCCTGTCTTAGAGAGCATGCCTTTAAAGCAAAGTGTTTCAATCTTGGAGAAACTGCTACAGAGCACTAGGAAGCAAGTCACCATGTATGGCTGTGGTGACTTAATGAGATCATGCTGGCCTCTGGACAGGTCTGTAAGGGATTAGCATGAAAAAGAGGAAGTTAGCTGAGGATATTCATTGCTCTCTTCATCCTGACTGTGGATGCAACGTGACAAGATGCTTCAAACTTCACCACCTTCACTTCCCTGCGTTGATAGATCTTAGTCTTGAACTGTGAGCACATCCCTTGTGTTGCTTTTGTTATTTTGATACAATGATAGAAGTGGATTTCATTCCTGCACACGTTTATGTTTATATTGTGTGTGCATGGGTGTATTCATGTTTGTTGGGAGGGGCTCACATGTGTGTAAAGTGGGTGTGCACAAGTGTACATGTGAATGGGTTCTGGGTTCTGACACTGGGAGTCTTCTTTGATTGCTCTTTGTTATATTCATTTAGGTAGGTCTCTCAGTTGAGCCCAGAGCTCATCAATGTGGCTCGTATAGGTACACCAGCTTGGTCCAGGGATCACTGATGGCTGCCTTCTACAGCCATCAGTTATAGACAGGGTACTGTGTCAATGTAGCATATACATGGGCCCTGAGGGTACAAACTCTGGTCCTCACACGTGCTGCCTGCGTTGAAAGCCGTCTCCCCAGATCCTAACAGGTGAGTTTTTCAAGGTTCCTTCTAATGTGTGATAAGAACTCACTCCATGACACCTCAAACAGGAATGGCTGGGCTTGTGGCTTACCCAGACTCTATGATATATGTTAAATAAAAACAAGGACTATTTCAGCTTTACCTTCCAACTCTAGATGAAGTCATGATGGCTAGAAGTCTCCTCCTTTACCTAATTCAAAGGAGCCAGCAGCCTGTCAACTCAAGGAAGAAATCTTGGAATCCTGACCTATCCACCCCCACCCCCAACCCTGCCCTCTCCAAATAAAGACCTTGGCTCCTATGGTCACTGACTATTCAGATCTTATAATTAGGCAAGAGAGAGGGTGGTGGTTTCCATCCAGAAATTAAGATTGTGTGAAGACAGTGAGGCTTACATGAGTTTTGATGTAAGAGAATAACAAATTATTCTGCTTTGCTTCCTCCGTGCTTGGAATTCAGCGTTATTGTTGTGTGTAATGTAGTCATTATGCATAAGGAAAAAAAGCTTGCGTGATCTTACTCCCCTGTCCTCCTCAGGAAGAAGTTTTAGAGTTCCAGGGACAAAATACTCAGGGCTTTTTCTTCCTGGTGCTGGTAGTTGAACTTGGGCCTCAGACAATCTAGGGAAGCACTCTGCCAACCCCCAAGCCTACATATATTCATTTTAAATGTGACATGGCTATATGCTTGCTGCCTGGCAATATCTACAGACACATGCACCCTTTCTAAGGTCATGTACATGAGTTAGGGGCCTACACAGGGAAGAACAGAATCTCCAAGGAGCCTACCTTCTAGGGAGTGGATGAGAAGGTTAAAAACGAGGCAGGGACTGCCAGGGCTAAAGGAGTCCACAGGGGTCACACCATGACACTCAGCTCTCAGACAACGACCTGCTGAGGTTTTCCTGTAGATCTGGTGCCTGGCAGAGGAAGCCCAGCACCAGTCCTGAATCCCATGAGCCACACTGGCACAGAGGAGTTCAGGAATCCCTTATCTACGTGATTTCCCTAGAGTGGGGAAGTCAAGTCAGGGACAAGAGTATGTGAATAGTCATGAAACACAGAAAAAAGAAAATGGAGGAATTCTTCCAATTTAGAGTTTACCTGTTTTGGTGGTGGTGTGGTGGTGGTGATGGTGGTGGCGGTGGCGATGGCGATGAATGTGGCGACGGTGGTGGTAACGGTGGTTGTAATAGTGGTTGCTACTCTTTTTGTTTAGGGGAAATGGGTGCTCTTTTGATACAGGGCTTCACTGTAGCCTATGCTGACTCTCCTGCCTCGGAGACTCCCAAGTCCTGGGGTTAGAGATTCTGTACCACCACACCTACCTCAGGTTTCTTGTTTTCCTAAGCCTCATCTCCTCTCTCGCGACTACCAAAATATCTGAATTATTATTTTTCATTTTATAACTCTAAAAGTTCACTGGTTTTGATACAGTGCAAAGGTGAAATTGGGAGCCATACGAAGGCTTGTGACTGAGCTGTCCATCTGTCAATGATACGTCCATGTTCTCACTAGGCAAGGTCAGGCTTGGAGGAAAACAATGACTCACTACATTTGGTGAGGTTTTTTTTGTTTTTGTTTTTTTCCTCGTAAAGGAAATCAGATAATCAGCAGTAAAATCTGTAGAGTATTTTCAAAAATGTGTTGTCAATGGATTTCTAATGAGCTCCCAGTACACTTTTAATTGAGCACATGTTTGCGCTGGCCCGGCCTGATGGGTAAATAGCAAGAAGAGGACGGCATAGATAGACCTACCCACACTTGCCGCGTCTGGTGGTCTGAACGAGACTCACCCCCACAGGCTCATATGTTTGTTCTGCTTGTTCTGCCATTGGTGCAATTGTTTGAGAAGGTTTTGGAGGTGTGGCCTTGTTGTCGGAGGTCACTGGGGGTGGGCTTTGAAGTCTACATAACCCAGGCCAATCCCAGGGGGTCTGTCTCTTCCTCTCTTCCTTGTTATCGTCTTAACGTATAAGCTCTCAGCTGCTGTTTCAGTGCCCTGCCCGCCCGCCTGCCTGCTGCTGTGCTCCCGGTTGTACCAGGGATTCCATCCACCAGAGACGACTGCTTGGGCACAGGTTTAAACTGATATAAACTCTTTATTATCCAGCACCAACTACAATGCCTGAGCTTTTCTCAGAGTGAGCTTTTAAGGATGAAACTGTATCATGGATCGGCCTACTTCAGCTAACAAGAACTTTTGGCCAGAAGTGGAACTGCAGAAGCCAAAAGGCAAGGTTAGTGCATTTAGAGACTCCCCAGAACTATGGACTTTGATGGATTGAACTTTGTTTTCATTTTGGCAGATGGTGCTGTCTGTGTGCTGAGTTTTATAGCCTGAATGGTACTTCCATCATGGCGTCAGTTGTGCTAAGGTCTGGTGGCCTGTCACACATGATGGTGAGTCATGGACTCACCCTCTGAAACTATAAGCAAGGCCCCAATTAAATGCTTTCTTTTATTAAATTGCTTCGGTCATGGTGACTCCTTACAGCAGTACAAAAATAACTAAGACGCCAAGGATGGACAGTCACCCAAGCTCGCAGGAAGCAGACCATTCTTTGGCATTCCTTTTGGAATGATAAGTAAGGTACAATATTAAGTAGACTGTGTCACTGGTCTATCTCCAACTAACCACAGGGAAATCTCTGGAGTAACAGATGGCCAACGGCTCATGGAGGGGGTTTAAGAAAATAGAGAAGTAGGAAAGAACCTCTTCAGGAGCTCTGGTGTGTGCGTGTGTGGACCCCTGACTCGGCCCAGATACCCAGACATCAGCCAGCATTACAGTGACTCAGATACCCTGACATCAGCCATCAGCCGTCATCACAGCGGGGGCCTTTGCAGTGTGAATGCCACTTCTGTTGAAAGCATAAACTACTTTTTTTTTTCAATGTTTGCATTACCACGTCTTTAATTCCTGCAATGAAATACCTCCTACCTTATGAGAAGAGATTTATTTTGGCTAGTAATTTTGGGAGTGCGAGGTGCTGAGTTTGCATCAAGCAATGGCCTTCCTTTTATCCAAGTCTCGAGGCAGCATAGGTTATTACTTAGCACAAGTTTGTATGGATATGTCCTTTCTCTCTCCCCTTACGGCTGTCAGGATTCAATTACTGGAGCCAAGCAGCCAACATCTAGGGGAGTTCAGCTGTGCCTCCTTTACAAAATGTCACCCCAGCTGGGCACGTTGATGATGCATAGTACTGCTCCACCCCCCATAGGACGGCAGCCACCAGGGCTCCATTTCAAAGATTTTTTTTTTAGTTAGCATACAAAGTAATGAGTTTTGTTGTAACCGTTTTATACATACACATCATTATGCCTTCTCTTGCTTCCTGTCCCCATTCCTTCTACCATCCTCTTAGGGGTTCCTTCCTTCCAAATACACCCCCTGCTGCCTTCATGGCACATGTGTTCCTGACTCGTTCTCCTGTTTCTTCTCCCTGCTCCTTAAGATCTGTAAATCACCTCTCACAACCTTTATCTCTCTCTCCCTCTTTCTGTCTCCCTGTCTCTCTCTGTCTCTGTCTCCATCTCTGTCTCTCTGTCTCTGTCTCTCTGTCTCTGTCTCTCTGTCTCTGTCTCTCTGTCTCTGTCTCTCTCTGTCTCTTTCTCTCTCTCTCTCTCTCTCTCTCTCTCTCTCTCTCTCTCTCTCTCACACACACACACACACACACACACACACTGTGTTGTGTTTACCTGTTGCAGTCTGGTTTGTTTTACTTAATATACTTATCTCCAGTTTTATCCATTTCCCCCCAAATGCTGTGACTTCAGTTTTCTTAATGTCTAAATAAAATGTTATTGTGGGTGTATCTGTCATTTTATCAGTTCATTTGTTGATGGGCATCTAGGCTGCTTCTATTTCTTGGCTTGGAGAACAGTGCAGCAGTCACCTGGGTGTGCAAGCATCTCTGTGGTATCTTGACTTTGAGTTCCTGGAGTATAAGCCAAAGAGCCGTGTAGCTGGGTCAGATGATAATTCTATTCTGGTTCTTTGGAAGGACCCTCAGCTGAGTCCCATGGTGGCTGCACAGTTTCCTTCCTCACAACATTCTTCCTTCTTCACTCAGAATCTTTTAACTTAGTTGCTAAAGAATTGTGGCCTTTTATAGTGCCGTGGCGTTTCACATTAAGAAACACAAGAGTGTTTCTGTGATGTAACTTGTCCACTTGTTGGTTTGGCCTTGAGGAGCTTCTCATTTGAGCAGCTGATTTTTGAGTCCTCAATCCCAATGCCACTAAGTACAAAATGAACTGCTATAATGGCAGCATCAGCCAACTTACACGAAGAAAGAAACACGCTGAGAATCTTCCAAAGCATCCTAACGTATAACCAATTGTGGTGGTCTGGATGGGAGTGGACCCTAGGCTCATGTGTTTGAGTACTTGTTCCCCAGTTAATGGGACTGGAAAAGAGTAGGATGTGTGGCCTTGGGAGAATTATGTCAATGGGGGTGGGCTTTGAGGATTCAAAAGACTAGAGACATTGCTGCCTGGTCTCATTGCATCTACAGTTGGGAAACAGAGAGTGGGGCCTGGCTTTAAAACCTCACAGCTTGCCCCTGTGACCCGCTTCATCCACCAAGACTCCTCATCCCGAAAGCTCTACAACCCTTCTAAACAGCCCCACCATCTGGGGACCAAGAATTCAAACACATGGCCCTGAGAGAGACCTTTCACAGCCAAAGCCCGACGTGCTTCTGCTCTCTGTGGGCACATCCAGGGGCTGCCTTGTGTCCCAGGGCCAGCTCAGCCCAGGTCCCTGTCATATATTTGTTCCAGTTCTCAGGCTCCTGGGGCAGATCACTTTCAAGACTAGCTTTGCTCTCAGTACGGTGTGCCCTGCCTCTAACCTGGGAGTGACAATGATCACGAGAACAGTGTTCCTCTCTCTGTTACTGCCTCCCACTGCAGAAATCACTGCCTCAGCAACGGCAGCTCATTTTGAGGGTTCTAGAAAGTTGGCTCGTCCTCAAGGTAGGATTCTAGGACTTCTTCCACACCTGGCTTACTTTTTGGAGGAGTCTTCTGCTTCCCTCCCTACACCTAAGGGAGGCTGCACGGCTAGAGCTATTTTGACCTTTGCCTGCTTTCCATGGGTCTCCTGTATGTTCCCAGCTCTTTTCAGGTGACTTATTAGGAACCCAGTTAGACATCAGCGGGCTGAGAAACCATTGAGAGTGGGCCCCTCCCCCCATAATCAACAGCTTTTAAACCCAGGAAACCAAAGCCACGGCATTCTACCAGTCAAAAGAATGGAGTCTGAGTCATATTTTTGGCCCTTGATCTAGACACGGCATTCTAAACTATGCAGCTAAGCATAAGATTACAGTCTACAGTCTAGACTCTAGACGAAGGCATTCTTGCACAAAACAAAGTCATAGTATGCAGTTCCCTCCTGTAGCAGTCTGTACAAATGGGCCTGCCAGTCACCTGGTAGGAAGACATCCTTCAAGGCAATCTTACCTATCGGAGAGACTCAAGAACTACAATAAAGCATATACCTGAAATACAGGGCAGCACAATGGTTTCCTTGGCCACTGTCTTCTCCTCACCCCCTTTGTGCTTTGCTTTACTCTGTAACAGTTGTTTTCTGCCTTCCACACAACAACTTTTCTCACCTGGATTCTTCTAACAGAGGTCACAAGGGCCAAGTTGCCAAAGAGTGGCCAAAGTAAGATCGTGGTGACACTATCATTGCCTTTATGAATCGCCAAAACTCTCCCCTCTGGCTTTGGAATTGAGTTTATTTTTCCTCATCCTAACCGAATGCGTTGGGTCCAACGGGGACAGCTTCTCGATTGTCATTTTACCTGGAAGTCTGGATCACAAAAGGTATTTTCTTAATTTATGCATCAAGCATAGAGAATTCAGAAGCTCACAAGCAGCCCTAGTATATCACCTACATAGAGCTAGTGACCAGTTAGAAAAACAAATTACCTATTTAACTGGTCTCATGATTCCAGGCCCGAATACTAGGTACTTTCCACTGATGCCAATAACCTGACAGTGGACTTGTGAAGTCACAGGGTCTATTTGTTCCACTTCCCAGTGTGATCACAATACATAAATCCTCTTCCTCTGCTTTTTACTGTAGCTTGTCTCTTCCATTGGAAGTTAGTGGACAGGAGGCTATGCCCAGCTTGTTAGACCTGCCAGGGCCCAGGCTCTGACCATTAAAAACTGTGGTAGCACTTCTGTCCTAGAGCCAGGTCATGAGACTGCTTTTGAATACAGGGGATGTCCCAGAACAGTGATTCTCAAAACGGGGTCCCATGACAGACAGCAACAGCAGCAGCATCTTGGGATCTTGTCAGAAATACCTTATCCCAGGCCCACCCAGACCTCCTGAGTCAGAGCCCACATTCCTAACAAGATCCCTACGTGACTTATGTAAGGAGCGTTTAGGTTGGGGACCTGCTGTCAGGAGGATGCTCTCTGCTCTCTGCTTTGTGAAGACAATAAGTCATGTGCACAGCCCTTTCCCTATGGTCCCTGAGTACTGCCATCTGTCTGAGTAGATTGCTGGAATTACTGAATGTGGGCAGGCATCAGAGCTACCGAGAAATCTCTCAAAACTGGAACTCCACCGGTGAAGTGGAGAAAATAAGAGTCCCCACAGGCTTTCACGTCTATGGGGTCAAAGGGGAAAATATAGGGGGCTATGAACACAAAAACATAGCTTTCATCTCAAAGGAAGTAAGACATAGTTTGTTCTGGGGCCACACATGAGCGACCATGTCAGATTTAAGTTGCCCCAAATGTAATTTTCCAATATGGCAACAGTTTCATGAAGGTTTTAGAAAACAAAGTCATAAAGCATCAAAGTGCTTTTTAACACATTAGTGGAAACAGTGAGCAGGCTAGAGCCAAGTGGGGAAAGCTCTTCTATGGGCCTCAGCTACTGTCCGACAATGCTCTTAACCACTGGGCTTGTGGGAGCTAGGAGTCTCTCTGTACATTCCAAAAGGAATTTATCAGGGAGTCAGAAGGATGCTCAGTTAAAAACAGAGGTGAGCAATATGTGAGTGACTCTTCTTTCTGGGGTGTGGGTATATGCATTTGTATGACAGCCTGTGGCGGCCACAAGAGACACTGGATCTCCTGCTCTGTCACCTTCTTGCCTTATTCCCAGTGAACTCTCTCTGAACATGGAACTTGCCATTTTAGCTACACTGGCTATCAGCAAGCCCCAGTAACCCTCCTAGTTCCACCCCACAGTGCACATGTTACAGCACACACCTTCGGCCACAGTTAAATTTTTACCTGGGTGATGAGGACTTAGGTAATCACATTTTTTTAAAAAGTGCTCTTACCTTCTGAGCCATCTCCTCTGCCTAATAAATAGGTAAAGATAATCAAGTATAATTTGGCTGTAGAGTTGCAATATTCCAACCCTCACAATTACTGAAGTTCTAAGCCGCCAATCAGGCTTATAAAGTGTTTAAGGCAGGTACGGCACTTTCTTTTCCCGGGAACTTCAGTTCACAGGATTTGGCTGATCTCGCCTGATTACCAAGTCCCTCCCCGTGCCCTCTTTAGACGTGGACACAGGTCAGAAGTTCTGCTGGACACTTTAAGCCAGGAGTGGGTGGATGACAAGCAAACTCAGGAAAAGCATTGCACTTAGGAAAACCAGGCAGAAGACGGACAGGGAGGAAAGGAGGCACTTGTGAGGTAAGCAGGGACAGGCCACCCAGGAGGACATTCAGGCTATTCATTTTGATAGAACAGTTGGGACCCAGCTAGACAGCAATAAGAGTCAAAGCATAGCCATGGCGTGAGGAATAGAGGACTGGCCTCCAGAGCACAGAGCCTGGGTAGTTAGTGCACTCCGTGGAGTGGCAGGCATCACTATCGTTGGTTGTAGAACATCATGAAACTCAAAGGCATGAGCAAGGATGGAAATCTACAATTCTCATGAAGCGAGGTATTCGAAGCTCTTGACATGGCAAAAGGCTGTATATGAAACCCAGGCCGACCCTGCGTTTTCTTTTTTCCGGGCACCTCTTGCTATTCTTGACTCCATCTTCAGCATGGAGTCATGGTGAAGTCTTCAGCATGCAGACTTCCATATTCTGTATCTCCAAGCCAAATGCAAACCAGGACCCCTGGCAGAGAGTTGGCGTGATGTGCTTTTTCACCTTTTTCCTAGCTGCCAGGGCCGTCATTTCACAGTTGCCTTTGCAGAAAGCACGGGAAGAAAACAAATGAGGCCTTGCATTCTGGCACTGTGGCTTCCTTCTACTCACACGGGTTAGTGAGGCGTGGGCGTGAGCGACGGCTCGGGGTTAAGAGAGCATGGAGTTCTTCCAGAGGACCTGCATCAGGTTCCAGGACCCATGTCAGATGACTCACAACCACCCATAACTTCAGCACTAGGGGATCCAATGTGGCACACACACACACACACACACACACACACACACACACACATACGAATGCACTCATATACACATGCGCCTGCGTAAAAATAACAACAAAATCCCTAAAAATTAAGTGAGTTAGTAAGGGGTCTTGGTCTGTGTTCTCCTTCCGGTATTAGCAATACCCTGACGTAGGAAAACATTTTTAGTGCTTTTATAATCACCACCTAGAGTCACCTGTTGAAACCCATGGAGAGTGTATCCAAGTACAGTATCCAAAAAAAAAGTTTTCCAAAATGACTCTGTGTAAAAGTAGAATGTATATACATCTGTGATTTATCTGTTCATTGATGAGGGACTCAGTAAGGTAGGACATGTCATTTCAGAAGGAGTTTGTTTTGACAAGCTAGAATCGACAGGTCTCCACACAGAGACACTGGTAAATGAGCTCCAGGCAACAGGCACAGTCTACACCAATCTTCAGTGTGTGCAGAAAGGACTGCTCTTCCTAGACAATACCCATAGTTAATATGCAATGCCCTGATGCCTAGGCCCTTAGCCATCAGAGGGACTCCTTGAGTGGGCCTACTGAGCTCTATCCTACAATGCTAACCCTTACTTTCTCTAGACCTCATGTTGGTTTGCTTGGAAATTGTCCTTTGCACATGCCCTCAACAGTTCTGGCAAACTCTCTGTAGGTTTCTAGAAGTTTCACCTTGCTGAAATGTCCCCTTTTGAAGAGCTCTAGGCACACTATAAGATATTAATTCAACCTGGAGAGTGTGGTCCACACCCCTGTAATTCTAGCACTAGAGAGGCTGAGGCAGGAGGATGGACTGTGCACAGCCTGAGCTGTGAGTCTAAGGCCAGACTGGGAAACATAGTGAGATGCTGTCTCAAAATAAGAAATAAAGGTTGGGGAAATAGCGCCCCAGCAGAGCACTTGCCAAGCATGCACGAGGCCCTGGGCTCCGTCCTTATACCACATACACACGCAGATGTCAGAGCAGGCAGCTAAATTCTTTAAAGATGCAGACATTTACTTCTTCTGTGGTATCTACATTTGATTCAAGGTTTCCAGAAAGTATAGCAGAAAAACCTGAGCTAAGAGTGTTTGCAGGTCACATCTTACCAGATTAAAATAAAAGACTCTGTCAGAAGTAAAAGTCACATGATGCATCTCTAAGTGCTACACACACGTGACACTGAAAGTGTAGGGGAGACATATTATATTTTTTAACATGTTCTTCATAACTCTCAAGTTTAAAAAAAAGGAAGGAGTTAGGAGGGTAGAAATTTATTCCCAAAAATTATTTTCCACTAATGAGGATTTTTTTTTTTATCTTAAAAGATGTAACAAGACTAGGCCAGGCGTGGTCTCAACATTCTGGAGGCAGAGACAGGCAGATCACTATGAGCTTGAGGCTAGCCTGGTCTACACAGTGAGAACTTGTCTCTAAAGAAAAGAAACAAGAAAACAAACAAATAAAAACCAGCTCTGATGCCTTTCTGTGTAAGGTATCCTTTTCTATACTTGTATGATAGGTTCTTCCACCTCTGTTTGCTCTTCTGTTGTCAAGCTTTTTCTACTTTTTTCTCCACATGTTTTCATTAGGAATGTGATGGAGGTGTGGGCATTTCATCTCCACTTTTCAGTAATCTAAGTAGTTACACATCAGTCCTGTATTTCATAAGGGTATAGCTATTAATAAGCCTAAGATAAATTTACAATATCATTGCTCAAAGAATAATAATATTTATTGTGCTCTAGGTTCATTGAGCTCTGCTGTTCCAATTAGCTTCTGAATTATTTTGGTAATTCTTGGAGGTTGGATTGTGTGCCTTCAAGAATATATGTGAATGGGTGTCTTTTGAGGTCCAGAGGCTAAGAAAGGTTTATTGAGCTGCACGGATGCTGGCCAAAAGAACGATGCAGGGGGCTGGAGAGATGGCTCAGCAGTTAAGAGCACTGTCTGCTCTTCCAGAGGTCATGAGTTCAATTCCCAGCAACCACATAGTGACTCTCAACCATCTATAATGTGATCTGGTGCCCTCTTCTGTCATGCAGGGGTGCATGTAGGCAAAACACTGTAAACTTAATAAACAAATAAATCTTCAAAAAAAAAAAAAAAAAAGAATGAATGATGCAGACCTGGGACAAATACCCTAGGCTGTCAGCTGGTAGAAAAAACATCTGCTGGACCTAAGGGGCCAAGGTGTTCTAGAAGAAAATTTGGAGGAGAAGCACAAATCCCTTACAATGAAGCCACACTGGTGAAAGATAAGTGGGATGTGACGTCACGAGTTAACGTGCAGTGCCGTGCTGGCCAGTCCCTGCTAACCAATACCAAATCGGGAGTCAGGGTTGACACAGTCTTGGGACAGGATGTTAGCTCATGAAGAGAAGATGCCACGGCTCTCTGGTTGGCTGGTTCTAAGATTGCAACATGGCCATGATAGGTTGTCTTTGAGACATGAGGTTGGAACATGGAGCAGGATTTTCCTTTGCCCATTTAGCTGGACACTGCAAGCTAAAATATACTTATTTGGACGATTCCTGTCCAGCCTAAGGCCTATAATGTGATTTAGGACATCTCAGAACTCTCTCCTAAGTGGCCTTATTTGGAAATTGAGTCCTTGTTGACATGATGAAGTTAAGATAATGTCATCTAGCATTTGGGTGATTCCTAATCTGGAGTACTTATGAGGAAGGGAATCTGGCCTCAGATTCAGTCATGCTGCGAGAGGCCATGGAACTGTGGAGATAGATTGGCATTAGGCTGCCACATGCTGAGGGCTGCCACTAATGGGTGAAACACTGAGTGCCCAAGACGGCACAGGTTCTCCTTGACTGCAGACTTCCAGCCTCCAGCACTGTGAGAGAACAGCCATCTGCTCTATGGGGCTGGAGGAATGGCTCAGTGCTTAAGAGCACTTGCTGTTCTTCCAGAGGACCCAGGCTGGGCTCCCAGCACCCATGTTGGGCAGCTTATGATCACCTGTACCTCCAGTTGTGGGGATTCGATGGCTTCTTCTGGCCACTGTGGGTACCCACACATGTGCGTCATGTAAGCACACATACATACATGCATACATCATACATAAATACATCCATCATACATAAATGCATGCAAAAATATCTGCTGAGCTAAGTTGCGATGCCTCACTAAAACAATGCCAAGTTCATCAACACCAGCTTTGACTTTACCTATTTACCAGAAAGACTGATCACAACACTGGAAACCTTTGTGTCCCTTCTCACAATTGGGCCACAGCACCAACAGGGAAAAAAGTAGCCATTAATTTTGCTACTTCAAAGCATTTCTGTGGCAGACCCATTCCAAATAGCATCTGGAATTGCCCAGGCACAAGTCCACTATTCAGCATCTGAACATACACACACAAACACACACATACACCACACCACACAAACATACACATACATCACACCACACAAACACACTCACACAAACATACTTATTCACACACTCACACAAACACAGA
>OU015742.1:4206326-4225502 GCA_907169655.1 Acomys percivali | reverse complement strand
ACACAAACATACTTATTCACACACTCACACAAACACAGACTCACACACACATATGCAACACCACACACACACACACACACACACACACACACACACACACGTACATGCAAACTAGATCTGTTCTGGTTTGATTCTGTTCCTGTGACAAAGACCATGACCAAAAGCAACACAGGGAAGGAGAGGATTTATTTTTGGCCTGTGGGGTCCATCACTGAGGGAAGTCAGGGCAGGAACTCAAGTAAAAACCCCAGAAGAATGCTGCTTGCTGACACACTCACAGGTCAATGAGAAGTTAGCTTTCTCATGTAGCTCGGGCAGGACCAATACCTGTGGAGGAAATGGTGCACTCACTGGCGGTCAGCCCTCAGGACAATCCCCAGAGGCCATATGCTCTGGGCAACTCATCAATTAAAGAGTTCCTCTCAGACGTCCCTAGGATGTGTCAAGGTGTCAATTAAAGCTAACTAGAATGAGATCCCTCCACCATTCTGCCAGAGGTTTGATAAGATGGCGTTTGGAGGTGGGAGTTCTTGTGAGAATGTGGTACATAACATGGGGGATTTCGGTCTCAGTGGATTTAAATGTATTAATCATTACAAGGTGCTATTTCTTTCCTATCTCATACTTGAATAACTAACATCATTTAGTTAAGGATGCAATTCATCCATCAACTCTGGGATACAAGGATATTAAATCACGTTCTTCCATCAGCACCAGGGGCAGTCCAGAAGTACTGTGAGTCTAGAGTTTTACAGAAAGCTGCCCTTCTGTTTCCCTGCCCTCTGTGCTCTGACCTAAATGGCCCAGAATTCCAAATCATTTTCTTGCAACTAGAACAGTGATGTCAGGCTGGAGAGATGGCTCAGCGGTTAAGAGCACTGTCTGTTACAGGTCCTGAGTTTAACTCCCAGCAGCCACATGGTGGATCATGACCACCTGTAGTGGGATTTGATGCCCTCTTCTGTCATACCTGCAAAAAAACCCCACTCATTAAATAAATAAATAAATAAATAAATAAATAAATATTTTCTTAAAAAAGAAAAGAAAGGTGATGTCTCTGTTTGCTTAAGGGAAGAACATCATGAAAGTTATGATGATGGCACTCACTTGTTTAAGCCACCAAGATCCATTGTGAGAGCTGCTGTCCCCACTGTAAGGGCTCTCTCAGCCCTGGTCCTGGGGCCATCTTTTTGTTTAACCTCCAAATAAGGTCTGGGGGGAACAAAGCATAAAAACAAGAAAATCACTCTTCTTCTTCTTCTTCTTCTTCTTCTTCTTCTTCTTCTTCTTCTTCTTCTTCTTCTTCTTTTTTCTTCTTCCTCCTCCTCCTCCTCTTCCTCCTCCTCCTTCTCCTTCCTCTGTCTGTCTCTCTCTTTCTCTCTGTCTCCCCTTCCCAAATCCCTTAAAATGAAGGATCTGCAAGAAGTAATCTGTTACAGGAAAAATATCTGTAAACACACGGTAATCTAGTGAAGACACAAAAGGCAAGAGACTGGTCAGGACAAAAAGGCAAAGGGAGACATCCCAGTGACTATTCAAACTTAGACAATGAAGAAACTTTTTTTGCCAGGAAAAGAAATGAGATCAGTTAGATGGAACTTAGGACTCGTGTCAGTTGGCTGTTTCCCACAGCGCTGAGACCAGCACAGCTTTAAGATTGATCTAACTGGGTGTTGGGAAAGGAAGACTGACAGGCATGTGCTGAGAAAAGTTGAGATTGGGTGGGCTGTGCATTCTGATAGCTAGGCACCAGCAGCCGGAAACGCATGTTTCTTTTCGACCAGAAGACAAGGCAGGTTATCTAATCTTTGTAGGGAATCTGGGTTGGGGAGCAGGCTCAGGCTGTAGTCCTCTGGGGGAGGAAGCTGTGCTTGGCACTTGCTGCACACACTGTCAACATCCATGCTTTGCCACTGCCACGGGTCTCTGAGGAATCAGCATCTTTGACATGGCTATACTCATGTCAACCATACACACTGACCCAGGACTGTGTCTGCATCACCCACACCACAGCACCAGATGCAAAACTCATTGGGTTGGGGTGGGGGGCACCTTTGAATTAAGATGACAAGTGTTTTGAATCAATATTTGAGTTAACTGAAATATCTGCCAAGAATTAGAGGAAAATAAGTTTGTTTTCAGATGTGCATAGATTCTGAAAGTGAGTCCTCTGGAAATCACTCTTTCTGTTTTTGTTTTTCATTTGTTTGTTTTCTGTTCAGGAACATTTTTTTGTGTAGTGCTTTAGGAAGTTTAGTCAACAACAGTAACTGTACAGTTACAGAATACAATATGTTTTAATGTGTATACACAGTAATGACCAAACTGATGTAATTACCACATCCAACCTCACTCTTTGTGGTGAAACAGTCTAAATACTCTCTCTTCAGGGGCTAGAGAGATGGCAGTTAAACAGTTAAGAGCACTGGCTGTTCTTCCAGAGGACCCTGGTTCAATCCCCAGCACCCACATGGCCATCTGTAACTCCAGTCCCAGGGAATCCAACATCCTCATACATGCAGGCAAAACACCAATGCACATAAAATAAAAATAAATAAATCTATCTGGGCAGTGGTGGTGCACGCCTTTAATCCCAGCACTCAAGAGGCAGGCAGACTTCTATGAGTTTGAGGCCAGCCTGGTCTACAAAGTGAGTCCAGGACTGCCAAGGCTACACAGACAAACCCTGCCTCAAAAAAAATCTTTAAAAAAAAACCTTTTCTTCAATATTCTGAACTACATGGAAGACTATTGTTATTTAGAATCACACTACAATATAATAGGACGGTAGGACTTGTTCCTTGGAGGTCTGTCCAAGAGAACATGAATTAAAAAAAAAAAAAAAAACTACATAGAAGAAAAGTGGAGCCTGAATTTAGTTCCTAGCAGTTCTAGGAAGAAGCCAATCCTGAGTCATGGAGATATCTCTGGAAGTGTATATTCAGAAAAACTGGTCCCCTGAAGATAGTGTAAATGGAAAGGCTGGACTGGAATTTTCTGAAAGTCTTACTCTGTTGGCAATAAAAACTATTTTTAAAAAAAAAGAAGGAAGGAAGGGATATGTATTATCAAAGAAAGAAAGAATATGGCAGGATATTTGATCACATTGTGAATCCCAATGTTGTGAACGGGAAAATTCTGTTTCTTGTTGTAGTTTGGCTCAGCCCTAGCGCACATCTCTAACCTAAGAGCTTTCTATAAACAAGAGCTAAATAAAGTCAACAATAAGTAAAGAGGCAGAAAAGTGACCGCCTGACAGGGAGTAAACACAGAAATCACAGGAAGGAGGGACACTGAGTTGAAGGGTATTTAAGACAGCATGGGGAAGGAGAAGAGCTCTTTCCTTCTGGGACGTCAGCTGAGCAGGAGGGTCACCTGGGCGCTTTCTCTGCCTCTCCGAGCTAGCAGGCTTTCACCCCAGCAACTGGGTCCTGAGTCTTTATTGGTAAAATTAAACGTTTGGGATTTTGTTTAAAAGCAACAGAAGAAAAAGAAGTGATGGGAGAACATTAAAAACAGAAAGAAGAAAGGCTACAGAAAGAATGAGAGACAGGGAGAGGAGGAGAAAGAGAAAAGCAAGTGAGAGGATGAGGAAGAGGAGAGAGGGAAAGATGAGAACGGGAAAGAGAAGGGAGGAGGGAAGAGTGGTGAGAAGAAAAAGAAGCACTTACCCATGTTCAGATATCTTTAAAGAAAACAAGAGATCAAATATAGAGCAAACTAAAAAAAAAAAAAAAAAAAAAAAAAAAACACCTTAAAACACAGGTCATGACGTTGGAAAATTGAAATAGGCAAGAACATAATCCATTGGGCTTTGATGCTACACCAGTTTAGGAATATCGTGGGAATAACCACATTCAGTTCACGGAGAAGGAAAAGGAATCTCAGATCACTCTCCAAGGCTTTCTAGCAAACAGCCCCTGGCATGGCGGCGGATGTGACGTAACGGTGTTCTAGCCCGGAGTCAACTAGAAACAAGCTGTAGGAAAGGGATCCTGGCTTGTAGGGCGGGATGAGGCACGAGATTAAATATGCGTCTGATGGAGACAATAGGAAGAGAAAAATTCTGTCACTGAGGTAGTTAGAAAGTGCTTGCCCTCCCTCGAGCCCCCACCTCTCCTGTGTCCTTGGAGCAGTGTAGTCTGCCGCTCAACAGGCTATGACGTACAAATCTCCTCCGTACCGGTCAACGGGCTATGACGTACAAATCCCCTCCGTACCTTTGTCCTTGCTGTGACCTCTGCTGTGCCTCAGCCTCTTCTTCCAGGCTAGGAGACCTTCTCCTTGTCAGTGCGTCCCTTTCTCCGGGGAGAAAGGCCTTGGCAACCCCCTTCTACATTGAACTCACAGCTGAGACCAAAGCCACATTCGGGGACTGTGCTGCAAACTCAAACTGACGCACCAGGCAGAGGCTTATGAACACCACTTCCTTAATACTGCTCATAAGAGCCAAAGCCATGCGGAATGTGGCAACAAGGGGAACTTTTCCTGCTTGTTTGGGGGAAAAAATGTTCCTAAAATAGGGAATGTGATCTTTCCATGAAGAACATTTTTAATTCTTTCAGCTTTCGGAGCAAAAGCAGCACAGATCATGAGTTTTTCTGGCCACCGCTATTCTTTTAGTAATAACATTAATTTAAAAATGAGCATATACAGAGGGAGGTAATCCCTCTGAGGAACAGTCATAGGGGAGGGGAATAAGGGGAAAATGGGAGGGAGGGGAGAATGGGAGGATACAAGGGATGGGATAACCATAGAGATGTAACAAGAATAAATTAATAAAAAAATAAAAATAAAAATAAAAATAAAAATGAGCACCACCACCCCCGCGAAAAATGAGCACCCAATGCTTGGGGTAGGGGCATGCTTGGGTATGCAGACTCAGGTGTATGTGGAAGCCAGGGACCAACTTCAAGTATCTTTCCTCAGCACAGCGCCTCTCACTGGCTGAGGCGCATCAAGCAAGCTAGGTTCGCAGAGCTCCTGGGTCTGGCTGACTCCGGCTCCTCAGTGCTGCAAGCCCAAGCATCGCCCTGCTGCTGAGGCTGCTCTTGCACATGGAGATCAGACCCAGATGGGTTCTTCTGAAGCGTCCCCTTATTCCGCGAAAAAACCTTTCAACTCCACTGGCCACTGCCTCGGAGCTTCTGAAGAAGCTAAGTGACCCCTTGCTGTGAAAACTCTGAGCCTCCACCCTTTGCTTAAGCTCATTTACCTCCAAAAAGCCAGAGTGTCAGTCACACAGCCCAGAGGAAAGAAGATCCGCTAATAGCCACAGGCGCTTAGAAGAAAGCCTGGATTGGAGTCCAGAGGCCCTGGAGTATTGAGATGGAAACCCCATCAATCCCTGGACTACACCCCTATAAGATACCAGGTAGGGGGACTCAGCTAACTGTTTTAACCCACTGCGTTGTGTAATCGCACACCCACCCGTGGAGTACAACTGTCAAAGGAAAAAAGCAGCAAGGGGAACACCTGCACCCCTGAATCAGAATCATCAACCTAGCCAGATCAGGAGGCTTGTAATAAAAGAGTAAAGCAGTGGGTGGAATTACTCATATGAAGCATCTAGAAATTGCATGAAAAGAAAGCAAGTAGAAAGGACACCAGTGCAGGCACAGCAACATAGTATGTACTGTATTAACACTCACAAGGCTTCACTCCCCAACACCTGCCCCAAGGATATGTTAAATAATACATATCATAAAATAAATTATACATTACTAAATATTTATCAGAATAAGCAACTGTGTTCATTGTTCCCATTATATAAATACAATCAAAGAGACCGTGAGTAGCAAGGTGTGACTCAGAGCTGCTTTAAGAAGGGCAGGCTGAGGAGGACAGAGATGGAGTGTGGAGATGCTACAGGACCCGAGTGGAAGGCAGAGCTAATGAGCACACCCACGGGTAGGAGAGAAGGGAGGAACAGAGGGGAGAAATGCTTCACGACACAGTGATGTTTACCTAGAACCTGAAAGGCCGAGCTTCTCCAGCTGAGAGGTGTGCAGGGCGTATCTGTAAGAAGGCAAGGAACACATCAGAGTGGAATTTAAAGACACTGAAGACAGTGGGCACAGTGGCGCACACACGCCCGTAATCCCAGCACTCAGGAGGTAGAGGCAGGTGGATCTCTGTGAGTTCAAGGCCAGCCTGGTCTGCAAAGAGAGTCCACGACAGCCACGTCTACACAGAGAAACCCTGTCTCAAACAAACAAACAACAACAACAAAGACACTGAAAACAAGGCTGGCTCTCAAGAGCTTCCAGATTACTGAAACATACCACATTGACTTGATGCTCCTCAACAGTGATGCTTGGCTCAGGGGGCCAACAGGACATTTTCAAAGTACAAGAGAACTGTAACTAGGATGCTAGAACCTTCTAGAACCTTCTAACTCATCAAACTGTCGCTGAACAGAGGGGACGTGAAAGCAAACATGGTCAAGTCTATGACATCATCACCACAGCATCACTCTGAAAGTCGCTCAGACATGCAGAGCACAGACACTGGGTGTCACCCAGAAGAAATAGCTGGACGTTGCTTGGAGTGTTCCAGGAACAGAAAAGGAAGACAGAAGCAGGGTGGTAGGGGAGAGGGTGAAAGAGGGAGACAGGGGAGAGGCATGGCCAGAACATGGGGCCACGTGAGTCACGAGGATTTCTTCTAAGAAAAACTGGTGAGAAGCTGTAGGGTCTGGAAATTTGTAGATCAGGAAGTTTGGAGGAATTTCTCTTCTGAGTAGATCACCTTCCAACCATGTGGAAAATGACCAGTAGGGGGCAGTAGTCGCCGCACTGTTCCAACCAGAAAGGCCCACTGTGGTGGTTGCAGAGGGTATGTGTAAGGAACAGAAGGATTGGAAGAGGTGGCTTGGCTCAGGTGGGTGCCAAGGGATGTGGTAAAGAGATTCATTATATATTCTGTAGGGAGAATAGGCCAATGCTACCGATGCGTTTATGAACCAAAGAAAAGAAAATTAAGATTAGTGTTAAAGGAGCTTGAAAGAGAAACGGTTTGGAGAGAAAACATTAAAACAGAAGCACTGAAGTCTGAAGAGAGAAAGAGGAGGAGGAAGAAAAGAAAAAAACAAAGGGAAAAGTGTAGCCTAATGTAGAGGCCGGCAAAGAGCGTGTGCATGTGTGCATGAGTGCGCGTGTGTCCCAGGGAGCTTAACTAAAGTTACTTACAGGCATATGGGCAACTTATTGGTGGCTACACCTCTGAGGAAAGTGTCTCTTCCTCCCTCAGCAACCACTAGCTGCTTACAGATCCTCAGGGAGGGGTGGGCCTCATAAGGCCCTCTGGCCTTCTTCATGGGAAGATAAAAGGTCCAGTCTTGTGTGAGCCTTGTCAGTAATGGTTTTATAAAGAGCCAAATAATGATATCTGAACCTTTGTGGTTTTTAACGTACATTGTATAATTCCTCGTGTGTGGGAAAGCCATTGAGTGAAATGATTGCCCTTGTAAAATCTGTTATGGTTTCCAAGAGCGCCAGTGCCTCATTCCTTTAGTATAACAAGATGTTTGAAGTAATTATACAACCAATTACTCTCGAGGTTTCAAAGATGGAGAGTGGTGGGGTTTTGTTTGTTTGTTTTTCTGGGCCTATGATGAGGTAGGGTATCAGGGCAAGTACGAAACCATTCACTCATCCCCACAGGACTCAGGAAAAAACAAGTCTCATACTCCCCTTTGAGCGCGTTCTTACAGTGATTTAGAGTCTCACTAGTCTCCATCTCCTGAGGGTTCTAGAACCCATTTCCCCAATGCTCCTAGGAAGCCCAAGACTCCAAATATGAGTCCTTGGTGGAAATATTCAAATCCTTTCCAAATAACACAGCCACAGTGAAGTGAATGTCTATAGGGCTTTGAAAAGCAATTATGTCGGTGATATTGCTGTGTAACAAATGACTCTCAAGTTTAGTGGCTTAAAACAGCCATTGGTTTTGTTTTTTGTTTTTGTTTTTGTTTTTGTTTTTGTCATTATGTAGGTTTGAAGGGCTCAGCTGGTAGTTCTTCTACACAAAGTGGTGGCAGCTGAAGCCACTGATGTAGCCAAATTCAGATGGAAGTCTGGACCCAAGATGGTTGAGCCCTTGGATGGGTGGCTGGAGACTGTCCCAGGCTCACTTTCCACACAGTGGCCCACCGTTCAGGAGCCTGTCTCTATTAGTGGCTTCTCTCATCACTATGACAGAATACATGGCAAACAGAGCTTAAAGAAGGAAGAGTTAATTTGGCTAATGGTTCAAGAAGGAATCCAGTACACCACAGCAGGAGAGGCATGGTAGCAGACACATGACACAGCTGGTCACACTACATCCTCAGGAGAGATGAACGCTGGTGCTTGACTCACTTCCATCATTTTCTTTTTCTTTTTTTTCTTTTTTTATTCAGCCTGAGACCCCAGCCCACGGACTTGTGCCACCCAATCAGGGAGGGTCCTGTCCCCTGTTGAACATAAATCACTCTCCCAGATACACTTAGGTGTTTCCTAGGTGATTAATTCTAAATCCCACCAAGTTGACAGTGGAGACCAACCATCATAATATCTCAAGATTTTTGGCTGGCACTGGGCCCATGAAGCAAACAACGGGGACACGTAAACTTAAAATCCTAAAGCCACAGTTACACTTTTTCCAATTCTTTCGGTCAAACAAGTCAGACGATTGGACTAGACAGGCAAGTGGAGGGAAAAAGCAAACTGGCCTGTCAGTGGGAAAAGTGACAGCCAGGCACACACAGGGATGGAAGACTCCTCAAGGCCATTGTCACAGTCCACCACAGAAAATAAGAATTTCACACAATTTGTGTTTAAAGAGATTAGAAAAAAATTTCTCAGAAACACAAACACAGTACATCCTGCTAGGGGAAATTATTTTCAGTTATGGTCTAATGAAACAGCAAAGCATCATACACGTCAAAGACACGACATGAATGCTCTGTGAGTGAAAACTAAAACAAGTTTAAACAGAATTAAATCAAATTGTTATAAATAGAATCAGTATGTGGAGACGGAAAACCGGTCCTTGAAAGATGAGTCATATCGCCTAAAAATAATGATTCGCTAATGGAATTTGTGTCCAAAAGCTTAGTGTACATAAACAAAGACTAGATGGACTATGAAAGCTGCCCCTGGGTAAGCAGTGGGCCTGCGGGCAACTAAACTCCTACAGCAACAGATGATTGTATTTTTTATTTCAGTGGTCATGGTCCGCAAACCAAGTGAAGATAACCAAGGCTCTGTTTCCCATTCCATCAAGATTAACCCCATTTCCATACGCTCGCTCAGGTGTCAGCCAAAAGACCCTCGGTGGTTAAGTGCATTGGCTACTCTTCTGGAGGACCCCGTTGGATTCTCAGCACACATACAGCAATTCACAACCATCTGCAACCCTGGTGCCAGGGGATCCCATGCCCCCTTCTGGCCGCTAAGGACACCAGGTTCACACAAGGTACAGGCATACACCCATCCACATAAAATAATAAATAACAATAACAATTTCTAAAACAGTCATCCACATAAAATAATAAAAAGATAATTACAAAGTATGTTCCTTCTGCAGGACTCATCTAGCATAAACTGACTCAGAGAACTTCAAAATAGGACAGACAGATTTAATCAGGTGGCTATAAATATGAAAGTAGGGATCATATGAGCCCTGACCAAGGATAACTCAAGGCAAACATCAAATGGGGCAAAAGAGAAATATTACCTTGGCGATTAATACAATCCACAGCCCATAGTAAAGTCATGGTACACAAAAATCAAGTGTGCACTGTGTACCAAAAAAATAAAAATGCCGGGATGCATGCAGGCAGTTGAAAGTCAAAGGGGAAAAAATGTCAGAATATATTAAACAGAGTTCCAGCGACCCTCACGTCTCTGCCTCCTCAGCGCTGGGACTCAGTTCTCCTTGAATGACAAACCCTTTACTCTCCAGCCCCGTGTTTTGAGACAGGTTCTTACTATGTAGCCTTGGCTGACCTAGAACTCACTCTCTCTCTCTCTCTCTCTCTCTCTCTCTCTCTCTCTCTCTCTCTGTCTCTCTCTCTCTCTCTCTCTCTCTCTCTCTCCCTAGCTTTGGTTAGCCTGGACCTTGCTATGTAGACCAGGCTGGCTTGGAACTCACATAGACCCCCCTGCCCCTGCCTCCTAAGTGCTGGGCTTAGAGACGTGGGCAGCCACACTTGGCTCTAACTTGGGTAGTTGTAAGGGAAACAGCTACTTCCTGGAATAATGTCCATCTTCTCCTGAGGGTGTACCCCACAAGTACACAGATAATTAAACAAATAATTACATTGTTATTATTTTTCAGCTTTAACAAACTTCTTTCCAGGCATTTTACCCCCGAGCTCCGCCCCCTCTCAACACACACACACACACACACACACACACACACACACACACACACACATTCACTCGTCTCTTCTTGCCCTGCTACAGAGGGAAAGGAAACAGTGTTGTGGTGTCAGCTGGGACAGTGCTAGACCCAGTGCTGCTTGGTCAAGTCCTGGGGAAAACAACATTAGAAATGACATGTTTGCTAGCTGGTCCCCTGACAACAGTGACCTCAGAGTATACACTGAGAGAAATAGCCATTCCAGCCCACAGGGCCCCTGGGGAGGTCAAACCTGCCAAACAGGAATGCCTGAGAGGGACTAAGATTAGGCAGCACACTGCTCCATCCCTGGGGCCTTCCACTTCTGCAACTCATCCACTATCTCTTCCTCTCCTCTCCCTCGACCCCCTCAGAGTTTGGACAGGCACTCCAACAGAACACAGCGTAGTCAGGGTTGTAACTGGAGCCTAAGTGCTTACAGTGCTGTTTAGGATGTAGCACTGTCGGGGAAGTCTTGTCCTCTCTTCCCTCTGAA
Source organism: Acomys percivali (assembly GCA_907169655.1). Lineage (NCBI taxonomy): Eukaryota > Metazoa > Chordata > Mammalia > Rodentia > Muridae > Acomys > Acomys percivali. The sequence continues at coordinate 4,214,620 of OU015742.1, read as the reverse complement.
ACTTCAGCAACGTGGACGCACCAAAGTTTACCAGTGATAAACATGCTAATGAGAAAATGCATATTTATTTACTAATGTGCAGAGCCATGAGCCATGTGCCAAGACAAAGTGAACCCCAATTTTCTGAAGAGGGCTGACAAGGTGGGTCCACGAAGCAGCGGCCGTGGAACTTTGTAAAAGGGTAAGCAGAAAGAAAAGGATGGAGGAGGCCGGTGCTGACCTGGGCACCGTCCTCTCAGGCTTTAGGAGGCAGAGGAAAAGAGGGCCAGGGCATCACCACTCTCTTTGCTCACATGTCCAACCTCTTAGGAACTATCAGTGTTCCCTTCGAAATCGGTGGATCCCACGTGCCTCTCCCACTTGCAGGGCTGTGAGCCTGCTCTGTGGCACCTGCCACCCTCTGGCCTGTTTCCTTCCCAGCTTCGACAATGGTGCGGGGCGGGGCGGGGCGGGCCGTTCCAGCTGCGTCAGATCGTGCAATCCAATGCCCAAATCCACGTGAAAGAATCCATCACCCGCCTCAGAGCTTCTGCCCGCGACGCGACGTCTCCCTCACTCTTTTTACTCAGCTCCCTCTCACCACGCCCCCAAGCCCATTTCATTCTACAACCTGGGCCAGACACGAGGGCTCCAACCATCCAAGTTCTTTTTCTTCCTCGATGATCTGCTCTAACGTCCCAGTAATTTGCCTGTGGTGTGTGCGCGGGTTGGCTTCTCTTCCGCCAGCCCACCCTTACCCCTCCGCATGTCATAGCCATCAGAGCAAGGAAGATGATCTCAAGCACACAGCCGGCTGCATAGCTGCTACTAAATTATTAAACCGGGGACTTGGCACACAAAGAGAAGCACAGTCGGTGGCTTGGGTTTTGCTGGTGCTGGGCCGATGGTACTGAGTGATATATACTTTTCCCCCCTTAGAATTCTGCTTTCACAAGCAACCATTCTCTGCCGTAGGTGGGAAGTAAACACACACACACACACACACACACACACACACACACACACACACACAAAGATAAGGTCTCTATTCCTTTTCCAATTCAGAGCAAAACACGGTTCTCTTTGTACAGCCTTGAGGTTCCCTTTGTGACACCGGCCACTTTGGTAAACTGTCAGCTCAGCTCACAGGACAACTGCCTCAGGCACTGCCCCCTCCCTTTCTCCCTGCTAAGTATTCGGCCAGGTTTAGACTTAGGAGTGCAGGGCCAACACCATCCCGCCTCCCTGCGGCTCGTGCTGCGGAGACCAGCACAATGGCAAAACCCAGGCTGGCAACCGTGCCCCACACCACCACTACCCAGTGGCCCAGCCTCTCGCAGCTGGACTTGGAGTCCGCGTGGCCTCTTTCCCAGATCCGAAGTCGGTCTTAGGGGAGGTGCGTGCAGACGTCCAAGGAAGAAAGGAGAAACCTCCCAGAAACAAACTCTGGCAGTGGAGGGGAGCGCAGAGGGAACGGGGTGGAGCGGAGAGGGTCAGGGGGGGGTCCAGCCAAGTTTGCTCCGGGTTAGGTAAACTTTTCGATTCCCATTCCAAACACCCCAGCTTGAGAGTTCCTGGTAACCCGGTTAATGCCCAAGGGTGGGCGGGACCAGGGGTCGCGCAGGCGCCTTGTTCTTCACCTCCGACGAGCTCACTCCGACCGGGTCCTAGAGAAGCTGGGAGGGGGGCGGGGGATCCCGGAGGAGGAGATCTTCAGAGGAGCAGGGCGGAGGCAGACACAAAGCTTTTCCTTCCCCCACTTCTTCCTCCCTCACCCACCCCCCGCAACCACGCCCCTCCGCCCCTTGGCCTCCTCTTTCTCCGTCTGGGCCGGGAATCCTAGCCCCACTTGGTCACCGACCCGCCGGTCGCCCCTGCCTCTGGGATCTGCACCAAATGCTTGAGGTAAGGGGTGGCAGCAGCAGAGACCCCACCTTAAGTGGGAAGAACCGGGTACCAAGCGCGAGGTGCAGTGCCCCACTGCCCTGCTGTCGCTTGAGATTAGAGAGAGAGAGCGAACCAGCTGGCGTCCTAGGGGACCGATGGGGGAGGGAGCAATGGGGAGTCAGGACGCTAGGACTTGAGGCTGGGTGACATTCTGGGGTCGGATCCAGGGAAGATCATGAGGTGTCCTCGGCTGACCTTTGCAGGGGCTGGGTAATGGGCAGTCACTGAGGGTGCAGGATGGATGCCTGGTGGTGCAGGTGCGTGTGCGCGTGCACCAGAGCTGGAAGGTAGGGACCTTTGTTGAGTTCTACCTGTGGCGCCGCCTGCCAGCCAGACCCCTAGTCCCAGTGCTCCGGTGCGTAGCACACGCTGTGATCCGCCGCTTTCTCCCTACAGTGGAGCAGAGGGGTCAGCGAGTCCCTGAGTCCCTGGCAGCAGGGCGCGTGGACCATCGCAGTGATTGAGGGCGGCACGCAGCTGGCAGTGCAGGAGGAGTTCTGAGCTGGGAAGGGACAGGGCCATTTCCCCACTTGAAGGCATAAGGGGTTCCCCTCTGGGCCAGTACTCCACGCTTAGCTGGAGCGTGGTGCATACCCCCTTGAGATGGCAACTCTCTTCGACGGCAGCCGGGGAATTGCAGGCTTTGCAGAAGTTCAGCTGAAAAGCGGATGACGTGCTGCCAAGAAATACAAGGCAAGGTCGGCCTTTGGGCCTTGAGAGGCGCCTCTCTTCTCAGAGCCCTCGAGTCTCTGGGGCTTTCCTAGTTCCGCAGGAGAGGCCACAAGCTGCCTCTGCATAGTGCAGTCTTGCAGAGCTTGGACGCGTTGTGGTTTCTTAGGAACATGGTGGGTCCACCAACAAGACTTTGTAAATATTGAAGCAAAAGTAAACACTTGGCCACGCTCAGAAACTAAGATAAATAGTAACTTCCACACTGTGCTTTTAAAAAAAGAAACTTGTTTTTAAAAGGTCCGTGGTGCACAAAATGTCGACATTTTTAAATAAATACAGGCGATGGTTGTTTTGTTGGGGCATGACTGTTCAGAGGAAGCAATGCCCCCATGGATCCCTGCTCTGTGGTTTATGAGGGTTGACGGTGACACGCATCAGATTGGGCAGCTGAGGCTTTCTGCAGAGTCATGTTTATCTGCTGCAGAGCTTTATTGACCTTTCCCCTAGTTCGGGCTGGGGAGGACGTTTTGATAAGGGCACAGAGGGGCGCATTTTCCCTCCTGCTCTGAAACTTCATATTTGTGCTTTCACCTCCTTAGGGGACATCTGGCTTTGGACGGTCTGGAACATCAAGGAACCTTTATATTTAGGACTTGGGAAGAGGGTTGTTGACAGGACCTTCTGGGTTAGGGGTTTGTTCTAGGTCAGTGGGTGTGGGGCGTGCTCATCATAGAAAACAGCCAGCTACCCAGAATCCCCTCATGTACAAACAGGTTCTCAGAGTACTGAGATCCTTCTAGGGTACGTGAGAGATAACACCTCTACTAGTTTGAGTGTGAATGGAGCCCGCAGGCTCATATGTTTGAATGTGTGGGCTCCAGTTGGTGGAACTGTTTAAGAAGGATTAGGAGGAGGTGTGGCCCCATTGGAGGAGGTATGTCACTGGGGGCTAGAGGTGGCCTTTTAGGTTTCAGAATTTACACTATTCCCAGTGTGCCCCTGCATCCTGTTTGTGAATCAGCATATGAGCTCTCAGCTGCTGTTGTAGCACCATGCCTGCCTGCCTGCTCCCTGCTGCCTGCTGCCTGCCTGCCTGCCTGCTGCCTGCTGCCTGCCTGCCTGCCTGCTGCCATGCTCCCAGAATTTTGGTGATGGAGTCCTAACCCTCTGGAATAATTTGCCTCGGCCATGGTGTTTTATCACAGCAGTAGAAAGGCGACCAAGACACCACCCCAGCAGCCCCCACCCTCCTCTAAGGGCACCCTCCCCAGTGCCTCTCCAAAGTCAAGGTCCATGCCTACTGCGAAGAGCTGTTCTGCTCCCTAAGACAATCTTCCTCCTCTCCTTGGAGACAGACACATCCCTTCCTTTATCAGCCCCCATCCTTGAGCCTATTCTTCACGTACATCCCATAACATGACAGGGAGATGTACTGCCCAACCCCTGCTGGTCTAGCCAGCCTGTCTAATGATCCTTCAAGGATCTTAATGGTTTCAATAAGGAAGGTTCCCTGCCTTCCTCCTCCTGCCTGGTGAGGCACCTACCATCACTGCCACTAGAAGTGTGTGTGTGTGTGTGTGTGTGTGTGTGAGAGAGAGAGAGAGAGAGAGAGAGAGAGAGAGAGAGAGAGAGAGAGAGAGAGAGGAATTCTGGGAAGAAGAGACTGTCAGGAGGAGAGGAGAGACCTAAAGTAAAGAGAGGAAGGCCTCCATGGGTTAGCTGCAGGAGAAGCACATGGCTGGCGTCATGGATGGAGAATCCAGCCCAGATGAAGAACATGAGCAAGTATTTGGGATTATGGATAGGAGGTAGCTTGGTAGAAGTTATTAGAAGCAGATGGCATGGGATTGAGGCAGGGATCCCATGCCTGTCCCACTATGGGAGGTAGTTTAGAGGATTGATATCTGTCCTGCCCCAGGTTAACTAAGGCTATTTTGATATAACAAGTGTTCTGTGTCTTGATTGATCATTAACCAGGCCTACAGGTAATACAGATAATTTTAAAAACAATAGGGGAGTGCACAGCAGGACGTATACCTTAGGATGGTAGTGGCTCTGAAGAAAGCAGATTGTGTTTTCACAGATCTTTGTTTTTATAGCTAGTAACCCAGTTGGTTCCCATACACTCCAAATCGCATTTTTGTCAGAAGAGGACATGGAGGCCGAGAGGTCAAAGCGCCAATGGAAGCCAGCCCCCAGGTCCAACTGAACCCCAAGGGATTTGCCCAGACTGCAACAGATAGCCCAGAGCAGGAGATTGACTAGAGTGACAATGTCATTGATAACCTAACTGGATTATCTAAATGCTAACGTGGACTCTAGGATGACACCATGATGTGGCATGTTTGCCAGCCCTTATGTGGTGACAGGGGATCTTTCTCCTTGTACAACTTCCAGAAAAGGCGTTCCCAGGAGTCTCCCTGGGGAGATGTTCCTTACTGAACTCAAATCCTGCTGCCCACTTTGCCAGTTTCCAAGGATAGTAGATTCCATCCAGTGTTCACGGTGCTGAGAGGAATGCACCGTTTGGATGTCAGGAGACCGTAGGAACCCACCCACCATGGTAGCTGTTGTTTTATCTGTTCTGTACTGGTTGATGGGAGACAGTTCCCAGGACTGCGTTGGATCTGAGGCTCTGGAGCTGCCTGGAAGCCTCGGCTGTTAGACTTCCCAGCTCTAAGTGCTCCCGAGTGCAGCTGTGCCGAATTAACCACTTTCTCACGGCCCGTGATGGTGGGTGAAGGCGTGGTGGCTGGAGCCGGAAGCTGAGGGCTTGCATCTTGAGCCTTAAGCATAAAACAGAGAGCGTGACCTCGACTCTGGCAGAGGTCTTTAAACTCTCAACGCTGACCTGTGACATTCTTTCTCCAACAATGCCACACCTGTTAAGCCTCCCCAGGCACCTGAGAGATTATAAGGGACACCTGCTTCAAAAACCAACACCTGTGCATACGAGCTGGGCAGCCCAGGGTTCTTATACTAACAGGGTATTTTTTTTGAGGTGCTGGAGATGAACCAGGACCACACACACACACACACACACACACACACACACACACACACACATATGCACACACATACGCACACACACACACCACACACATACACACACACACGTACACATACATATACACACACACCACATACATACACACACATATGCACACATACACACACACCACACACATACACACACACGTACACATATATATACACACACACCACATACATATACACACATACATACACATATGCACACATACACACATACACACCGCATACACACATACACAAACACACACACACACACACACAGCAAATGCTGTATCATTGATCCTCTATTCAATCAGAAAGCGTCGTTTCATTGAGGCTTATCCAGTCCCTGAGCAGGAAGATGTTCCCACTACCTGACTCTGCAGTTCACATACCTCTTGCTCATGTGGGTTTTTTAAGGTGTCAGTGCCTGGTTTTAAGGATGTGAAAGTAGTAGCAGCCATTCTGCGGGCAGAGTTCCGATGTGGAACTGAGGGTTCCCGGCAGCTGGTCCTCACCGGGGACGAGCAGCCTCAGTTCCTGAAAACCCATTGTTTGAAGCCAGGGGTTTCTAAATCAGAGTCTGCACTTCTCTTGGGGAGCGTTCACAGACTTACAAGCCCTGACTATTCAGTCTTCATTACAACTGGAGAGACGTGAAGAGGGAATGCAGACTCAGAGGAGACCCATGGGCTGACACCATGGGAAAGACAGATATGGTGGCCCTTCTATATCTCCAGTACTGAGCACTGCCACTTACCTTCATGTTAAGAATGACTTTTCGTATGTGTTCAGGAGGGTGGCATCACCCCACTTGTCAAGAGCAAGAAAGAGCTTCCCTGTCTGAGGGGGTGGGGTACCGAGATGAGGTGAGGAAGCGAGTGAGAGGATAAAGACTCATCAGCTAGGTTTATGGATGTGTGTTGGAATGCGGTGCATGTGCACACAGCGTGTATACAGGCACGTGTTTGTATCTTCTTGGATGTGTGACCAGGGAGCATGGTAGGAAAATACTGAATGTGTGACACCCCACCCCCTATTCTTCATCCCCCTACCCCCCATGCCCCCCAGTCCCTACCCCCTGCAGCACTAGGAGTTGAGCCCAGGCCCTTGAGTATTAGGCCAGTGTTGTAACACTGATTCAGTGGCAGCCTGATTGTACTCTTGTTTTGAGGTTGGTTCTCACTAAGTTGCCTGGGGAGCCTTAAATTCACCATCCCACGTTAACCTCTCAGTGCTGGGATTGTAGACCTACGCCCCAGAATATGTGGCTTTTGGTATGGTTTTTAAACTGTTGTGTTCTCTTCCATCTTTTCCCAGGAGGCAGAGGCAGGCAGATCTTTGTGAGTTCGAGGCCAGCCTGGTCTACAAAGTTGAGTCCAGGACAGCCAGGGCTGTTACACAGTGAAACCATGTCTCGAAAAACAAAACAAACAAAAATTGAGTGAGTGAGTGAGTGTGTGTGTGTGTGTGTGTGTATGTGTATGTGTGTAGGTCACTTCCTTTGAGACAGAATCTTTCATTGCCCAGCAATGCACCACTTAAGCAAGATCAGCTGGCCCAGGAGCCCTAGGGACCCTCCTGTCTGTCTTCCCAGAACTGGGATTATAAGAATCAGCTACTGCTCTTGGCATCTTTACTTGTATCGTGAAGGTCAATCTCAGGTCCTGATGCTCACAGGATGCTGTGTTACTGCCTGAGCAATCCTTCCAGCCCTACTCCTCTGAGTTAAAGAACCTGTGTATCACCTACCTGTTACAGAAACGGTCATCAGTGAGCAGGAGGGAGCACAGGCGTTACTAGGACACAGTGAGTCACCGGGCACAGTCAGTTGAGGAATTTAGCCAGTATGAAACTCCAGGTCAAAGTCTAGTGCTAGAAGCTCATACCTAAGATGTGTGTGTGGAAAAAGACAAGAAGAGCCTGTGCTGATGACAAAGCAGGCAACGCCGAGCATTCAGCCTGCTAGTTACCTGCATCTGCAGTGACTGGTTAAGGCCCAGGCTCTCCCTGGTGAGACATCTTTTAATATCCACCAAAAGAAGTGTGGAGAGTCTGGAGAAAGAAACACACACACACACACATTAGTAGGGCCAGCAGCAAAAGGCCTCCAGTATATCATTTTATAGTGAGTGGTTGATTATACAACACTTTTTATTCCGCAGCAGAAATGTCCGTCAAATTCCTAGTAGTTTGGCCAAAGTTTACACATGGCTATTTTATGGAAGAGGCCAAGAAAATAAAGTTGGATCGTGTTTTAAGATGAGGCCACAGCCAGTCCAGTCTGTGTCAGGGAGCCTGCTTGGCACCGCCAATCTATTGTTTCAAGACTCTCTGCCTGCCGCTCAGGCTGACGGACACTGGTTGGAAATCCCTGATTCAGTTTTCTGGAATATGTTATGTTTTGTTAAAACCACCTGTAAGAGTGACGCAAATGATATTGATGAGCTTTAAGCATCCGAATGAGAAGCAAACTCCAGAATTATTCTGATTTCCGCTGTGAGCTTAGGTCTGATGATGGTCTGGCCAAGTGACAGTGTGTAATCCTCCAGTTGCCTGCAATCTCAGATTCTGTGTCGTTTTTTAAGTTCAGACTGGGAAGCTTTTGTTATTATACTTTTTTTTCTTTTTTTTTTTTCTTTTTTTTTTTTTTTTTTTTTTTT
>OU015742.1:4172218-4192477 GCA_907169655.1 Acomys percivali | reverse complement strand
GGCAAAGGTTGTGGAGTGTCCCGGGACAAAGGATTGTACTAGGGACCATGGTTAGAAATAGAGATTATTAAGAAAGGGAAAATAAGAAGACCAACAGAACCAACTGACCAGGACCCAGAGGGGCCTACAGAGTCTGAAGCACCAACCAAGGACCTCGCATGGCCTGGACCTAGGCCCCCTACACAGATGTAGCTGATGGGCAGCTCAGGCTTCATGTGGAACCCCCTAGTAAGGGGATGGGGTCTGTCTCTGCCATGGACTCTGTTGCCTGCTTTGTGATCACTACCCCCTGTCTGGGCTGCCTCGCCAGGCCATCAGGGGAAGAGGACTAACCCAGTCCTGATGTGACCTGATGAGTTCAGGTGGGGGGGTAAGGGGGGGGGGGGAAATCTCTTTTCCAAGGAAAGGGGGGGGGGGGGGGGGGGGGGCTGGGAAGAGAGAAGGGAGGGGGCTGTGACTGAATGTAAAGTGAATAAATAGATAGATAATAAATAAATAAAGACATAAATAGAGAAAGTGAAAATATTGGAAGGCTTGGTGGCACATGCCTTGAATTCCCGGATGTAGGAGGGAGGCAGAGGCAGGCTGATGTCGGCAAGAAGGAGGCGATCTGGTCTATATAGTGAGTCCCAGGACAGTCGTTTGGCAGTGAGAACCAGTTTCAATAAAAAAAGGAATGTACTCCAGAAAGTACGATTAGGCTGGTGAGCTGAGGGGAAAGCCCCCAGAGAGTTGGGCTATGCAGCCCATGGTGAGGCGAGTGCCTCTCCTATTTCTTCGGTAGCTCAGGCTTTTCTCAAGCACGCTTTGTTCCTTAAGTGAGGCCCAGGTAGGAAAGGACTTCCGGTCTTTCTCTGCCAGTTGGCTTCTTTTAGTATGTTCATCTTAGCGCATCGGTCTGCTGTTCCAACTCTCTGGCCCTGGGGTTTACAGTGCACCTCTGAAGGGACTCGGGGCTCTGATGACTCTACACAAGGAAATGAGCAGAGGCCAACAGTTGCAGCCAGGTGAGGAGGAAGCCGGGCGGAGTTTGTACAACAGAGGCTTCATGCTCATTTTTGTAGCACAGGCTTGCATATGCTCTCTTATATTGTTATTCCGGCATCGCGTGTCTCATCCGCATCTTAAGTCTCTGTCCAAATGTGTGTAGCTTATTATTATGGCCAATCGCAGGTCACCTTCAGACACCTTCAGGCTTTCCTAGCTCCCTCTGGTCGGCCTGGCTCCTACAACGTGCTGACTTGGAAGCACTGACTCGAGGCTCCCCTGGTCCTCGGTCTCCAACCTCAAAACCTCCGTATCGATTCCTACAGAGGCAGCACAAGCTTGCATTCCCATTAGCAGTGCATATAGGCCCCTCCTTGCCCACAGGCTCACAGCATTTGTTGTTACTCGTTTTCTTGATGATAACCATTCTGTCTAGGATAAAATGGAGTATCTTGGTATAAATTTAATTGTATTTCCCTGAGGGCTAAGAATACTGACCATTTATAGTTATTCTTTTGAAAACTGTCTGTTCAACAGATATTTTCCATTTATTGCTTGGATGGTGTTTTTAGGTTTTAGCTTTTGCCATTTTGTTTGTTTGTTTGTTTGTTGAGGCGGGGTCTCTCTGTGCAGTGAGATGCATCACTGCATAACCCTGGCTATCTCACTCACTACATACTAGCTCACTATGTAGACCAAGCTGTCCTCAGACTTACAGAGATCTACCTGCCTCTGCTTTCCCAGCGCTAAGATTAAAGGCCCGCGCCACGATGCCTGGCTAGGAAGGTGCGCATCATTCCGGACATCAGTGCCCCGTGCCCCGTCTGACTCTGACCTCTAGTTGACATGCGTGCGCCCCTGGGCCGTCTCATCACTCTGCTGATTGTTGCCTTTGCTGGGCCAAAGTTTTCTTTTCTCTCTGAGACCAGGTCTTTCTATACAGCCCTGGATGTCCTGGAATTCACTACGGAGACCAGGCTGGCCTCAATCCTCCTGTCTCTGCCTCCAAATGCTGGGGCCAAAGGTGCACACCACACCACCTGGCTATTACAGCCTTTGCTGTACAAAAGCCTTTTCATTTTAAGCAATCTGCCCTGGTCAAATCTTGCTATTATTAAGTGATTAGAGTGCTCAGAAAACCCTGTCCCGTGCCTATATCGTACAGTGTTACACTGTGTTTTCCACTAGTAATTTCAGCATTTCAGATCTTACAGAAAGGCCTTTGAACCATTTTGAATTGATTTCTGTACAGGATTTCTGTTCAGAGGCTCTTGTGTATCCACACCAAGCTTTGGGATTGCTCTGTCTAGTGCTGTGATGAACACCATTGGGGTTTTAAAGGGGATGTGCTGGGTGTGTACTTTCGGTAATAGCCATCTTCACAATATTAATTCTGCTGATTCATGAGCATAAAGGGGGGGTCTTCCTTTTTCTAGTGTTGTCCTAATTTTTTTCTTTATGATTTTACAATTTTCATCATGGAAGTATTTTACCTCCTTGGTTGAGTTTATACCTGGTCATTTTATTTTTGTATTTTGTAAATGGCATTTTTCTTTGAATTTGTTCTCAGTAAGTTGGTTGTTGGTATGTAAAAGACTACTGATAAAATAATAATGATAATAATAATAATAATAATAATAATAATAATAATAATAGTAAAACATCTGCCAGCCTGATCTACAAAGGGAGTCCAGGACAGCCAAGGTTACACAGAAAAGCCCTGTCTCACAAACAAAACAAAGAACAACAACAAAAAACAACTTTTATGTGTATGTTTGTATGATATGCATGCATGGTAGATACATGTGCTTGCATGTTTGTGAGTACACATAAATGTGCAGGTGCATGTGCGTGTGCATGTGCGTGTGCGTGTGTGTGTGTGTGTGCGCGCGCATGTGTGTAGGCATACAGGTTGACATACAGGCCCTTCCTTAACCATGCTCCATCTTATGCGTTAGGTAGGGGTTTTCCAGTGAACCTAAAATTTGCTGGTAAGCTGGCCAGGGTGTTTGTGCCTTCTGAGCTCTAGGACTGCAGCTGGGCCGCTGTACTCAGCGGACATCTGGTTCTGTTCTGGGAATTCAAGCTCCAGTCCTCGTGCCTGCATGATGAGCCCGTTAAACACCGAGCCACCTCCCTAGCCCTACGCTTCTGATTTTTATGTGTTGGTTTTGAATTATAATATTTTGCTGAAGGAATTTATCTGGTTTAAGTTTTCTGGTTCCTCTAAGTAAAGGACCGTGCTGTCTTCAGACAGGGATGGTTGGAGTCTTTCCTTCCCTGTTCTCACAGCTTTTATGCCCTTTCTTGTCTTGTTGTTCTTAGTTAAACCCTGGAACACAGTGCTGAGCAAGAGACGGGAGCGTGGGCACAGCTGCCTCGTCCCTGATATTATAGGAAGTGCTTTTCCCACTTCAGTGTGATGCTGGGTATAGTTTATTATCTTAAGGTTATTTCTAGTCCGAGTTTCCTCCCCCCCCCCAGGGAACTATATGTCCAATAGCTGGCACTAGAAGATGGGTGGTTACCTGTTTACCTCAGAATCTTGGCCATTAGGACTTTGCAGTTATCCTCGGGTGATGGGCATTAAGCTCCGAAGACTGCTGGAGACCAGCCCTGGCAGAGGACGGGGCTTGAGAAGGGTAGGTGTAGCGGTGACGTAAAGAACTTACACTGCTGTTTGAGTCTCTTTCTGAGCCTCTGAGGATGCATTATCTGCTCCTGTACTCGGGAGGCAGGTTGTCAAGGAGACACTCACTCATTCAGGACCACGGGAGTTTATTTATATTTCTTGCAGCAGTGATTACATCATTTTCTATTTGCATTTCAAAGATTTTCCAATACACAGCTATTCGTGCAAGGTAAAACATCCTTGAATAATCATAAATCATAAAGTTCAGTGGTCACGGATCCTGTTCCAAGGAGGCAAGGCTTACTAGGCGGGGGAGGAACACTTTGATCTTCCCCTTGTCCTTTGTGGTTACAGGTACCAGACAATTCAGAGTCTGAAAAGGCTTAGTTCTTAACTTATAATAAGCAAAGTAGAGGTTCTTAACAAGCTGCATTATAATCTATTTTAAGCCTTTCTGTTTATAAAGCATTATCCTTTATTTATATATCAAACTAGTTTCTACAGTGTTCCTGTCCTTATATTTTTATGTTCTTCAGTAACATATACTAAGTCTTCTAATGATTAATTTAATTTCTAAAATGTGAAATTTATATCCTTCTTCCTTGATTCTTGGTTTTCTCAGATTTGCATTGTATTTCTTTTGATAAATATATTCAGATTAGTACTATCACTCCAGGATAAGCAAAGAATGTTCCTAAGCTTATTTGTAGGGTGTTTGTTTGTTTGTTTTTGTTTTGTTTTTGAACTTTAACAGTCTTGACCTCCATCTCAACCCCAAGGGACAAAGCCAAGGCATCCTGCTCAGCAGTTTCATCATTATTAATATCTTTTAACTTTCAAATATGTAAAACTTAATATTGCTTCATTTATTAATGTCTTCCATCCCACTCTCCCCTTCCAGACCACCCCAGACCACCCGTTCCTCAGAGCAAGGGGACACATAAGTGAAACTAAAGACCGTCGTTGACCTTCTAAGTAGCATAGCTAGAGGAAGAGCTGGGGCTATATGCGCCCGTGCCGAGAGCTGGGGCCTTGTCACTCAGTCTCTGTAGCTGGGCACGGTGCCTGGCACCTCCAGAAGACAGGGCTGCGCCGACAGCGCCCTTCACCCCCTGGGACACCCTCTCGGTTTCTCCTTTGGCTCCTCCGGTTGCTCCTCTGATGTAGCCTTCTTCCCTGCGTGGCTGCCTACCATGCTGCCCTCCACCTGAGGCTGTGGCAGGCTGTCTCCAGGCTCCCTGACTTGTTCCACTGCCTCGGTGTTAGGCCCCTGGTGTACGTTAGTTTTAAATAACAGGTTCCCTTTAAGTCAGCAGCATCCAGGTGAACGTCTCCAGAACAGAAGCTCCCATCCATCCTGGTGACATTGTCCTGTCACATCAGAACACAACAAATGACATTAGAATTGTAACTGAAAAAATACCTGCCGTGTTTAACAGGGTTTCGAACAGTGTGATTTTTCTCAAACTAAATCCCTCCTCTTTCAATTCATTCACTATGCAGTTCCAGAGGAGACGCTGTACTCAAGCTTTTGTCACAGACTGCAGAGTCGCTTGGCTCGCGTCCCCCCTGAGGACCTTTTCATCGTGAGCATCGCTCACAGAGGTTCCCCACCAGGACTTTCCCTGGCCCTCCAAGTCTTTGAGCCTCAATCCAAAGCCACATCTTGTTCTCGCCCAGTTTGCATGGGTTTTAGTTTGGTGTCTGTCTTCCTATCTCTGCTCTTAGGGACTCCAGTCCAAATAAGATTCTGGGAGGCCAGAGGCAAGGATCCAAATGGAGAGCCGTCTTCATCCAAGTGACCTCTAGAAGCAAAGCTGAACACGGAGAGCTGGGAACAGTTTGCTCAGGGATGGTCTCCAGGAACCTGTGGGGAAATGTGGATGCGGCACAGGAGGGAAGCAGTAGGGTGGACTGCGCGTCGCACGAACCTCACCCTGCTCATCTGAAAGTGGGAGAGTGGAGCTGCTCTGCTCAGGCCATCTCCCCTCAGCCAAAGGGGGAAGGCTCCTGGGAGCTGGGGCTTGATGCTCAGTGTTTCAGACCCACTGAAAGAGCCAGGGATATCGTCAGGCAAACAGTGCAGATACTGGCAGTGTGACACAGTCGCATCTGCCTTGTTTTCTCTGGGGCTGAGGCTCCAGGTTAATGTAGTGACGTGCTGTCCTGCGTCTGAGCCATATGGCCCTAGGCAGTTATGCTCAATGTTTGCAAATGTCTCCTTATCCAAAGGCAGCTTGAACACCAGATGTGGTGCTCCTGGTAGTTCCTGTAGCCTTTGATTTTGTTCTAGAAGTAAGATGCCATCAAGGACATGCCGTGTTTGGGACGGGAGGGCACCCTGCCTTGGCAGTGGCTGATGGAATGAAAGAATGCTGGCTTTCAGTTCGCTTTAGTGATCAGAAAGGAATTTAAACAGTTGTGTACACGCGCGAATGTGTGTTACTATAAGAAGTTACTTATTTACACACACACACACACACACACACACACACACACTCACATCCTTGCACAGTTGACTCTCCATACTGTCTGGTTAAGCTTGGATGCAACAATTTGAATAACTTTGGATAGAAAATATTTGACATTGGAGACGTGGCTCGGTGGTTAAGAGCACTGGCCGCTCTCGCAGAGGGCCAGGGTTTGATTTCCAGCCCCCACATGGCAGCCCACAACCATCTGTAATCCTGTTCCAGGAGATCTGACACCCTCTTCCGGTTTCTGCAGGGTTTTCACAGACAGGTGCAAGCAAAACACCTAAACACATAAAATGATAAATTTTAAAAAATTACATTAAAAAAGGAAAATATTTGAGAAGAAAGAGGTCTGTATTGAGTGTACATCAGCACAGTATAGCAGACAGGCATGTAGTATTGCATTGTGTTGACTATAGAGCATCTAGAGGGTCAGTGAGCTACACGGGAGGGTGTGTCCTGCATATAAATGCAGGAGAACATTTATGTAAGAGTCTTGAGAACCTGTCCTCCTAACGATACTGAACTAAGAGACACTGTATGGTGTAGAGCAAAAAGGTTTGGGGAAATGATGTTATTAAGTGCAGTAAATTGCTTTTTAAAATTATTTTATCATATAAACCTCTGAATTGGACTAGAAGTATGGTATTTGCTAGCTCTAGATCTCTTCTCAAAGCTTACAGAAAAGTCACCCTAATCTAGAAAGAGAGCAGGTACAGCGACCCATCAGGATTGCTAATAAGCAGCACTCTACAAACTTCAGGTTCCCTGTAAGAGTCCAGGTAGGCGCCTAGGTAAGACCAGGTAGGCGCTGAAGCCTGTGGGGCAGAGACCACGGAAGAAAGCAAGCGAGGACAGGAGTGTGTAGTGCCTGGGGTGAGGCAGCACAGACCACATCAACTGTTAAAGCCTAGTGTCGTCCTGAGGAAGGGATGGGATCCTTTGGGAGACATGGAGCGTGATAGGGACACTTGCTTCTCCAGACTTTGAGATGTTGAGAGTCACAGCAGAGGGCAACTCTGAGAGCAGATGCAGCCAATGAGGAAATGACATGACTTCAACACTAGAGGGCGTACTTGAACCAGGAAACCCAGTCAGCCAGCCCAGCGCGGTCCTTGCCTGCACCCTATCTAATGCCCAGAAAAGGAATCACGATGCAAACCCCGGAAGGCAGAAAAGCAAACATAAGCAAGCAGAGCTGCAGCCTGAAGAAAACAGAGCTCGAGAGTCACAGCGCGCGCGCGCGCACACACACACACACACACACACACACACACACACACACACACACACACCCACCAAATATCATTCCTTTTTTTTTTTTTTTTTTTCCCAAGTGAGGCTGGAAAGATGACTCAGTGGTTAAGTGCTCCTCCAGAGGACTCAGGTTCGATTCCCAGCACCCGAGGAGCAGTACACAACCATCTATCACTCCAGCTCCAGGGCATCCAAAGCCCTCTTCTGTCCTCGTTTATTCTTCCTGGATCTGCGAGTTGCATCCTCCAAGCTGTTAGATTGTTCTGAGGCTGCCATGCTGTGAGGAAGCCTAAATTAACCAGAGAGGCCAACGACAAAGGGCAGACTACACGGAGGCATGACCTCCCACTTGCCAGCCGCCAGGCCCTCCCACCCCCACCCCCCCACCCCCCACACCCCCACACCACACCCCCAGCTCCAGCTACTGTCCTGCAACAGCCTCATTGGATGATACTCCCAGCCAGAACTGATCTGCCAAATTCCTCTGGAATTCCAGCCCCTCGGAAACCATGGCAATAAGAAAATGCAAATTGTTTTAAGCCACCAGAGTCTTGTGGTCTTATTACACAACAATCAGTAATTAGGATGAGTAAATCCTTAAGGACTAACAATGAGTTCCAGAGAAAAACAGCAGCTTACTTAACAACTTTTACGTTAGTTTTTGTTTGGGACTTTTTTTTTTTTTTTTAAGAAGAAACTGACATCCCAGAACATGTGTTTTTTTTTTTTAAGAAGAATTATGTCCCTCTTAGTTTATAAACTAACCTTTCCCTTGAAGAAGAATTGAGATATTTTTAGATGACTTCCTTTTCTCTTTGTTTTTCTGTTTTGTAGCTGGGAAGCTTGAACTGACCATTGCTTTTGGCAAAAGCCATGGGGCACATTGTTAGAACTATTTACTTTGTCTGTGGATGGGACAGAGCTGAAAAGATGCAGGGATTTGCAGTACATTGTACAGAGGTATGAAACTGATTTTCTTTTTCCCAGACTGGATGTGAGATTTATTACTGAACATAATCTGGCGGGGTATAGGAGAGCACAGTGGAAGGCCTTGGGGATGCAGGGCCCATCACTTGTCCTGGGGGACACAGTTAGAGCATCTTTGAGTTCATAGCTCTGAGGAAGGTGCCGCCTCTCAGCTGCCTTATCATCAAGCCCATGCGCAGTAGACTGACTGAAGCCAGGGGAAGTGCACTTGGTCCTCTTCACCATCTGCTCTTTATTGTGCAGCTTGAGATGGATGGGTGTGATGGCCTGGTGGATGTGAACCTGGCTACTGTGTTTTAGGGCTTTCCAAAGACACGCATACCAGTCTGGAGCCAAGCCTGGGGACAGCATAAGAGACATGAATAGATGCCAGGAAACTGTCTTGAAGGTCCCTGGGGGAAAGAGGTTGTGTACACACCCATGGGGGCTGCTTTTACAACCATCGCACACCAGGGTACACCATGGGGTGTTTCGTTTTGTTTTAAGTTAATGTTACAACTGGAAGTGAAATTTTATATTGGTAAGTGTGAAACAAGGAAGAAAATTGTAAGAGCTTCATGAAATCTCATGCAAAATAGTCACTCATTTCCTAAAACAAAGTCACAGGAATTAGATCCACTCTACTCTCAAGGGTTTCTAGTGAAGCCAACGTGGTGTTGCTCCAGGGAACCAAACATATCCAACAGCGTAGGCCTTAATAAGGAGGAGTGATGTCATATAGAGTACTGGAGTAAGATTTTTCTCTTCCTAGCACAGAGTCTAATGCTATGGAGTTCATTTCTTTTCCTGTTGCTGTGATAAAATGCCCTAACAAAAGCAATTTCAGGGAGAAAGGGCTTATTTTGGCTTGCAGTTCAAGGGTGTAGTCCGTCACGGTGGGAAGTGAAAGCAGCAGAGCTTGAAGTAGTTTGTCACAGCACAGGCACCATCAAATAGCAGAGAGAAGCCAGTGAGTGCTACCTTCCTCCACTACAGCCCAGGATCCCAGCCAGGAGATGGTGACACCCATAGTGGGTGGATCTTTTCACCTCAATTAATAAAATCAAGATACTCCTCCACAAACATACCCAGGGTCCCCGGCTCTCAGGAGATTCTAGACTTCGTCAAGCTGGCAATCAACATGAGCCATCACAACCCTATACCTTGTCAACTTGATACTCAAACACACCATTTTTAAAGCCATAATCTTCTGCCCCATGTCCCCATAGACACATGACTCTGTTAAAGCAGAAGACGTATCCAGTGCAATTTTATTTTTTAATATATTTTACTAATTTATTCATATTACATCTCAATTGTTATTCACATCCCTTGTATCCTCCCATTCCTCCCTCCCTCCCATTTTCCCCTTGCTCCTTTCCCCTATGACTGTGACTGAGGAGGACCTCTTCCCCCTGTATATGCTCATAGGGTATCAAGTCTCTTCTTGGTAGCCTGCTATCCTTCCTCTGAGTGCCACCAGGTCTCTCCATCCAGGTCCCCATAGCCTTCAACAATTCCAACATTTTAAAAGTCCAACGTCTTTTACCCATGGGCTCCTACAAAATAAGAAGCAATTACATCCTTCCAACAAATGACAGCACAGAGCAAACATTCCTATTCCAAAAGAGAAGAATCCCAGGCACAGCAAAGACAGGCCAGACCACAGCGAGGTCAGAATCCAGCAGGGAAACATCAAATCCTGTAGCTCAGAGTCCAGCATCTGGGGCACATAATGTGATGAATTGGCCTTCAAAGGTTTGGCTAGCCCCATTCCTGCCACCTGCAGCGCACACAGTCTCCTTCTTAAGCCAGCTCTGCTCTGTGCTTGCAGCTTTCCTCTGTGGACATCCCATGGTCCCGGCATCTCTAACATCCTGACGTCTCCGTTGCCCCATAGGCTTCTGCTCCATTCAGTGTCTTCTCAGAGGCCCCTTCACAGACTCCAACCCTGCTATACACTGTTTGGCCTCAGTTTCTCTCTGAATCCGTGGAGCAGAATTCTACAACACCCTTAACCTTGTATCTCCCATACCCAAAGCCAGTACTGCCGTGTGGGCAGTGCTGGCGAGTTTTACTACCAGCTTTAGATGAGGCCTGGCCCCCTTGGACGTGAAGAGAATCAGCATGTATGTGCTCATCCTGGGTAAACCAGTCACTCACTGGACAAGTTGCCTTTGAAGATCAGAGAGCCCTTCGACTTAAGCTTTCTTCCTTTAAATGGATTTGGATCTTCACAGGATGGAGCCTCCAGTGGGTGGAGTTTGGCCCTCAGGACACCTGCCCTCTTGTCCCAGCACAGCACAAGGAATTCGGTGGCTTTAACGGTTTCAGTTGCTTTCTCAGCACCTGTCTGAATGCCCTCCTGGCTTCAGTTTACCTCAGCTAAACAAGTTAGTCCATTACTTTTAAATTCAGCTTTGCCCTTGTTCTAAAGACACAGGTGATAATTAAACCAGACCATTGACCAAAACATTGGGTGAGTGGCCACTATTCCTGTTCCTAGTAGAGTCCCTGTCTGCCTCTGAACGTTGGCTGTACATCACCAGTGATTAACACTGGCTACACAGCTAGATAATTATGACTGTCTTGTCATAACAAAAGTAAACAAGCAGGTAGATTTAACCAAAATCAGAGTCCAGAAATGGGTGTACAAGCTATGGAGTCACTTTGCTTGCCACAGAGGCCACACCACAATGTCGTTGGGAAAGGAGAGCCTGACCCACAGCTGAGGCTGGGTGAGCAGACAGTCTACAGCAGAAATGATGCTTGATTCCATATAGAAAAAAAAAATCATGGCAGATTATAGACCTGACTATTAAAGCTAAAGTGATCAGACACATATGAACGCTTGTGGCCTTGTCCATTTGAGATTGCATGTTACTTACTTCAATCAAGTTCCGCGGTCTTGTTTTGGTTGCGTCAGCCTCTTTCGGTTGTCTTTCTACTGTTCTATGGCCTTCTTACTCACCTACTTCGTCTTGTTTACTCAATATCCTGTCCTCAGTTCACTTATTTCCTCACACTAATTCCTGTTCCTTCGGGCATCTTACGTCTGGTTTCCCTTTTACCTGAAAACGTCGTCTCGCCTTCTCTCCGTGGCTCCAGTCTTTTTCCTCCTGTGGGGTCACAAGAGGGGCAGGACACGTGACTGGGACAGGACACGTGACTGGGACAGGACACGTGACGGGGCAGGACACGTGACTGGGACAGGACACGTGACTGGGGCAGGACACGTGACTGGGACAGGACACGTGACTGTTGTCGTCTCGTCCTCAATCACGTCAGTCCTGCCTGTAGTACCTTCTGGGGCTCAGGTCCAGTCTGTACCTTAACCTTTGATGAGAAAGAAATCTCTCCTATCTTAAGTGCTGGCACAGGATTCCTCACCTTGAGTTTCAAGTTGCCTTCCTCCGATTTCAATCTCTTGGTCCCAGTTCAGCCTCTTCGCTTACGGACTAATTACAGATTAATCCAATCTCGGTGACAAAGGAAGCATTGCCTTTTTTTTTTTTTAGACAAACCATCTGAACAGCCATCAACCCTACACTTGTGGATAAATGTCAGTTTTGTCATGTTCTGATTAAGTGTGGTACCCAGAATTTCTGAACAGAAGGCCAAAGAGTGGCTTGGCTTCTCTAGACCTCTGGCTTCCTCGTTGTTGATGCTCTCTCTGTTTTCCGGATGCAGCGTTATCTGTTTGTCTCTGGCAATTCCACAGCCATCTGTTGGGCTCTTCAATCTAGATTTACCACGGCATCACGGCCAGTTCATTCAAGAATGAGATGCTTGCACACACTGACCCTGGTCCCTGCAGACGGAATGAGGCCAGTAGGTCAGAGTGCCTCTATCTCATCCAGGCATCTAGATCTCAGGACTTAGGAAGGGTTGGATGCTTCCCTTTTCTTCCTCCGTTGCATTTGAGACTGTGAGTTTTAGAGTAGAGTACGTTTTATTCAGACACAGAATTACCATTCTGTTAGCTTTTCAACCAATGTTGGGCTTTTCAAATTAGACTCAACTCCCCCCCCCCCAGCGTAATGATCATCTCCCTGCCCTGACTCCTCCACCTGATAGCTGTATCTGGTCCCTTTCGTCATATCGGGCATCGTTGGGTATGGCTTCCTTCCTCTAGTTTGAGTCCACAGTTCCCTAGTTCAGGCCCTGCTGCTGGACTTAAGCATTGCTTCTCCCTGGTGTGCCCTACCCTTATTCAGATCGTCGCTGGCTGCTGTGGGTCAGCCGTCATTGGCCCAGTCCTCATCTGGCTCGCCTTCCCATGGTCAGCCGCAGCTTCCTGGGGCTGACTAGAATTCTACAGTAGCCAACCTGTTCTGCCTACACAAAAAGATCACGCTCTAGCCAAAACAACACCCATCTTTTTCATCCCTGAAACTCCATCTGTATTCTTATAGTGCCCAGCTTAGAGTCTGAATAGAGAAAAGAGATATTGGTCAAATTGAGTAAAAAAATGGATTTCTTGTCCCTTTTCTTTGCTTATAAAGATAGAAGTAGAAATGATTGAAAGCAGGACAGGCGGATCTCTGTGAGTTCGAGGTCAACCTAGTCTACACAGTGAGTTCCAGGACAACGAAAGCTACATAGTGAGACTCTGTCTCAAAATATAAGCATTTGTAGAAGTATTGATTATTCTTGAATATGCTGACACAAAACACAGAGTTCACATCAAAGAAAATAAGAAACAGTTTAATCAAGAACCAATTTGAATAGCCGTGTCCCAGGAAGACAGATTTAGGTTAGCCCAAATGTCATGTTCCAACATGGGAAGAGTTTCATAAAATTTTTAAAGTAACAGAATAAAAAAAAATCATCAATCAAGATGCATTAAAAATGTATTGGTGGAAGGGCCTGGAGAGATGGCTCAGAATTACAATTACTTATTGCTTTTACAGAGGACCTGGGTTTGATTTTAGGGCCTATGTGGCAGCTTACAACCATCTATAACTCCAGTTTCAGAGGATCTGACACCCCTTTCTGGCCTCCTTGGGCACTGCCTACACATGGTAAAGAAACATACTTGCAGGCGAAATATCCATCACATAAGATTAAAAATAAAAATACATAAATCTAAAAAAAAATGTTGGTGGAACTAGATGTGATAATGTACACCTTTAATTCCACCACTCTGGAGACTAGGGTAGGCAGATCTCTCTGTGAGTTCCAGGGCAGCCTGGTTTACATAGTAAGCTTCAGGCCAGCCATGGCTACATAGTGAGACCATGTCTTTAAGGACTGATCGGAACCCACCATGCAGGGAATAGCAACTGAAAAGAGGGAGAACCTCTTTGTAGACCTCAGATGTTATTGAAGGCTTGGAAGCCAGGGATCTACTTGGACATTTCAAAGACATTTACCTGATTGTCACAAGGATGGACATTAGGTCAAAGGTACAGTTGGGTTTCTTTATTCTGTTATATTGTATCCATTTCAGACAAGAGATAAGTTCTGTTATATCGTATCTATTTTAGACAATAGATAAAGGATAAAGAGTCTTCTAAAGTTGCCAGAAATGTTCCTTTTCAGAATTGTCCCAAACTACTATCTCCGTTCCTGCTGTAACACTGAAAGGGAAATGTATATTTCCTTCTTTCCTTCCTCATCCACTTTCTTCTAGAGATATGGCCGGAGAAGTCGACAGGGTCAAGAGACTGTATGAGCTGGAAGGGGAAGCACTCAGGCAAGGTCTTTGGAGGAGAAGCGTCCTGGACTATCCTTTATAACACGGATGCTTGATGTGGCTTTATTTTTATGTCCCACCTGTGGGAAATGGCCCAGTGGGTAAAGTCACGTGCTACAAAGTTATGGGCCTACACGGTGGAAGAAGAGATGTCCTCAGACTTTCACATGCATGCCTACTTGTGTGTGTGCACATAACCAACCAACCAACAAAAACAAAGAAACAAACAAAAAATAAAAACTTAGCAGGACATGGTGGCACACACCTTTTATCCTAGTACTCGGGAGGCAGAGGGAAGTGGATCTCTGTGAGTTGGAGGCCAGCCTGGTGTGCAAAGCGAGTCCAGGACAGCCAGACAGGGATACACAGAGAAATATATATATGAGATCCAAGTATGGTGGCACATATATGTATATCACAAGCTTGATATTATTTTGGGCTACATGGGAAGTTCAGGTCAGCCAGGGCTATATTGTCAGCCTGTCTCCAAAAAACAAAACAAAGAAAAGATAGGGAGAACATTTATCTGTGTAGCACATTTTAGATTAATCATATATTGGCAGTAGCCTTAGAGTGTGAGATTTAACCAAGAGTAGACCCCATCATGGTCATCAGAGGAATCAGGTGGGTAAGACAGATTTCACAGTAGTAACTTAGAGCATCACTGTGAGTCACACACACTGAGCAGGACACGCAGACTAAGATCTGAAAACACGGGACAGAGAAGGTTCACAGGAGGGTTAGGGTGGGTGAGGTTAGGGAAGGAGAGCAGATGGGGACAGTGGCAAGCGCCCTAGAAGAGACTAAGGTGAGGACCAAGGTGACTGATTTTACAAAGGACATCTGGGCTTTGCTGCCAACCAGCTCACGGGATTGCTCAGAACTCATGTCCCCCAGCTATGCAACACTGACACAAAACTACAGAATTCCTAGGCTGCAGATTGGTTTGCAGGACCAAGGGCTTCAATATAGTTCCTATTGTCTCTTCAAAAAGGATCTTAAAGAACAAATAGGATGCTAACAGCAGGGGGCAGCAGAGGGCAAGGTGCTGTGGGCCAGATAGCACCACTTTCTGTGTGTGCCATACAAAGAGAGCATATGTGTTCAGAGTACACCATGGTGTGGGTGTGGGTGTGGTGCATGTGCATTCAGGAAATGGTATTATGAGTGTGTTTGAGTGTAGTTATGCATGTGTGGTGTTCAGAATAGCATAATGGTGTGTGTGTTTGTGTGTGTGTGTGTGTGTGTGTGTGTGTGTGTGTGTGTGTGCACACGTGCACTTGTGTTACGAATGTAGCAAATACCTCAGCCCAGCCAAAGGGGGCTGAGATCCACAAAAGCTTTGAGGATAGTTACAGAGCAGCAGTGTCGCTGTCCAGTAGAAATGCAACGCGAAGGACATATGCAAATTCACATTTTTTAAAAATTAAATCACATGTTAAAAAAGTTAAACACAGCTAATTTTGATAAGGTATTTAGTACAGAATTTCAAGGTATTTCAACTTGATAAATATGAGCATATATTACTGAATAATTCCTAGTTTGGTTTTTTGACTAAGACTTCAGAATAAGTATATTCTCTACCTACTGTATATATTTCTATTTGGACATGCAAAAGTTCAAGTGACCACCTAGGACTACTGGCTGCCATACTGTACAGCCCAGACACAGAGGATCTTAACTCTGGCAGTGGTCACTTAGTTTTTCTCTAAATATTACTTTTCCTCTTTAACCTTTGGCCCAGAGAGAAATGATGTTACAACATGGATCTTGAGTGTCCCGAGGCTCAGGGTTAAAGTTCGTCCTACCAGGGTGATGTGTTTGGAGGCAGTAGACTCTGTAGAAAGTGGGGCCTACTGAAGTGTCCTTAGGTCCCTGGAGTGTGTCCTTGAAGAGCTTAGGGACACTGGTCCTCTCTATTCTCTCCACAATGAGGCCTCTGGTTCTGTTCTCCCAGC
The DNA here is from genome assembly GCA_907169655.1 of Acomys percivali. Classification (NCBI taxonomy): domain Eukaryota; kingdom Metazoa; phylum Chordata; class Mammalia; order Rodentia; family Muridae; genus Acomys; species Acomys percivali. The sequence continues at coordinate 4,176,505 of OU015742.1, read as the reverse complement.
TCCTTGCGCCATATTGAGCTGCTTCACCACAGGCCCAAAAGCCACAGACCAGCTGATTAGCCACTGAAGGCTCCAGAACTGTTGGACAAGTTGGTTAGCCTTCCAAAGTTGGTTATCTTGGGTGTTTTTTTTATAGTGACGTAAAACTAAAGGCATTGGCTGCTCTTTCAGAGGACCTGGATTTGATTCCCAGCACCCACGTGGTGGCTCTCAACCATCTGTAACTTCAGTTCTAAGGAATCTAATACCTTCTTCTGGCCTCTAAAGCCACCTCACACATGCGGTGCACAGACATACAAGCAGGCAAAATACCCATTTACATAAAGTAAAAATAAAGGATAAACTTTTTTAAAAAATGAAAGAAAGCTAAGGCAGTTGGTAGGACATTTTTCTTTTCTTTTCTTTTCTTTTTCCCCCCATTTTGGTCTTTTGAGACAGGGTCTCTCTATGTAGCCTTGGCTGTCCTGGACTCCCTTTGTAGACCAGGCTGGCCTCAAACTCATAGCAATCCACCTGCCTCTGTCTCCCAAGTGCTGGGATTAAAGGCGTGCACCACCACGCTGGCCTGGTAGGACTTTTTTCTAATACAATTAATTTAAAGCAAAAACCCAACAAACAAAGCCAGAAAATGAAAAGACGAGCATCGGGAGCCCGTGAAACATCATTTAACCCTTGCTGATGCTCAGGGCTTTTGTGGCAAAGCCAAAAGAACAATGATAACAGCACCCTGACTTACTTTGTGTAATTCCACACCTTGTAGTAAAGTATGTGAAACAATGTTGTAATCTTTCTTAAACCTGGGGGTCTGGATTTTGCAGGAAAAGCAGTGGGAAAGGCTAAATAAGCTAGATTTGCATCCCAAGTGCTGGTTGCTATAGAATTTCTAGGAACAGAATACATGGAATCATAACTGAATAGATTTCTTTTTTTGTTTTGGCTTGGTCTGGTTTTTTGAGACAGGGTTTCTCTGTGTAGCCCTGGCTGTCCTGGACTCGCTTTGTAGACCAGGCTGGCCTCGAACCACCTGCCTCTGCCTTCAGAGTGCTGGGAATTAAAAGCATGAGCCACCATGCCAATGAGTGAATAGAGTCTTAAGCTTAGCCAATACCAAAGATGTGGTCCACACATGAAGATGCCATGGTCAGTGTTTGGTACCAACAGAAACTTGGATACACAAAAATGAAATGAACCAACCTGACTTCACTTTTTGTAGGAACGTAGCTGGGAAATCAGTTGTTTAATCGACTCTCTGATGCTATCACAGAATATCCTAGCTGAATAAGTATAAGAAATGGAGGTTTATCGAGTTCATGTATCTGGTCGGTTTCTTGTAGGGGTCTGATGTTGGCTGGCATCTGGTCGGTGTCTTGTAGGGGTCTGATGTTGGCTGGCATCTGGTCGGTGTCTTGTAGGGGTCTGATGTTGGCTGGCATCTGGTCGGTGTCTTATAGGGGTCTGATGCTGGCTGGCATCTGGTCGGTGTCTTGTAGGGGTCTGGTGTTGGCTGGCATTGGTCGGTGTCTTGTAGGGGTCTGATGCTGGCTGGCATCTGGTCGGTATCTTGTAGGGGTCTGATGCTGGCTGGCATCTGGTCAGTGTCTTGTAAGGGTCTGATGTTGGCTGGCATTGGTTGGTGTCTTGTAGGGGTCTGATGCTAGGCTGGCATTGGTCGGTGTCTTGTAGGGGTCTGATGTTGTCTGGCATCTGGTCGGTGTCTTGTAGGGGTCTCTAGTTCATTGTACCCTGAGGGATGGCATCTGTGCTGAGTCAGGGCAGTTGTGGTGTAGAGCGCTCACTTGTATAACAAAGCCAGTCTACCTGGTGACCCACTAAGCCAGGAATGGAGCACCTCAGGACACAGTCGCCATCCAGAGGCCCCAGAGTCAGAAAGTATGAGATGTGATAAAATTGTTAGAATTTTAGAAACCTTTCCTAGAGTAGCTTTTCAAAAACCCTACTGTCTGCATATGAACACACTCAGCCTGTTCAAGCCATGCTTGGTGACAGTGAGCGATATGCCATCATCTTTTAGGTGACTTTGTCAGAATACATGGAGAAATTAGCAGCAACCTCAGTTTCCAGATTAACTAAGACTGCATTGAAAAATGAAGCTTAGTTGGTATCTCAGCCTCTTCAACTTGCTTTTACCTTGGGAATGTTACTGTCTTGAGGTCCTAGGGATTGAAACCAAAGCCTCTCACATGCTAGGCGAGCACTGTCCCAGGCAAGCGCTGTCCCCCAGCTGTATTCCCAGCTCTTCTTTCAACTTCCTATTTTGAGACAGGGGAGGACTAGGTTACCCAGGGCGGGTTTTCTTTTTTTTTCTTTCTTTCTTTTTTCCCCCCTTTTCTTTCTTTTCTTTTTGTTTTTTGAGACAGGGTTTCTCTGTGTATCTTTGGCTGTCCTGGACTCACTCTGTAGACCAGGCTGGCCTTGAACTCACAGAGATCCACCTGCCTCAGCCTCCTGAGTGTTGGGACTACAGGCGTGCGCCACCACGCTCAGCTCTCAAGATGTTGCTTCAGCATCCTAAGTGGCTGGGATTACAGGCCCATGCCACCACACCTGGCTACCTGAAGAGTTTTAATTTGTAAATGTCTTTATAAGTAAGTGGAGGGTTTTTTGTTTTGTTTTGTTTTATTTTAATGAGAATCATGACTCCGAATTTCCCACGGTGCACAGTACCAAATAGACAACTAATCAACATTTATTTATGTATATAACAAGTCATTGCGATTAGGAAAAATCCTTTCTAATCCCACAAGTTTGACTTTCCTCCATCCAGAAATTAAATTAAAAGTTAAAATAACTGAAAATCTTGAAGGCCAGTAGTCATCAGACAATTTCAAGGAATGTTAAGGAACCCGTGAAAGCAGGGAAGAAGTTTTAGTTCCTTTTGGGAACACAGCTTTGTTCAAGTTCACTAACAAATTGCAACAGCTGCCCTGCACAGAGGAAATAAGTGCTGGGACACTACCAGAAAGGCCAGTTGTCCCAAGTTGTTCCAGCTGCTGACTCCTGACTCGAATGGAGCCACAGGTAGCCTGTTTCTCATCTCAGCGTACAGTTCTGCTTTTCTTCCACAGAGGTCTGTTTTAAGTGAGCGGTGCTTTGCGTTGCTTTATAAACCTTTGCAGCATGCCATACCTCATCTGTGTAAATTCAGTTTGGTGCTACTACATTAGACGCCTTAGTTCTGGCTGCTGAAATCATTGCGTTTCTCGATGTCCGATACCTTTGGAAGCTGTCCAGCAACATCTTATCCTGAAGACTAACCCTCCTCCCTCCCGGCCCTGGGTCCTCAAAAGACTGTTTGAGACACTTCTGGATGATGTTACAGTAGTAATCGTGCACATCAGGTCATGCTGAGCGGTGTTTCCTTCTCTGTTATGCCCACGTGCTAAAGATGTTGGAAGCCTACAGCTATAGAGCCTGTGTTGGAAAGGCTCCATGCTAGACTGTAGTGAACTATTAGACACGTCAGTGACAGCCAGCCTCCTCCTTGGAGAGCCATGTGCACTTTTATCGCCTCCCCTGGAATGCCAGTTTGTTAAATCCAAATGGCAAATGTGTGCCAGAATGCTAAAACTAACTCAAAAAATCCTGATGCAAAGACCTGCCTGATGCTCCGTACTGTTGTCCTCAGGCAACGGATGACGTAAGGCCGGGGCCCTGAGCACACAGGGAGGCGGCATCTGTAAGCAACGCGAGCTATAGGTGAGGATCTACAGAGAGACGGTTAAGATTTCTCACATGGAGAAGCTGTGTGAGAGCGTAGATGTGAAATACACTTACAAGGCCAGACAGGACGGGAAGCACACGAGTTCAGTTTTGGTTGTTTGGCAAAAGACGGGTTTGGTATAGAATAAAGATGTTCAAATGACCAGCAGGAGCTGAGGTTCAGAGTCACAGACCAACCTTTTGGAATTTGTGAAGCAGGTTGGTATGTTGGTTGTTTTCTCTGTGTAGCTTTGGCTGACCTAGAACTTGCTCTGTAGACCAGGCTAGCCTCGAACTACTGCCCCCTCACCCTGCTATTTTTGTTTGTTTTAGATCCAAAGTTATTTCTTTTTTAAGTGTGTGTGTGTGTGTGTCTGTGTGTACGCGCGCGCGCGCGCGCGCGGTGCCTGAGGAGGCCAGAAGAGAGTGTTGAATCTGCTGGAGCTGGAGTTATAGGCAGTTGTTATATACAGTCTTCTGGATATGGGTGCTGGGATCTGAACTCAGGTCTCCTGCAAATTCTCTCTCTCTCTCTCTCTCTCTCTCTCTCTCTCTCTCTCTCTCTCT
>OU015742.1:4137372-4159791 GCA_907169655.1 Acomys percivali | reverse complement strand
TACCTTGGCTCTCTCTGCTGGCGAAGATACAGTTTAGCTGGAAGGAGAAGAAGCAATGCTTTCACACTGGTTATAAATTTACAGGACTTTTTCCAAGTCGGCATGGAAAAGACTTGCTGTTTTATGCTTTTTTTTTTTCTAAGTTCTAAGTCATGAAGCATATGCTAGGGTTGGCATGACCATGAGTTCCTGACTGCGCAGAGAAGGTCTGCGGATGAAATCTAAGCTTTTGCATGATGCAGTGTTTTTTCCAACTCTCCTAAGTCATTTATACTGTGTCTGTGCTTTGTGTAACCAAGCCAGGCAGGCAAGCAAGTAAATAAACACAGGAGCTGGTGCTGGTGTCGCAGTGGCATCCTCTTTATTTGTCCTGATGGAGCTTCAGCTAAGGTACTAGTGAAACTGCACGTCTCATTCATACTGTCAAACATCTGTGTCTCACGGCTGGAGGGATGGCTTGGCAGTATGTAAGATTACTGCAGAGGACCTGCTAGAGTCCCTTATTGGGGTGGGGGCCCACAGCTGCCTGTAATTCCAACTTCAGGGGATTTATTGCCCTCTTCTGGCCGCCAAGAACACCCACATCCACATGCACATAGCCACACACAACACACATGCATACGCATCGTTAAAAATAATAAAAATAAATAAATCTTTAAATAATGCCTGTGGGAAAAAATAATGCCTGCGTACTTCGTGGCATGTTTCTATCTGTATAGATTAGCATAGGAGAAGGAACTCAAATATGTACATCAATTAACAAGTGTCACCTTGTAATGGCCAGATTCATGTCAACTTGGCAAAAAACTATAGTCATCTGAGAGGAGGAAACTTCAATTAAGAAAATGCCTCCATAAATTAAGGCTGTGGGCAAGCCTATATGACATTTTTGTAAAAAGATTTATTTATCTATTTATTATTTGTACAGTATTCCACCAGAGTGTGTGCCTGCATCCCAGAAGAGGGCACCAGATCTCATTATAGATGGTTGTGAGCCACCATGTGGTTGCTGGGAATTGAACTCAGGACTTTTGGAAGAACAGACAATATCTTTAACCTGTGAGCCATCTCTTTAGCCCTATAGACTTTCATGTGAACTGTGCTCCATATTTGACCATGTCCCCTTGATGAGGACGCCTGGTGGCACTCAGAGGAAGGATAGTAGGCTACCAAGAAGAGACTTGATGCCCTATGAGCATATACAGGGGGAGGAGGTCCCCCTCAGTCACAGACATAGGGGAGGGGAGTAGGGGGAAAGCAGGAATGAGGGAGGAATGGGAGGATACAAGGGATGGGATAACAATTGAGATGTAATACAAATAAATTAATAAAATATTTTTAAAAACCAACTTCCCAAATATTTCATAAAATGGAGTGATACAGTAAATGGACTTTAGCACTAAACTACTTTCACTCAGTTATAATATTATTAAAGTAATTCTCAGATTAGCAGTTTGTTCCCTTTTATGTCTTAATTGGGTTTCATTTTATAATTGTTGTATATTTTATTTATGTATACTGGGTTGGTAGAGATTATGATTGTTTTGGTTTTATTATAATGCATAAGCTGCTATATAGAACATCCTTATGAAAGATTTTTATGGACACATTCATTTTGAGTGAAATTTCTGTGTGACCTAAGTATGTACTTATTTCTTTATGAAGCTGCTAAATTGTTTTCCAAAGAGGATGTAGTAACTTATATTTGCTCCTGTTGTGTTTGAGCGTCCCCATTTTTCCTGTCCTTGCCCACAGCTGATATCACAAATCTCCTGTTTTCTCCCCTTGGGCAGCTCTGAGTAGAGGCTGGTGGTATGAGTGTTCCCCTGGGGATCTTTCCATGTGCTGATCCGCCATTTGCATCCTCCCTTGGTTTAACGTCACTTCTCATATTTGGTTTGTTTTGTGTTCCATTGCTTTCTTTTCCTCAAGTGGCAAGAGTTCCCGGGAATTTCATGGTTTTGTTCTTTGCAAGTTCAAAATTATTTACACATAAAAAAGTAAACACTGTTTTAGCACACAGCACTCACCTGTCACAAATGGCATAGTCAAGAATTGTTTCGTAAGATGGATGTATTCACCAAACACATCTCAACGTTGGGATAGAGGGCTTGGCCTGAGACAGGGCTTGACGGGCAGCAGCTCAGTGGGCCTTTGTAAGTGGGGAAAGGCGGGGAGGCGCTTTTGATGCCTTCCTCCCTCCAACTCCTACAGAAGTCGGGCAGCTTCCTCTGTTCTTCCCCTTTGAGTATAGTGGAGAATTGCCTGCCATACAAAGTCCACCTGGCGGTGGGGTATCAGACCACGAAGGGACCGGGCACACACAGTAGCACGTCTCTCAGTGCATTCCGCTCCACAGAGGCCTCCACACTTCAGCCCATTTGCTTAACTGTCTTCTCTTTCACTCACCGGCTCCTTCTTAGGATTTCTCATAGGATAAAAATGTGCCGAACACATGCCCGTAAATAGCTGATTGAGTTAAAACAGCAGCCAGTAGGTGATTTAGCCAATATCAGATGACATTTTTTTTTTTAATGAGGCAGAAAAGAATGTTGTTCAATCCATTTGCCATCTCCTGGCTTTGGCTTTCCAAATGCTCAGCTAGAACCAGCTCGTCAGTCACTGACTCCTATGGAGCCCCAAAGGGTCCTGATGCTGTGTGACGCTGCAAGAAACTCATCAGGAACCAGAGTCCCAAGCAGCTTCCATCACGGCAGGAGAAATGCGTGATGATAATGAAGGAAGCACACCGTTGGTTCTGGCTATTATAAGCTACAAGATTAAGTCACATGAGCGGAGAGGAAGAATTGCTGAGTGCAAATTCTGGGATGGCATGCTCCAGAAGATTAACACATGGGGCTGAGATGTTAAAATTCCCTCTTCTATATTTTCTCTGGCTTTGTTTTGCTTTTGTTTTTTGTTTTTTTTTTTTTTTAAATATTACTTTCAGTGTACCAAAAAAAAAAAAAAATCTGATTTAAATTCACCCATGATGAGCTGTTATATCATACTTCTATCAGCAAAATTATCAACAAATTCAATGTGAAAACATTGTCTTTATTGTCTGGGGTATAGTTTTAACATGTTTTAGAGAGCTTGGTATTTGGAAGCATGAAGTATAGAAAGCTAGACATGTTTATAAAATGATCCCTAATGTTTCATGGGAGATGATCAATAATATCTTTGCATCTTACTAAGTGACAAAATGTGCTATGGAGGTTGAAATAAAATATGGTATCATTAAATACTGAGCACGGAAAGCAAATATTTGAGCCCCGAGTGCTGTTTCTCATATTGTTCTGAAACGTTTCTTGCCAAGTGTAATGTACTCGTGCACTCGAGAAGTCACGAGTAGAATGTAAAGCGGGGCTTTCTGAGATCCGATTAGCTCGGCCACGGCAGGTTCACAAACAGGAGGAAGAAAGTCACACAAAGCCAGGTACTCTGAAGCTATACCCAGGCTATCTGCCGCGCGCATGCGCTCAGAGCATTTAGGTTTCTAAGTGGCTTGTGAATGGGTAAGGATGCTGCATGCCTGCTCTGTCCTCTCTCCTGCCCTTCCTTGGTACCTCCACCAGCCCGATGCTTCCTGATGCTGCCTCACAGTTCTCCAGGAGTGACGCATTTGTTTCCTAACGTGGCTGCTGCAGATTACAGTGACTGCTCACAGCACTTGCTACAGTCCTGTAACACCCCGAGGATGTTACCCCTACCTACCCACGCTGTTACATCACTCAACCCCTGGTTTTAAAGTCTACTTGGCCATCTATAGGGCCAGAATAAACCAAATCTTCCCCCAACATTAGTTCAATATTATGGGGTGTTTTTGTTTTTGTTTTTGTTTTTGTTGTGTGTGTGTGTGTGTGTGTGTGTCTTTTGTTTTGTTTGTTTGTTTGGTTGGTTTTGTTTTTTGTTTTGTTTTGGTTTTTTGAGAGGGTTTCTCTGTATAGCCTTGGCTGTCCTGGTTGGTCTTGAACTCACAGCAATCCACCTGTGTCTGCCTCCCAAGTGCTATGATTAAAGGTGTGTGCTACCATGCCCAGCCCAATATTATGTTTTATAAAACCAGTTAAATATTATTTTTCTAGCTGCAAAGAAACCCAGAGTTTGTTTCTACATGGCATTAATAGGTACATACATCAAGTCTGAGCTTTGTGGCTGTATGTGTTTGCTTCCAGAAGGTTCCAATATAATGACTTCCAATGACTATGAGGCTTGCTTGTAGTTTAATTATGTTTGTTCGTTTCACTTGCATGTTGAGTTCATTTGAGTGAATTTAATTTTATCCCCTTATCTGAAGCTATTGAGTAATTCATTTTTGAGAAATTAAATTATGCTAGGGAAAAAAGGACCACAGGTTAGGCAAAACCTCTTTGTAAAGGTAATATAAGCAAAAAGTTAAGGTTTAAAAGTTTGGTGATATTCAAAAGAAATCAGAGAAGGCATATAAAGGAATACTGGAGATTAGCCAACAATGTTCCATTGGCTCTCTTTTTCTTCTAACAAAATCCTCAGTTTTCTGAGAAGGATTCAGTTGCTTTGTGTAGCTGCATTTGAGATGACACCAGTTCAGTTGGCCACCATTAGATTTTTCAGGCTTCGCTTTGAAAAACTGCGTTTCTGCTGCTGCTTTGCAGAAGCTACGCTGACGTTCTCAGGACAGTGTTTGCTGATACGGAGTGTGGTTATGTGGCTGTTCATCTGTAACCCTCACCCCTGCTCCTTAACCTCTTCTTTTGGTTAATGTGAATCACAGTTGTATTTTTTTTCCTAACCTCAGTACCATGATTCAGTGCCATCCACTTCCTCTGAGTTGCCAAACTGCCCCACACAGCCCTCTGGGAAGCTGATTTGTCATGGCTGAGCAAGCCACCTTGCGTGCCAATGGCCAGCATCAGCTGAGCAGCTGCCCTCGGGTGGCGGGATGAAGGTGGCTACCACATCCTGCTCTGGGGAAGTAACAGAAGCCTCAGAGCCTTACAGATGTGTGGTTTGTAGCAGTGCGTGGACTCCTCTTTATCTGTAACATGCCGATACATCTTACAGTGAGAAAAGGCAAACTTGTCTCATTTGGGGGCTTACTTCTGCTCCCAAGGTACAGGCATAAGAGCTGAGCACAGGCCTCATGTTTGGGGGTGGATTGAATTTTACTATATGGATGCATTTTTGAAAAATTAGGAACAGATTTTAGACCTCCAACACATTTGAGCCTACTTGAGTCTAAGTTCAAAGAATGTCAAGGTTTTTAATTCCTTGGTCAAACTCAGTTGTTTTCAGAAGGTCCCGCACCTCCACGGGATGACACCAGCTTACGGGCTGCAGTAAGGCCAGGTTTCTCCTTTGCAATAAAGTCTTGCAGGCTCACGGGTCAGAGCAGTCTAAGAATGGGGGCGTGTATTTAACGTACTTAGGGGCTGAACAGGTATCAGAAGCTCAGATTCTGCTTTGAGCTGTAGGTAGTATCGAGACTTAATTTTTAACTCAGGCTCCCTGTACGCCCCCCAGCACGGAGAGTCGGGGATAGAAACACATGTAGCAAACAGTGCCTCTGGCACAGGTTGGACATCGCTGGCCTGCTCTGAGTCACACACACACACACACAAAGCTTCAGCAAGAGCCAGAGAGATGGCTCAGTCTGTAAAGGCCCCTTCCACTTAGTCTGGCAACGCGGAAGCTAAAAGACACGGAAAACCTGCCTTTCAACATTCAAAAGGAAACCATTCCATAGTGAATAGCCTGTCTGGGGTCAGCTGTTGGTGATGGCCAAGGCTGAGGATCGAGTTCTTATGGTTTGGCTTTAAGAATCTGGGCTTCAGTCATGAGTCCGATGCACTTCTTGCCGGTCTAACCCTAATTAATATGAACTTAAGTAATACTAGAGCACTATGGTTTACCTGTCACACTAGTAAAGACACGAAAGCTGCATGTAGAGGCCAGGAGGGTGGCTCAGTGGATAAAGCACTTGCTGTGCAAACAAGAGGACCCGAGTTTGGAGCCCCGGTGCTCCATGTAAAGCGGTGGGCTGGGAGGGATGCTCATGGGCGCACTCCTCTGCCAAGATGGAAAGCTGATCTCCTGGGAGATCACAAGCCTGTGGGCCGGATGTACAAAGCCACAAGCCAGAGATCGTGTCTCTAACAAGGTGGAAGAGGCCATGCTCTAAGCGTAGCACATGGGTGCTCATTTACGTAAACACACACACGTACAAACACAGACAAAGAGCAGAGATCAAAACGATAAACAAAATCTGCACATGCTCTGTCCCAGCAGTTCCAATTAAGGTATTTTATTTGAAGCTAGGTGCGGGTGGCACATGCTTGTAACCCCAGGCCTCTGGGACACAGAGGCAGGCAGATCTCTATGAGTTTGAGGCCAGCCTGGTCTACAAAGTGAGTCCAGGACAGCCAAGGCTATACAGAGAGACCCTGCCTCAAAAAAGCAAAGCAAAAAAGCAATTTTATTTGGAAAAAACTAATAAAACATGGATCGAAAGAAATTTGGAGGGCAGAGGAGATGGCTCAGAGGTTAAGAGCACTGTCTGGTCTTCCAGAGGTCCTGAGTTCAATTCCCAGTAGCCACATGGTGGCTCATCTAAAATATGATCTGATGCCCTCTTCTGACCTGCAATTGTACATGCAGGAAGAGCACTGTATACAAAAATAATAAATAAATAAATCTTTTTTTAAAATTGGAAAAAGGGTTGTGGTATGGTTTAAAATACCAAAATTAAACTAAAAGCAAACTTATTTAGCTACTTGAGGTATTATGGTATATCTGTCTTTCAAAGAATATTACACATGTGAAAGGGAAAGGGTAGATAAATGTGAAAAGATATCCATAATACATGGTGTAATATAAAGTACACACCAGTAGACAGTATGACAATGATTTCTTTATGTAAAAAAGTGTGTGTGTGTGTTACCTCACATATGAACACATATAAGCATACATACAAATTCTGGAAATATACTCTTAACACTTAGTGAGATTTATTTCTAGGTGAGGAGAGTTTAGAACGTCTTTAGTCAGCTGTAGGGGTCATAACAAAATCCCATTGAGCCAGGCAGTGGTGGCGCACACCTGTAATTCCAGCACTCGGGAAGCAGAAGCTGGAAGATCTCTGTGAGTTCAAGGCCAGCCTGGTCCACAAAGCGAGTCCAGGACAGCCAAGGCTACACAGAGAAACCCTATGTCGAAAAAACAAAAACAAACAAACAAAAAACAAAACAAAACAAAATCCCATTGAGCCAGTAGCTTCTGCAACAGAATGCTCTGGTTCTGAAAGCCTGTGGGGCCTGGGATCACAGTACCAGCATGGTCGCATGGTCGCATGGTCGCATGGCTCTCCTGGGGCTGCATCATGGCCTGCAGCTGGCGTCCCTCTCCCTACATCCTCAGGTGGCAGAGAGCGCGAGCAAGGTCACTAACCCCATTGTGAGGGACTCTGGATGGGACAGAGGCATTCAGTCCATAATACAAAACTCTCTTGTTTACATACATTTGTTTTCAGATCTTCCACAGAATATTTATAATGTAATAATCATCAACTTTGTGTTTTCTTTTGGAAGACTAAAGCGGAGAACTGTAGGTAACTGGAAATTATATCTAATTCAAACTTTTAAGTTTTATGTTCAATTCATCGGTAACTTTTATGTGTGTGTGGCACTGAGAATTGGACCTACGGCTTCATGCGTGTAAGGTGAGCAGTCTACCATTGGGCTCTATCTCTGGCCCCCGCCTCCAGTTTCTGTAGATAGCAAACTTAATGACTTGGCAGAGTCACACGTGAGTATTCAGTGTATATGAAAATCCTCAGCGTCGATTCCGGTCTTCTTTTTGCTATAATGTGGCAAATTAATCATATTAAAGTATGTCAATGGCATTATATAATTCTAATTAAATTTAAAGTAAAAAACAAACACATGGTAAACTGTGTCCCCAGCTTCTCCCCGCCCAGGCCATTTGTCATATTCACACCATCCCTACTTGTCATGAATAATTCCTTCGACTGTAGGTAAGGCTGGTGGAACCAGGTGGCCAGAGTGTGATTATTGCTTGTAAGGTATGACCTTAAGACTTGGGCTGATTTCTTTTTTTTTTTTTTTTTTTGGTTCATATTTAATATTATTTTGTCTATCTCAAATCAAATACAGTTATCAGTAATACTAGCACAGCAACAGATATTTGAGCTGACGGCCTCAGATGGAAGAGTGAGTTCGGCAGAACCGTTCTTTGTGTGGGGGTCTAGCTCACAGGCCCCAGTTGTGTTCATCGCTTTTTTTTTACCACAATGAACCATGCCTGATATGAACAACCTAACAAAAGGAAAGCCTTATTTGGGCTTACCCTCCAGCTTTTTTACCCTGTAACAAACTGACCCAATTGCTTTGAGCTCATGGCTGGCCCATCATAGAGTGAAAACACGAAGTAGAAAAAAAAAACATTACTTTGAACCAGGTGTGGTGGCACACACCTGTAGTCCCAGCACCCAGGGAGGCAGAGGCAAGGGAATCTCTATATGAGTTCGAGGCCAGCCTGGTCTATAAATTGAGTCCAGGACAGCCAAGGCTACACAGAGAAACCCTGACTCAAAAACAAAAAACTAACAACAGCAAAAACTTTTTACTTCATTTCGTACCAAGGGAATAAGAGAGGAAGGGGTAAGTGTCCATACTGACTTCAAGAGCACGCTCTGTTGGACGTGAAGACCCGCCATTAGGCTTCACTTTATAAGGTTCACACAACATCCTAGTGATACCACATGCCGGAGGCCGTGCTTCTCACAGTGGGCCTTTGGGAGAAACGCGGTAGGTTAAGTTCTCAGATGTTTTAAGATACCTGCTTTAAGTATTTTGGTTCTAAGTCCCCAAACATATTTCATTTATACGTTTTGTCAACATGTAGCATTTACTTCCTGAGGCTGTTGCCTCCAGGAAACTGAATAGATTTTTTTCCCATTTATTTATTCATTTAATCTCTTTACAGCCTGACCCCAGGCCCCTCCCTCTTCTCCTCCTGTCCCGTCTTCACACCCCCTCTCCTTTTTCTCAGAGTAGGGGAGTCCCCCAAGGGGTATCAATCCACCCAGGCACCTCAAGTCACAGCAGGACTAAGCGCATCCTCTCCCACTGGGGCCTGACAAGGCAGCCCAGCTAGTGGGGAGGGATCCAGTGGCAGACAACAGAGTCAGAGCCAGCCCCTACTCCCGTTGTTAGGGAACCCACATGCTAACCACGCTGCACGTCTGCTACATACGTGTGGGGGGTCCAGATCATTGACACTGCCCAACAAGAATTCAGGTCTTTACATAGGCCCAAGATTTTATCCTCTTGGCAGTTTCCTTCATGGCTCTATATAATGCTCTTATGTCACACATGCCCCCACTCCACCCGACCCCCAAGCAGTGACTCTAAAATCATTTGGTATGTAGACTAAGGAAGGGGAATAGATAGGGTACATTTTCTTTTCTTTTTTAAGATTTATTTCTGTATTATGTATACAACATCCTGCCTGCATGTGTGACTGCCCATCAGAAGGGGGCACCAGATCTCATTATAGATGTTCGTGAGCCACCATGTGGTTGCTGGGAATTGAACTCAGGACCTTTGGAAGAGCAGCCAGTGCTCTTAACCTCTGAGCCATCCCTCCAGCCCTGTATGGTACATTTTCACAACACTTCTGAAGCTGTCCACAAAGGGATTGCTTAGTCATATCTGGGTCCTAGTGCCTTTCCTCACGTGCAGCCTCAAAGTGGAGAGGGGCTAAGGAGCCAGAATTTCATCTGGCATTCCTGGACAGAGAACCAAGGAGGGTTTTGGAACCTGGCACCAAAGGGTGAAGTAATGGGAAGCTCAGACTTTTAAACTGCCCCATCTCTTCCTAAACAGTGACAGCGACAACAGCAAGAACAATAATAATAAATTTTAGGAACTGTGTGAACACAGCTGGACACACTGGTTTGGAGCTCAGCTGGGGAGGACCAGGTTCTCCCTGAGCAACCCAACTCCAGGCACCTTTTCATCGTCTTCTAGACCATTCTAGCTAGCGGTAAATCTGCGTATCTAAAGCTGGGTTCTTGACCTTCTCCCCTTGAATCCAAGTCCCTCGGTGAGGGCAGAGCTGTGAAAACGATTCTAACATTTTTTGGTTCCAAAGTTCTGGGCCTGGGCCAGTGAATTTGCACTTATCCTTAGTATTCAGGAGTGGGTCTAGGTAGGCAGCTCTGCGTTTGAGCTCCAGGAGAAGCAGGTCTAACCTATAGAATCTATAGCATTCGCTGCCTTCTGTGTGGTAGAGAAATATTTGTGCAGAGCTACTAAGGATTTAACAACAACAACAAAAAAAAAGGCAAAATTCCACGTATTTCCCAGTTGGTTCTTGTGAGCCTGCATGGGTTCAGAATATTGTTGTAGGTGACCCTGACCTTGCTGGGCTAGGTGGCTGGTGTCGGCTTACCACTGGGAATTTCCTGCATCACTGACTCAGAACATTTTGCTTCATAGTCTGATGCATGCTTGGGTTTAACATAGCCAGCCATTGCCTAAGTTGTGACCCAAGGCTCCTCACACTCAGCAGGCACCCACTCTCCCACCATCACCGCCGTCTGCCTGCCTGCTGGTAATTTTGTGAATTGTGATTGTGTTTACCAAATTTCTTAAGAGTGAAACCTGAATTTTATCTCAGATGTCTTTTTCTCTTCCCACATGCAATTAAATTTTATACCCTTAAATAGATGTTACATATATGCGCTATCCTTTATATTCATCTCATATACATGCTATCCCTCGTGTGCTTGGCTTTCCACCATTGTGCAGTCCTGCTCAGAAGTATTTAGTGGTTAAAACTTCTCTGAGTTTTGGGTTCGTTAAGTTGAAACGGAACCTGAGAACTTACATTTGTCGCCAGTTTTCACGTTTTTGAACAAGCAGCCAGGAGCTCTGGGGCTTCTTGTGGGAGACTTTTGTCTGTGAGTGTCTACTATTAAACCATATGATTATTGCAGCAGGCAGTATTCATCTGCTACCATATCAATAGAAGACACAGACACCTGATAGATTTTTAATAAGGTTTATTTCACCTGGGGCTGGACAGATACTAACCCCTAAAATATACCATTGCCTCCTAGTCGCACCTGTAATCATTCCTATCTGGGCTACTTCCCGTCCAAAATAATATAAATACTTACACATGCTTTCCATCTGGGCTGCTGCTCTGTAGCTATGCTGATCCCCAGAATAAATTCCTCCCAGCCTCATGGATCTTCTTTACCTAATCCATGGCGGTCTCCTCTTTTAAACCCGTGTCTCTCTCTTCCTGTGATCCTTTGTCCTCTGAGCCTGAGAACTTTGGCTCCGCCTACCTCTGCCTGACCTGCTTGGGTGTACAGGCATTTATTTATTCAGCCAATCAGGGATAATTCGGAGGCAAGGTTTACAAAATTCACTTTGGGTACGTGAATGTCTGCTCATAAAAGCAGGGAGCAAAATAATTAGCCTTAGAATATTTAGCACCAGACCAACCCCCAACAAGAGGCTGGCCTCATTGTCCACTATAACGTGGATCCTGAATGTGTTTGCATGGCCTACAAGACAGTTCTCTCTGCCTTGGCCAGATTCCATGGCCTGATTCTCTTCCACAAAGTTCTGGAGGCCTCTGCAGTACAGTCAACACTGGGTCCATGGTTTCTCCGGAGCATGGGCCCGCCTCTCACTGCCCGCCGTTTCCTCTGTTCTTCTTCCTGCCTGAAGTCTGTCTGTCCACCCATTACCCTAGCTAGGGCTTGCCCTAGAGGTTAACTCCTTTCGAGTCTCCCTTGGAATAACTTCTACTTTCCACCCTCTGTTCCAAGTCACCACTCTCAGTCTTAGTGGTGATCATGTAGGTGTCTAGGGACAGAGTGGTACTTGTGTATGCCATGGCTCACTGATTGCTAGGTGTGTAGATCCTAGATCATAGGCGTGAACTGTGGGTGTGAATTGGTCATTAGTTCATAACTGAGGAAGGTCAAACCCAAAACAAGGGATGTGGGTTTTTACATTTAAGGTCATGACGATGAAGACAATCAATCATGACAACCAATCATTAGGAAAGAGACAATGTACAAATAGAGGTTGTACAACTTACAGGGTCTGAGGGCATGGCTATATACCATGCCTGGAGGCCATATACCCGGAAGTCATAGTGTGTGCTAGTGCGTGTGCATTTGTGTTTGTGTGTGTGTGTGTGAGAGAGAGAGAGAGAGAGAGAGAGACAGACAGACAGACAGACAGACAGACAGACAGACAGACAGACAGGGCTGACTAATATCTTCAGGGTGTTATCCAAACATTTCTGTGACAGCTTTAATGAGTGGCTTTGGAGCAAGAAGACAATCCAGAGATCACACTGTCATTCTGGCATCTCTGCAAAGCCCATGAGGGGAGGAGTGGTCAGAAAAGCCAAGTGGGCTGCTGTCCCGTGGGGAAGTGGCCTCCAGAAGGTGGTCGATAGATGGCAGATGTCTGGTTCACCCACATTGAGGAACCGGAAGGAGGTAAAGGGCGGGAGAGTGTGTCAGAGGTGACAGAGCCCTGCCTTCCTGCCAGAAGAAAACCCAGCATCTGTTTAAAATGGATGCAGCAGCAGTGTACAATCGTAAGGATTAATCCGGAAAGCATTAGAGCCGTTTGCTTTCTCTCCCACGGGGTCTTAGAGGATGTTTACAGGCTAGGCAGGGTGATAGGTTCCAGAACCTTCACCTGTGAAGTCCACTCTCCGGGCTATCCCTTAGGATAGACCCATACGTATTTTGTTTCTAGGTTGCTCTGAGCTTCCTGGAGACATGGCAGACTAGAAGTGGCGTTGGCCTGGTGTGGCAGAAGTTGAATTGCTTCCTAACACTTAGGGTGAGACCTGTACAGATTTGACTAATGTGGGTAGCAGCATTCTTCAATGGGCTTCCTAAAGCCTATGAATGAGATTTGATTGATTGATTGATTGATTTTGTAAATGAATCCCAGGAATGGCAAGAGTCTCCAGGACCTAGACACTGGACCTGATGGAAGAGCCCATATATGTATGCAGAGCTACAGAACTAAGGAATGCAAAAGCCAGAGCAGGCGTACTGACAGCTTGATTCTATTTTTGAGGTGCTGGCCCTGGGGCCTCTCTTCACTGAGCCTCTCTAAGGTTTGAATTACAGCAGTGTAGAACAGCACCCATACTGCCCCTGCGGCTGGTCCTCCTCCCAGGGGCAGCAGGCGCCTGGTGGTGTACGTTGATATCCCCTGTACACCTACAGCTGCAGATGCTAAAGCACTAAGACATCAATTGGGCAAGCAGACCCACGTCCTCATTGTTTGTGGTCACTCTTTCCTGCTTAC
This sequence comes from Acomys percivali, assembly GCA_907169655.1. Classification (NCBI taxonomy): domain Eukaryota; kingdom Metazoa; phylum Chordata; class Mammalia; order Rodentia; family Muridae; genus Acomys; species Acomys percivali. The sequence continues at coordinate 4,146,430 of OU015742.1, read as the reverse complement.
GCTGCTAACGTGCCCACCAGAGGTCATAATCTAAGCTGTAATTCAGCCTGCGAGGTACTTGTATGCACAAATATGCTATCATTATTTTTTTTCCCACAGTGGCCTCTGTATAAGAAGGTGGTGATTACATACATTTTTTAGATTCATTTTTTATTGCTTTTGATTATGTGCAAATATGTGCCCATGGATGCAGGTGCCCACAGAGGCTCGCTCTGGCTTGGAGCTAGAATTACAGGTGGTTGTGAGCGACCTGGTGTGGGTGCTGGGATTTAAACTCCTGTTCTCCTTCCTTCGCTGCCCTGATGAACCATCTCTCCAGTCCTATATAAAGACTTTTATCTTGGACTAGCAACATGGTAGATCAAATTTCTAAAAATAATTCCATAGGGTGAATATTAATTTTCTTAAAGAGGAGTCTGAAGGCAGGCGTGGTGGGGCATACCTTTAATCCCAACACTTGGGAGGCAGGGGCAGGAGGATCTTTGTGAGTTCGAGACCAGTCCAGTCTACAAAATGAGACCAGGACAGCTAGGACTACAAGAGAAACTCTGTCTCAAAAAACCAAACAAACAGCCAAACAAAAAAAGAGGAGCCCGAGGCACAGAGTGGCTGCTCCAAGTCCTAGTCATTCCCTGGGAAAGATAAGCCTCTGGTTTAGCAGCCATCCTACTGTAGCATTAAGAATCTGCCTGCTACTGGGGCTCCTCACCTTAAAGTCAAAGCTCACAGATGACAGACATGGTAGAAACCAGGAAGTAGTGAAAATGTTTACAGGCTAGGGTCTGAAAATGGAGTCAAGTTTGTGTTTCACCCTAGCTAGCGATTTGACCCCCATCTGAGGAAAAGTGGGTGCTCAGTGGTAAGACCTGCTTTGTGCACTGCTGCACTCACTCTAAGGCACCTGTTCTCAACCTGAAGGTGGTGACCTCTGTAGGGGCCAAACAACCCTTTCACAGGGGTCACCTAAGACCATCGGAAAACAGATATATTTACATTACAGTAGCAAACCTATAGTTATGAGTAGCGACAGGATAGTTCTATGGTTGGGGGTCACCACAACATGAGGAGCTGGGTCACAGCATAAGGAACAGTAAGAACGGCTGCTCTAAGGGCTGGTGCAGAGCGTTGGCAAGCTAATGATAATGCTTTAAACGATGGGCCCACTCTACTGGGTCCATCCCAGTCACTTCTCCTCCTTCCTGGAAAATTGAACTTTCAGCAGAGCCTCGCGCTCCTAAGACACTCATCGAAGGGAAGCTCATTCCCCACTGGCCAAGTGTGAGATGATCTTAGCTGTACCAATTTAGGGCTTAAATGGACCCAGTGTATCACACTAATTTTGTCATGAACATCTCTTAGGATAAATCTGGTATGTTTGTTATATTGTATTTTTTAATAACACATTTTTATTGAAAAATAAAATAATTCATGTTACATCTCATTTTCTATCCCATCCCATGCATCCTCCCATTCCTCCCTCCCTCCCACTTTCACTCCAATCCCCCTTCCCTATGACTGTGACTGAGGGGGACCTCCTCCCCCTGAATATGGTGCTAGGGTATCAAGTCTCTTCTTGGTAGTCTGCTATCCTTCCTCCGAGTGCCATTGGGTCTCCCCAACAAAAGGACATGGCCAGATATGGGGCACCAGAGATCCTGTGAGAGTCAGTCCCCAGTCTCCACTTAACTGTGGAGAATGTTCTGACCCTTGGCTAGATCTGGGTAGGGGTTTGATGATGACTGCACGTTTTGTCCTTGTTTGGTGCCTTAGATCAAGCAGAACCCCTGGGCTCAGATCCACCCATCATAATGTTCCTCTTGTAGGTTTCTAGGACCCTCTGGATCCACCTACTTCCCTATCCCCTATATTTTTCTCACCTAGAGTCTCAATAGGCTGTCCTCACCTCTATCCCACTTTCCTGGTAGGTGCAGACTTTCATGGGACCTGCCCCTTGGGCTAGTGTCCAGTTATAAGTGAGTATATACCATTTGAGTCTTTCTGCTTCTGGGTTAGCTCACTCATTATGACCATTTCTAGTTCAATCCATTTGTCCACAAATTTTGGGAATTCCTTGTTTTTAATAGCTGAGTAGTATTCCATAGTGTAAATGTACCACAGTTTCTTTATCCATTCTTCTACTGAGGGACACTTAGGCTGTTTCCATGTTCTGGCGATTATGAATATTGTAGATTGCATCTGTAAGGGGTTCTAATGATAAGGCAAAGGTGAATGAGGTGGCTGTAGGCTTACGTTGCATCCAGGTCCTTTCCTTTTTGGTTCCCTCCCTGAGGCCTTACAGACACTTCACATAGGTGACTTTGTATTCTTTCTTACACCAGATTTCTGAAATGGACTAATTGCCAGACTCCCTAAAACTTAGATCTATCCCTGTATGGCGAAGGGTTTGTTTGGGGGTCTCTTTGAAGCAGAGTCTCTCTACAAGGCTCACATCTGAGTTGAGACGTCAGCCTTTGTCCCGTTGTTATCTTGCACCAGTTTAGTTATTTCAGTGGCTTAGAGACGATCCCAAGCAGTGCTGCATGACGTCTTTAACCACGGCTTGGCTTGTGGCTGCCCCAGAGTGGCCATGAACAGGCCTCAGGAGCATTCAGCATCTCCCTTGAAGCTGCCTCAGTGACCTTGGGATTCAGCCTGCACAGTAGCAGTGGCTTGCCTTCTTTATCTGATCCTCTTATGTGTAAATTGGACACTCCGATGAGCAAAGTGTTTAGATTTGCTTTTCCTGCTGCTGCAGTTGACCTTATCATGGGCCAAAAGCATTGTTACAAAAATCCTTTTAGTTTTACTGAGTCTTGATCTTATTTTTATTGTTGTTGTTGTTGTTGTTGTTGTTGTTGTTGTTGTTGTTAATTGGATACCCCTTTTCTGGACGTTTCTTTTCTAGATATTGCCCGTTCTGTTCCACTGCACTGGGTGGGATCTGCCGATGCCTCATGAATCCTTGCTGCTCTTTCATCCTGTCAGTGGTGATGCCTGTGCTGACACAATAGCTAGGTGCTGTGCCCCTCCCTCAGCGATTTGCTTCTTCATGCATGTGGAATCCAAACCCCATTAGTAATGGCTTCCCATTCTTCCTGGTGGAAGGGACACTTTGATAGACTCCAGCTCCTCCAAGGGTCTTGTGATCTCTGCTTGTGTACACAGAATGTCCAACCTGACTAGGCCGCCCTTTCCCAGCAATCAGTCGCAGAGATGAAGCAGGAACCCACCCTCACAGAGTCCCTCACTTCTGCTTCTACCACAGGTTCCTCCTTGTTCTCAGGAAATAAGTCAAGAATAGCACTTCTCTCTTTCCTCCCTCAACCCTGAGGATGGGGTCTGTCCCTGAGTTAGGTCAAGGCTGTGTCAGAAGCACTTGCTATTACGTCAGTGCCGTGAGAATATGTAGGGACAATTGATCCCATTTCCACTTGTGTCTTCTGTCTTTGGGTCTGGCTTACAGGACTAGATGAGTCACTTACTTCCTATATTTACAGTGACAAGGACAGCATGCCATTTTTCTTTTGCAGTACAAGGAATTCAACCTAGGGCCCCGTCACTGAACTACAGACCCAGCCTGCTTTTCAACTTTTTAAAAAAAGTATTTATTTATGAGTGCTTCATCTGCATGTACTCATACATGTCCTGAGAGCCCATTATAGAGGGCTGTGAGCCACCATGTCATTGCTGGGTATTTAACTCAGGTCCTCTGAAAGACCAGTCAGTGCTCTTAACCACTGGGCCATCTCTCCAGCCCATGTTTTTCAACTTATTTTGATACAGAATCATAACTAAGTTGCTGGACTATCCTTCAACTAACTCTGTTGCCTCTCTCAACCTCACTGACTTCTGTGAGGTGCCTTGAGTTGGTCATCTTCTTCACCATCTCTGGAGCCACTCTCGCCTTGCTTACACCCTACACTGTGTGGCCACTGGGCTGCCTTTGCCAGCCTTGCTTCCCTTTGCTAACCAGCTTCTTGGCCAGTTTGGCTGATTTGAAGCCCTGGCAGATATTGTAGGTAGAAGGAAAGGTGAAACCGAGAAAACTCACTTTGTGTATTAACGACTCAAGATGTGCACCTCATCAAAACTGACAGATGACCTGGGGTCATGATGGGAGAGTCCATACATCTAGAGAGGACATGTCCGTGTGTGCTGAGAGGCTCCTGAAGTAGCCACCCATGGCGTGGGAAGACCTGTCAGGAAGAAGCTCACGGAGCTCAGGTGGATCTGCTTCTTAAAGACTGTATTGGTGTTTTCCTGGCAGATACCTACGATGTGTGTGGGTGGAAGAAAAGAGTAAGCAAATGGCCATAGAAGCCTTAAGTAGGTGTGCTTACAAATGAGACACACTTGTTAAGACTGTAAACAGAATTCATGATGAGATGAAGCCCTTCCCCAAACCCCTGGCCAGAGTGGGGGAGGGGAGAGAGAGAGAGAGAGAGGAAGAAGAAGAAGAAGAGGAAGAGGAAGAGAAGAACAAGAAGAAAAAGAACAAGAAGAACAAGAAGAACAAGAAGAACAAGAAGAAGAAAAGAGGAGAGAGAGCCAGCCTTGGTCCAGTGATGACAGACCCTCTTTAATAACCATGAAGATTGTGCCTCCTGCTAGGAGGAAGTCACTGGAGCATTAGAGTTCTAGACTGCGGAGGAGTGAGGTGATCAACCCATAGTAGAGTGGCTATAATCTACTTAGTGTGCTGGGCTTCCGGAGAGTACAGACAACCACTAACTTGCAGTGATTTGATTTGCATTCTTTCCACTTTGCAGTAGTATAAATGTGACAGGATTTCAATAGAAATAATACTTTAGATTATTCAATAGAACAATACTTTAGATTGTTCTTCTCCTAGGCTACCAGTATAGTCCAGAGCTGTTCATAGTTCAGCTGTAGGCTGCTTGCTGTCAGTGTCCTGAGCATGCTGAGGCAGGCTGGACCGCACTGGGTTAAGTACTTTAGATATGTCTGACATGTTATAAGGTCAGTATGCAGGGGCTTCTTGGATGACAACCCTGTTGTCAGTTGAGGAAATGTCTGCATTGTGCCTGATGAAACGGTGCTGTGACTTAAACAGTGAATGGAAGGCTGTGTGCTGGTCAGGGTTTTGGATGTGTGCAGGTCAACCCCTCCAGCTGGTTTAGGTAAAGACGATACTAAAGAATAGGATTCTCAGAATCCTGCAGGGACCATGAACTGAGCATCCTAAATGGCTCCCACAATAACAAAACAGAATTGCCCCACCCACCCACAAATCCTGCTGCCAGGATCACTTCTTTAGCTTGATGCTCAAGACCACACTAGCTCTGCCATGGTCCCTGGCCACCACATGGATATTGCTTATCCCAGATATAAGGTCCAGTTTCCAAAAGAGCTTTGTATGGACTCATCTGTTTAGCCAGAGCCCAGAGCATGTGACCAGACCCCAGCAATAAGGAGCCAGGAAACACGGGTTTTGTTGTCTTATTTAACATTCTGGATTGGGAGTCTAGGAATTACCCTTCAAGACCCTAGGAAAGTGTGGGGGTATGCTCCAGAGATTCTGGGTGTGCACAGAGGGCAGGAGCCCACTTTCAGAAAACACATTTTATTGAAAGGAAGGGGGTAAAGGATGAAATTTGTGGTTTTAGCAGTCATTTTGACGAAAGCCCTTTGATTTTTAGTCAAGGCCAACTTTTATGACTTCATATGGGGCCATGAGATGGCTGGTTTCTTCAGTTATCCCATAGTAAGCCTCCTGTAGTCTAACCTCTGTCTTAGTCTACTTCCCTGGGCACCAGCATGTGTGGGAAACACACAAGCAGATGCCACATGCCGCATCCCTTGCCAAGAATGGGCAGCTGCCACCTGCTCCGACCAGGTAAGGTCTGCAGTCTGCTGCTTGGAACTGGTTTCAGTCATTTAAAAACTTGGTGTAAATTTTTACATTAAACTTTCTTTTTAACCTGAAAAAAAAAAAGGCTTGAACTCTAGTTACTAAAGATTCACATGGCAGACTACTTAGGAGGGAGTATAGCCATGTGCTGGGTTTATTTTATTTTATTTTGAAGTGCACCAAAAATAGAATGAATCGGCAAGATCCACACCCCAGCCTAATGGCTTTCCCAGCTGCCTTAGCTGCCTTCCCCAGTCCACCCCTCTGGCATTTCCTGAAATGAAAGACTTGCACATTTATTTCTTCTTGATGCCTGTGTCACCAAGGGCCCAAATGGACATGCTGCTGTCCTGCGTGATGCCCTTACTGGCTTCAGTTCTGCAGCTGAGGAGGAAAGCGATGCACAAGGTTGCTGAGCTGAGCTGGAATTTTGACCTCTGTCTCTGGCTGTATCTAGTTTCCTAAGAAGCTGACGCCTCTGAGACGGGGTTCATTCAGTTGGTGTGAATCAGGCTGGTAGCTTCTATGAGTCTTCATCAATATTGATCACGCCATTGGTAACCCGAATTTATCATGCAGGCGAACACGGCAGGGCTTCACACGCCTCATGTGGTATAATCTGCAAAACCGCCTTGTGGATAAGGACTACTATCAGCTCTCTCCCCCCGCCCCCTTTTTCAGCACCTGTGCCTGTCTGACTGTTTACTACAGGTGGGCAAGAGCTCGTCCGCCCGCCCGCTGAGTTACACCCCTAGCGCCTGCTGGCCCCATGTTTCAAAGCAGGCAATGAATGGAGACTGAAAAGGGGCCAAACTTTTTTCTTCGCTGCTAAAAGCTGCTAAAAGGCGAGCTGGGCCCTCCCCCCACGCATCCATTCTGAAGCCTTGCTTTGGACTTGCATTTGGACTGCTGGCACATCCACAAAAGCCTTCATGTTTGAGAGACCTCACGCATTCCAAGCACATGCCACTGAGGAAAGCAATGCTCAGTGCAGTGCTTCTTTGTCATTGGTGCGGTAGTGTTGTTTGTGTATAGCTGTGCTTAAATTCAGTGAAAGATGCCTGCCTGTCACTTGTGGGGAGGTGTGTGCTCTCCACACCAGTAGGAAATCTGTGTCTATGGGTTAAGGAAGGCAATGAAGGAAGAGGGCAGCCTCCTCAAATCAGACCTCGTGGGCTGTTCTTGATGGCCCCTGTTTCCAAGATGGAGCTTTATTACTGAGTCGCTCCAAGGAGAGGAAAACAGTATCTTCCTGTGCTGGGAGGGATGGAGAAGCTGACTCATCCACTCCAAACCTTTGACAAGCTAGACTTTCTGCCTCTTCCTCTTAATACTGTTTTACTGAGATTTTCACTAAGAATTTTGGATGCACACAACTGCTGTTTTAAATGAGAATCCCAAATGTTCTATTTTACCAATAAAGACTCAGGAGCCAGATGCTGGGGTGAAAACCTGCTAGCCCAGAGAGGCAGAAAAAGCACCCAGCTGAACTTTGCATCACATCCTCAAGGAAAAGGCCCCAAAGGCTCACTAGCTCAGCTGACAGCCCAGGAGGAAAAGGCCAAAATGCCCAAAGCCAAAGGTTTGCTAGCTCAAAGCCCAAAATGTCAAGGATCTTAGGAGCTCAAGAGTTCCTAAAAGCTAAAAGCTAAAAGCCCAAGTATCAAAGAGCCTTTCTACTTCTCCAGGCTGTCTTAAACACCCCTCAACTCAAAGTCCCTCCTCCTCTTTAATCCCTGTCAGCTGGTTTCTTGCTCCGCCTCTTGACCTAGGGTTAACTTTATTAAATCCTGTGAACAGAAAGCTCTTGAATTAAAGGTGTGTGCTAGGGCTGGCTGAACCACACCTTAATCCCCTGTTTACAATAAGCAGAAAGTTCTTGTATTAAAGGCGTGTGTTAGGGCTGAACCACCCTAAACAAAAGACAGGTGTTTACAGTTTACAACCTCAGGGATCACAATGGGATCAAAGATGCTGCAACACACAACCGTCAGACAATAGCCGCTCCAATGTTCAGGAGGTTCGGCCAGTAAGAGGAGACACCTGCCGCTCCGTCTTTGCTCCTTTGGTGCAGTTGGGTCCATCCCTCCTGTATACCCACAGGAGTGCCTAACTGTGCATGAGCCAGGTAGAGGCCACACTGCCAGGTATGTCACCATGGGTCTACGCATCCACGTTAATTGTTCCACCCTCTAGGGAAGGTGGGTTAGAAGATCTGTATGTATCTGACCCACCAGTGGGCAGGGATAGGTGCCCGTTCATCCAGATGAATTCCACTTTCACTTTGTTCATATTAGAGTAAATGACCATCTCCTGGTTGTGCTTTACACCAAAGCCAAAGGATTGATCCTCAATTCCCACATGAACAACTTATAAATGGACAGATGATACTGGGAGTTTTCAGTACACAGCAGTAGCTTAATCCTCAGAAAAAGTCACCTAATTAGATTTAATTTAATTTCTCATAATTACACTCCTACTTTAATTGGAATTGCATTGCATCTTTATAGTCAATAGTATTTTTTCCCTGTTTGTATTTCTAATTTACCAAATAGGAGACTGATTGATTAAATAATTGGGATGAGCTATGGGTGACGAAGCTATAAAATATAAATGCAGGTTTATTGGAAGCAGAGCAGGAGGGGGAGGGGGAGGGAGAGCATGAGCTAGGGGTGGGAGAAGGGAAGAAGAAAGGGCAGGGAGATGGGGGGAAGGGGGGAAAGGCAAAGGGGAAGGGGGAAAGGGGGGCAGTGAAACCGAAATGCTTGGTTTATGTAGTGAGTCTCTGGGGGAGGGGGATGTTCCACCCTAGGTAGAGGGCAGGGCATGCCAGCCACGCCCTAAAGCAGGCAGGACCTAACACCCCAGCCTTTCATAGATAATAAATGGATAATGGGCCAAGAAACCTGGTCTTTTACTGCTTCAGGCTGACATAGGGACGTTGACTTGGGGGGTGGGAGGGGTGCAGAAGGCTGGAATGTTGGCCAAGTCCAGGAAGAGCAGGCTGTTGTATTTGCTGTTCAGGATCTCTGAGACCATCTGTGGCTAAAAAACTGAAAGTCCAGCTGATGAAGTCTGCGAGGTTTAGGCTGGACCACCTGTGTTCTGCATGTAGCACCTGGCAGTATACTGGAATGAGTGTGTGTGTGTGTGTGTGTGTGTGTGTGTGTGTGTGTGTGTGTGTGT
>OU015742.1:4125726-4137362 GCA_907169655.1 Acomys percivali | reverse complement strand
TGTGTGTGTGTGTGTGTGTGTGTGTGTGTGTGTGTGTGTGTGTGTGTTAGGGGCAGATAAAGTTAAGGAATTTAGGGAGAGAATTTTTTTTCTTAGGTGTACATTTGAAGCTTTTAAGCCCATGGTCTTGGTAGTTGGGTGAGGGGAGTCCCAAAACTGGGGAATCGGGGAGGAATCCCACCCTCTGAAATATGAAGTACTTATCTGCAGTGTGACCTGTGGGCTCGAGTGGATCTGAAGCTCACAAGAATCTTTTTAAGTTTACAAAAACAGACGAATTGGCTTAGGAGACAATTTAAAATCTGATTAATGTTAAGGCTCTGAACAGTCTAAATACAACAGTAACATAGTGGGGGTAAGAGTTCTTTTACCAACCTTAAAACACCTTCTCAGACCCTCAAACACTTATTAGCTCTTCAGACCTTACATAAACTTTACGCTTTTCTGAGAAGGCAGCTGAAGCCTTGGTTTTTATTGTTAAACTGATCTTCAAACCCATCAGAGACTTGAGAAAGATAAACTACTGCAGGGAGCGTAATCCAAAATGGCCTCTGTGTTGATCAACATGACAGAGGCTTGTGCATTACCCAGGCGGCCTTCCCAGTAGGCTCCTGTGGAGTCAGTGGCTTCGTTCTGTGCACAGATCTTAGGGCAGCATCACAGCATCAGTCCTGGCCCAGCAAATCTGAGAGGCTTTTCCATGGAAGAAGAATTTGGGAGAATGGCCGACCTGATTTTGTCTGGGTGTCCTGTTTGGGCAGAGCCTTTGCATGGGGCTAGTTGGGACAGACTTGCCCAGTGTCACAGTCCAGGTAGAGCCATCTGTCGCTGTGCCCAAGACTTCTTGGAGGCCTTGGGGTCACGGCTAGAAGCTGGGGTCTCCGTCACATTAAGCTTTTTTTAAATCAAGCATTTAAATGTACTTAGTTATATAGATTCTCTGACAGATTTGAGGACCATAACCTATAAAGTATAGCTGAGCTAAGCAAATTGTTTTTAGTTACCCACCCTAGGTTTAACCGTGAAAATGTAAAACAAAAGACTAGGTAAAGCTCAATCCTGTAATTAACTGCATCATCATGGACTGAATGGCAAGAGCTTAAAAGATAGAAGTTACATTTGGAGTTTAGCAAGGATTTGAACAGGGCTGGCAGCCTTAAATAAAGATGGTGGCTAGTCATGTGATTGCCTTCAGTCAAGGTGAAGCCATAGCTCCACTGCTTTTATCCCAAAAATGTTGTAAGCAGCTGGCAGCTGGCAACTGTAAAAGTGCCGCCGGGCCACCATGGCTCCCAGCCACCAGAGCCTCGGCCAGAGCTGCTGTGGCTGCTGCTGAGACCGTACTTGGGTGTGGTGTTGACTGAGAGGTTAAACCTGGAGCCCCATGCAGAAAGCAGCCACAGGAAGTGGCGGAAGAGCGGGGCAGGAGGGGGGGGGCGGGTAACAAACATTTTTTTAAAACCTGGACGGATGTAGTTTGAAAAAAAATTCATGTAGACACCCAGTGGCAACCCTGTCTCCCAGCCTTTGCCAAATCACAATATGGAAGTGGTATCCCAATTCTATATCCTGGGATTGGTCTGTTTGGCGATGAATGTGAGCTTATCTCAGAACAAAGGCCTCACTTTGATCCAGACAGACTTGCTCTCCTGCTTTCTTTTGTAGACAACAGGGTGGAGACAATTGGTAACTTCTTTGTGAGGTGCAGTTTGTCCAGTGTGGCAGTGGCAGGAATTGGGGAGACACAGACTGAAACAAAGAAATGCTCTTTTGTTTTTAACGTGCTGTGACGCACCATTCCCTTTCTGTGGAGAGCCCTTTCCCCCCACCCCACCCCGCAGTGCACAGGGGTACGGCGTATTGTTGACAAAGGAGCTGGGGATGTCGCTCAAAGGTGGAGTTCTTGTCCAGCCCTGTATGTGAAGCCCTGTATTCAATCCTTAACACTGCAAAAACATACAAGTAAAATGATTTTAAGATGTTGTTGGCACGCCCACTCATAAACTCCTTTAAAAGTTAAGTTCCCATGGTCCTTGCCTCACCCCTATACTTATGGCTGTGAAGATGTCCTTGGAGTGCTGGAGGACATCTTCACCCAGCAATGTCAGGAGGAGATGGAAGCTGAACCCCAGAAGGTCAAATGGAGTCTTCTTCTAGACAGGCTCCCCCGTGGCTTTCTGCAGGCTTCTCTGGCCCCTTCCTGACTTAGGGTTAGGGTTAGGGTTAGGGTTAGGGTTAGGGTTAGGGTTAGGTCCAAAGTCATTGATAACAAACTCTTTGCTTTCTAAAAATTCACAGGTCTGAGTGTTAGGATTCTGTGACAGTCTGCCTACTTGTGATGTCACTGCTTACCTGCCACGGGGGCGTGGCCCTGCCCAGGGTCACATAAAAAAAGACCCTCCACGTGGCGCTCTCTCTCTCTCTCTCTGTCTCTTTCTGTCTCTCTGTCTCTGTCTCTGTCTCTGTCTCTCTCTCTCCCCCTCTCCCTCCCTCCCTCCTTCCCTCCTTCCTTCCCTCCCTCCTTCCCTCCCTCCCTCTCTCTCTCTCTCTCCACCTGTGTCTCTAGAGATGGTTCCTGTATCTCCCTATTAAACCTCTTAAGTGGCTCTGTTGCGTGGTGTGATTCCATCCCCCTGGACAGCTCCGCCGTTCACCTCTAACCTCTGCTGTCAGCTTTTTACACTGAGTTTTTGACATCGGTTAAGGTGTTTTGTTATTGGGAGCTGAACTGTCAGTCAAAGCTGAGCAAGGCCTCTCACCCTCACTGTTGAACTCCCCTGCCACTCACCTCTTTTCTTCAGCTCCTCTCTCCCCCTTAACAATTCCCTAGGTACCAGCCAGGCAAGGGCTTTCTCACAAAGGGCTCCATGCATGGTATTGTGGTTTGAATGTGAATGGCTTTTGTTCTTTTGGTTCTGTTGAACTGACCTGAATCTGTAGCCTCCTTACCTGCTTTGGGAGTAACAGATGTGGCCCCATAGTCTGTGCCAAGACTGAGTGGAATCCATGACTCATGGAATTCATAGAATCACGGATTCATTGAATCGTAGATTCAAACCTTATAAGCAGAGTGTTCTCTTCCTTTACTAGGAGGAATCGTTTTTGTTTATTTTGGAGGATGATCTCAGTGTCCTTATGGCTCATGGGGTGTGGCAGTTTAAAAGGCAGTGTCCTCAATAGGCTCATGTATTTGAACACTTGTTCCCCCGCTGGTGGCGCTGTTTGCGGTCACTTAGAAGGTGTGGACTTGTGTCATGAAGTACGTCGCTGGAGGCTGGCTTCTAGAATTTAAAGGCTCAGCATTTCCAGTGTGTTCTCTCTGCTTCTTGCTCGTGGCTCGATGTGTGAGCTCTCAGCTTGCTGTTCTAGGCCACTCCGCCTGCCCCTGGTGCCATGCTGTCCCCACAACCACAGACTCATTCCTCTAGAACTGTGACTCTTTCTTCTGTAAGTTGTCTTGGCCTTGGTGTTTTGTCACAGCAGTAGAACGACAGCTAAGATACCAGGGATGCCAGTGACCTTGAAAACCTACCACTGTTAAAAATCAGGACAAGGCATAAGGTCAATCTAGAAGCCAAAACCCAATGAAGGAAGCAAGTGGAGACCCAGCAGCTATGTGGTGTGGACCTGAAATATCCCTTGCAGGCTAACATTAGGACTACTTACCCAGGACAACGTGGACATAGGACAGAGGTAGGGAGCCTTGGGGAGTTAGTGTCCCTAGTTCTTGTCACTCTCTCTGCCTCCTGGCATGGTATGATGTGAGGTGCCACGCTCTCCTGCGACCATGAACCCTCCCACGATGAACCGAGCCCTCTGAAGTAGAGCCAAAAATAAGTCTTGGCTCTCATAAACAGGTGGTTCGAGTGTTATGATTGTGGGGTTCATCAGTTGGTCTATGGATCCCAAGTTAGATGCAGGGATCCTGAGGCTCAAGGGCTATACCGCTCATTGCTAGAGCATCTGTCTTTAGGTGACCAGAGACATGATGTAGTCGCAGTGTTTTCTTCTAACTTCCAGAAACTCACATTAGGATTCATTTGACACTGCTGTTGTGGTGAGAGGTGGGGCCTTTAGGAAGGATTAGGTCAGTGAGAGGGATCAATGCCTTTCTCTTGGGAGTAGGTTGGTGGTCACAAGAATGGATGGCCCTAAGGTTGGGCTCCCTGTGGTTTGCAGTTGTTATATGCACTCACTAGTCTTTCACCTTCTATCATGTTATGACACTCTTGACGGCTGTTGTTGCTATGCCGCTGGACTCCAGAGCCATGGCCCCAAATAAATCTCTTTGCTCTTCATAAACTACCCAGTCTCAAATATTCTTCTGTGGTAGCAGAAAATGAACAGGGTTAAATATAACATCATCCTGATGTAACAATCTTTACATATCCCATCCCTTCATTATGCTCAAAAAACCAACAAACAAATAAACACCAAGTAATGAAAGTACTTTGAGTTTCTTTTCTTTTCAGAAGGGTCAATCTTAGTGAAAGTAGCAGAGTATTCAAAGTATCTCTCACTAAAGTTTTCCATAACTATAATAAAATACTTGAGGCTGGGTCTCCAAGTTAGTTTAGGTTATCAACTTGACATAAGCCAGATTTAACTGAGGGAGTCTTCACTGGGGATTACTGCTATCACATCAGCCTATGGGCATGTCTATGGGGAATTCTCTTGACTGCTAATTGACTTAAGAGGGCACAGACTACTCAAGGCAATGCCATCCCTGGGCAGGTAATCTTGGGTTACAAGAGAAAGCTGACTAAGTATGAGGCAGAGAGTAAGCGTCACAGTAAGTGAGGGTCCTCTGTGGTCCCTACTTCAGCATCCACTCCAGTTCTCGCCCTGGCTCCCATCACCGATGGACTGGAAATCCAAGTGGAAACAAACTCTTTACTCCCCAAGTTGCCTTGTTCAGAATGTACAGAAAGTAAACTAGAGCTTGGGGCAACTCTATGAAGCAAAGAGGACGTTTTTCATTCGCTGTTTTGGAGGCTGAAAGTCCAAGATGAGATAGATCCACTAGTCCAGCCTCTGGTGAGGGTTTAATGATGGCATGGGGGAGACCCTCACGTGGTCAGACAAGAAACCAAGAGAAAGAAGAACCCTCATAATAGCTCATTCTTTTTTTTAAAATTAATTTATTCATATTACATCTAAATTGTTAGCCCATCCCTTGTATCCTCCCTTTCGTTCCTCCCTCCCGCTTCCCCCCCTACTCCCTTCCCCTATGTCTGTGACTGAGGGGGACCTCCTCCCCCTGTATATGCTCATAGGGTATCTAGTCTCTTCTTGGTGACCTATTATCTTTCCTCTGAGTGCCACCAGGCTTCCCCAGCCAAGGGACATGGTCCAATATGGGGCACCAGAGTTTGTGTGAAAGTCAGATCTCCTTCTCCACTTAACGGTGGAGAATGTCCTATCCATCGGCTAGACTGGGTAGGGGTTTGAAGTTTACTGCCTATATTTTCCTTGGCTGGTGCCATAGTTTGAGGAGGACCCCAGGGCCCAGACCCGCCTGTATTTTTCCAGGACCCTCTGAATCCTTATATTTCCTCATTCTCCCAGGCTTCTCACTCCTAAAGTCTCAATAGGATTTTCTCCCCTCTGACCCACTTTCCTGGTAGGTAAAGTTTTTCTTGGGGGCGTACCCCTTGGACTAGTGTCTCAATATAAGTGAGTATATACCATTTGACTCTTTTTGCTTCTGGGTGAACTCACTCATTATGATAATTTCTAGTTCAATCCACTTGTCCACAAATTTCAGAAATTCCTTGTTTTTAATAGCTGAGTAGTATTCCATAGTGTAAATATACCACAATTTCTTTATCCATTCTTCTACTGAGGCACACGTAGGCTGTTTCCATGTTCTGGCTATTATGAATAAGGCAGCTATGAACATGGTTGAGCATATGTTCCTGTTGTGTGGTAGTGCATCTTCTGGGTATATTCCAAGGAGTGGAATAGCTGGATCTTGAGGAAGCCCTATTCCCATTTTTCTGAGAAAGCGCCAGATAGATTTCCAAAGTGGTTGTACTAGTTTGCATTCCCACCAGCAATGAAGGAGTGTTCCTCTCTCTCCACATCCTCGCCAGCATGTGGTGTCAGTTGAGTTATTGATCTTAGCCAATCTGATGGGTGTAAGATGGAATCTCAGTGTTGTTTTGATTTGCATTTCTCTGATGACTAAGGAGGTCGAGCATTTCTTTAAGTGTTTCTCCGCCATTTGATATTCCTCTGTTGAGAACTCTCTGTTTAGTTCTAAGCCCCATTTCTCTATTGGGTTATTTGGTTTGGTAGTGTTTAATTTCTTGAGTTCTTTATATATTTTGGATATTAGACCTTTGTCAGATGAAGGGTTGGTGAAGATCTTTTCCCAGTCTGTAGGCTGTCGCTTTGTTCTCTTGACAGTGTCACCTGCCTTACAGAAGCTTCTCAGCCTCATGAGGTCCCCTTTATTAATTGTTGACGTTAAGGCCTGGGCTGTTGGTGTTCTGTTCAGGAAGTTGTCTCCTGTACCTATGTGTTCCAGACTCTTCCCAACTTTTTCCTCTAATTGGGTTAATGTCTCTGGTTTTAGGTTGAGGTCTTTTATCCACTTGGACTTGATTTTTGTGCATGGTGACAAATAGGGGTCTAATTGCATTTTTCTACATGTAGACATCCAGTTAGACCAGCACCATTTGTTGAAGATTAATAGCTCATTCTTAAGAGAACTAGCACAGCCTCCCTGGAGAACCCCCTGAATCACTTCCCAGGACAGTGACCCCAATACTAACTCCCTCTGTAGGTCTTACCCTAGAGGGTCCCACTGCCTCTCACATGGCCACACTAAGGTCCAAGCTTCCAGCACAGAAACCTTTAGGGAACAAGCCATATCAAAGCCAGCAGTCATCAAAGGGCTTTCAGTGAAAGATGCTGACTTTATGGGGTATGCATGACGACCTAGCAGTATTCCCTGCCTCCTGAACTGTTAGTAAGCTTTGAGGCAACTGAGTTTAAGCAAAATAACAAGCCTCAGGGTGCACGGAGACCTTAATGGGATGTCAGAGAAGAAATCATTAATTTCATGGTTGTCAGTTGCAGTTAAATCGTCAAGTGTATTGAATCCCAATGCCATAATCATTTAAGCAAGAAGAAGTGCAGCAATGGGGGTGGTGGGTGATCGCAAACAGCGTCCCTAGGAAGTGTTTGTTACATGCTTCATTGCCTGAGACATTTGGAGCATGCAAACACCAACTGCCTCTGGCTCTGGGTCCAAGTATGCTCCTAAGGCCTGAGCTGACGGGCCAAAGGAGGGAAAGGCTTATCTGATACCACTGGAGCTCGTACATGGTAAACAGTTTTTTCTTCTGCTTAAGTTCTTCCTTTTGTGGAAAGGATATGACTGTCCAACATTGGCCTATCAGAACTCAGAAGGGTGAACCGGTGAGTGACGGCTGGGAGCGGTGGGAGCGGGAGCCATCTAAAGAGAGCCTCCTCTTGGGAGCCAGCATGAGCTACTCCAGGCAGCCAACTGATGTCATCGGGGAGACAGATGTGTTCCTAGCTCCTCAAGTTTTCCAGAAGATGCCAGAAATCCAGATTTTCCTGATCTTTTCATTTTTCTACATTAGCAACTGTCTAGTTTTTCTTCCATCTGTTTTTTTTGTAGACCTGTATTAATGCATGTTTTTTTGTTTTGTTTTGCTAGCTAAATACAATCATGGTGTGGCTGAGCTGCCAGACTTAACTCTTCCGTGCTACCTATCAGTGTCTTTTCTTATCACCCTCACTTAAGCATGTGGCATTCATTTGCAGCTATTTTGCCCCTCACAAAAGCACAGTGGTTTTGTTGCCTTCCACTACTCTGTGTGCCCGACTGGTAGAGAGAAGGCCCTCCTGTACCCTCTAGGTTTTGAAATACATTGCAGCTAGGAGCTGAAATAAGTCTCTCTCTGTTTCTGTCTCTATGTCTCTGTGTCTCTGTGTCTCTCTGTCTGTCTCTGTCTCTCTGTCTCTCTGTCTCTGTCTCTCTCTCTCGTGTGTGTGTGTGTGTGTGTGTGTGTGTGTGTGTCTGTGTAATTCACGTTGTGTTCATATAGCAGAAGGCTTGGTGTATGGGAGCCTCAAAGTCAGGGCAGAACATGTCCAGATAACAAATTCTCAGCACAAAGGAGATTTATTACTGTGGAGGGACAGGCAGGGTGGGGCATGGGGCTACCTCTAGATTGGACAAAGGCAGCAGAGGTGTCTACAGAAGTGGGTTTTTTGTTTTGTTTTGGTTAAGATTTATTTATATAGATACAGCAATTCTGCCTGCATGTATGTCTGCAGGCCAGAAGAGGGCACCAGATCTCATTATAAATGGTTATGAGCCACCATATGGTTGCTGGTAATGGAACTCAGGACCTCTGAAAGAGCAATCAGTGCTCTTAACCTTTGAGCCATCTCTCCAGCCCCCAGAAGTGGTTTTTAAGGAGAAAAAGGGAGCGCCTATGCTAGGAGTTGTTAAGTCCTGATTGGACAGGTTAGCCAGAGTAGCCAAATAATAAATTTTGGACCTTGGTGTTTTGTCTTGGGAATGAGTCATTGCCTAAAGAAGGGAGCAGGCCTTGGGCGCTAGCTGTAGGCTTGCAGACTGATGGCTTAGCAAGGGGAGGGAAGGGGCAAAACTTCCTGGTGCCATTCACTCACTAGATACCTGTGCTAGAAACACAACGCAGATTCCAGATCTGTGCTGTTCAGTGTCATCTCCAGCCCAGGAGACGTCTGACAAGAGACTGCGGAGCTCTTGATGTGCAGTTAGAGTGAGCCCAGATGTGCTTGTCAAGGCAAAATGAACTCTGGATTTGAAAACCATGGGAAAAGATCAGTACCCCACCTTAAAAAATGATAATTGTAAGTTGAACTACTGTAGATGTATTGGTGAAATAAAATGTGACAGTGAAAGCCATTTTACCTGTTTAGTTTTAATGTGGTCACTAGGAAACTTAAAGCTACATCTGTTGCTCCTATTCTCTTCTGCTCGGGGTTGCTCTGCAGCACTGGTCTGGAAACTTCTGTAAAGGTCCAGATAGCCCTTGAGGCTCCATGGGCCAGGTGATCCCTGCCGCAAATAATCACTGGTCTGGGCTTGTACAAAACTAGCCACAGATGGCATGCAAAGGGCTGAAAGTAGTCGTGTTACAATAAAGCTTTATTTACAAAATCAGGCAGGGCTGGATTGCTGCCTCCTGCATGCTAAGAAAGAGTTAGGAAGAAGGGGGTGGGGCTTCTGAAGGCTAATGACTTTCCTTCATCTTCCTGGTTAATTGGGGTGGTGACTTTTTTTTTTTTTTTTTTTTTTTAGCATCACACGACAATGTGTGTGCCTTTCTGTAGTTTCCTGGTTCTTCAGCGGAAAGTTGACTTTAAAAGAGCTTGTGTGGCTTAGTCCTCTTCCTATCTCAAGCATACAGACCATTTTTCACTTCTTCACCAGTCAGTAGTCAGCAGGTTTGTTCTCCAGAGCTTTGTCTGGCTCCAAGTCTTTGTGACTCTTACCCTACACTTGCATTTTGTTCGGTGGCTATTACTTTGAAGAAAATTGTGCAGGGCAAACTAGGAATGGCAGGTCATTTAGGGAATGGTAAGGGAATAGAATTCATGGGACACCATACGTGTAAACCGTGTTAAAGGGAAATGTGAGTTTAAGCCGCTGAATTTGCCAATTAAAAAAAAAAAAAATCCTTGATTTCCCCATGAGTTCATTGTGTCTGTCCAATAAACAAGCAAGTTTCAGTATTTTGCCATCAGGATATAGACAGCACTTGCTGAAGCTATGCAGACTGAAGGAGAAAAGTTGGCTAGGGTTTAGAAGACCTGACACTCATGAAACCAAGATCCCTCCCAAAGTCAGGGTAAGTGACCTCAGACCCAGCCGGTCCCAGTAGCAGGGAAAAGCATCCCCCAGCTCCAGCCCTCGCTCCCCATCAGCAGTGAGGTTGCAAAAGGGAGCATCGAAAAGTGGAAACATTTTCAAATAAGTCTTTTAACTTTTTGCCTGTGGATACAGCTGCGTTGACACAAAGCCACGTTTGAGGCACGATGTCTCGGAAGCCTGGCACCGCGCAGTGTTTTTCTACTGGGACCCATAATTGGTGCCTTTTAAGAGTGGTCCTGTGTTCGGTTTTATCAATGTGGTACTTGAACTGGACTTTCAGCTGACCTCCAAAAGGAAATAGTTTTAAAAGGAGGAATTTTAAGTCTGCCAAAAGCCAGATAATGGCACAGCACAGAGAAAAACCAGCGTTCTGTGGTTTTTATATTAAAATACAAGTCTCTTAATGCCTCAAAACAGCGGCCAGAAAATGTGAAGTTTAATATACGAGCCTCGAAGAAGCTGTTTTAATGAGCTTTACTTTCCCTTTGTCCTTTGTGATTTCCCCAGAAAGGGCAAGCATCTTTCTTCTGCTCCTCCTCCTCCAGCTATTTTTGCTTTTATACAAATGACTGTTTTCATTAAAGCCATTTCAAAATACACTGAAAACATCCAAGCCTGACTCAAGGCCTCATACTTCGAGGTGTTTTCAGCTGCAGGCTCTGCAAAATATCTTAAGGTCCGAAGCCACCAGCGTCCGGCTCATCCGGCATCATGGATTACTGTTCCCATTAAGACACCTCCCTTCCCTTTGCTTTACCTGAGCCACATCCTGCAGGTTTGTTTTGCTGATTGACAGTGGGTTGTTGTTGTTGTTGTTGTTTTAATGCGTTCATAAGGTGCCATGTGAGAAGCCAATACCTATATACAATTGTACAGTAATCAAATGGAGCTGCTTAGCATTTCTACATGCTCACTAGGTACTTTGAAATATACTAAGCTGGGAGTGGAATCAGTGGTAGAACACGAGCTTAGCGTGCACAGAGCTCTGGTTTCACTACCTAATGTGAAGAGAGGGAGGGAGGGAAGGAGGAGGGAAGGCAAGGTGATGTTTTCCCACAGCCCTAGGGGACATGGAAATGAATCCCTCCTACATGACTGTATTTTCAACCTGCACATCCATCTTATGCTCCACCCCACGGATGAAGTGGCCTGGCGTGGTTTGTCTAGCTGACCCAGCCCTGTTTATCCGGGCTCAATTGAGCTGTGTCTCTGCAAGGTGATAATGTGTAATGAGAATGCTTCTACTGGATGCCAGTGCGGACCCTGGACGGACCACATAGAGAAGTCAGTTCACAGCCGGTGTGACTCACAGTCCAGGCTGGCCGCCATCTTGCTGTCTGCTCACAATAGTCACTTATCAAGTGACACGTGAAACACCAGCACAGGCTACTAACAGAGGTTTCACCTACTGGTGGTATAGGATCCCTGACGTTCTGCATCCTTACCAGCAGTTGACAAGGTCAGCCTTCAGTTTTAGCTACTGAAGTGGGTGCACAGCTTCAAGTTAGATTTCCTTGGTAGGTAGTAATGTCGATCTCTTTCAGGTGCCTTAGGATGGGGAAGTCTCTGTAATGAAGACTCCATTCAAGCCATTTTTGCCTTTAAAAAAGAAATCTTATTTCTCATCAGTTTGCATGGTTCTTTATATTGTTAGCCCATGAGTTCTTTGACAGACAGACAGACAGACACACACACACACACACACACACACACACACACACACACACACACA
>OU015742.1:4112595-4124723 GCA_907169655.1 Acomys percivali | reverse complement strand
GTGTGTGTGTGTGTGTGTGTGTGTGTGTGTGTGTGTGTGTGTGTGTGCGCGTGTGTGTGTATTATATATAAAAGCAAGCTGTGCAAGCCAGTGAGTAGCATTCGTCCATGGCACCCCCTTCAGTGCCTTCCTTAAGTCCCTGTGAGTTGTAAGAGGAAGTAAAGCCTTTTCTCCCCAGGTGGCTTTTGATCACAGTGTTTATCACAGAAAATCAAGACACCAGATGTATCAGTCCCCAGTCCATTACTGTGAAGAGACACCATGACCAAGGCAACTCTTAATAAAAGATAGCATTTGATCGTGGGCTTGTTCACAGTTTCAGAGACTTAATCAATTGTCATCATGGCGGCAGCATGCAGGCAGACATGGTGCTGGAGAAGGGGCTGAAAACTCTACATCCTCAGCCACAGGTGGCGGCAGCAGGGGGAGAGAGAGACAGAGACAGAGGCACAGAGATACACAGACAAACTAAGCCTGGGATAGGCTTTTGAATCTTCAAAGCCTTCCCCAAAAGACACACTTCCTCCAACAAGGCCACAACTCCTTATCTTTTCATCCTATCAAAGTGCTCCACTCCCTGGTGACTAAGCCTTCAGATACAGCCAATGGGAGCCATTCTCATTCAAACCAAACCCCGGTCTGGCTAATCCTAGGTAAAGCAGAAAGTTAAAAGGTAGGCCAGCAAATCTGTGGCAGAAATTGAAGCAGGAAGGGCCTTGTTTATCCAAGGATGGAGAAAGAAAGCTATGTTTGCCCCATTCACACTTCAACAGCCCCTCCCTTAGGGGTGCTTTGGGAGACTTGTCAGACTCCTCTAGGGAGACTGGTCTCTTTCATATCAACTGTTCTGATTTATGGCCCAGAAACATTTAAAAGTTAATAAAGTTTATATTAGACACATCATGCCAGTGTCAGGTGGCATCACTTTTAAATGCACAAACACCATCATCTGAATAATCCTCTCCTGACCATATCCAGGAAGTCATTGGAATAACATTTACTCATCCCTAATCCTCTGACTGTTCCCCCACTTTCCATAAGCTTTCCTAAAAAAGACCCATGTCGGTGATTCCATGACCTCACTTGTTTTTCTTACCATCCTGGGTAAGTGTTTGGGTCTGCATTTCATAATGAGACCCTGGCAGGATGGGGCTGCCCAGGCAAAGAGGACCGGAGCCAAGTGGGCAGGAGCCAGGAGGCACAGGACATACGGCAAGAAGGCAGGACCTCTCACTGAATGACGGGTCTGGAGGCCATGACTGTGAGGCTTTCCATTCAAAGGCAGAGTGGCTCAGCTAGCAAAGCATGCTGGGCAGTCCAGCTTTGTGTTTGGATTCTGCAGCAACGGGACAGAGTTGAGTCTCCTAAGAGGGAAGAACTGGGAGAACATAATATGGGGCTGATGACACACTAAGAGGATGGTAGAGTCACACATACTTGGTACCATCTGGGGTCTACTCCCTTCACCCTGTAACACTAATCAGGGTGATACCACCCATCCTAAGAGCAACAAAAGGATGGAACAGGATGCATGTGTAGACCGGTAGTTTCCTGATTTCCCTCCCGTTTGTTTGGCTCTTCCTTCCTGTTGCTATATCAACAAGTGGCTCTTAGTTCTTATCTCTCATGCCTGCTTTGCAGTGCTGGCCGAAGCCCACTGAGCAGTTACAATGACTTAAAGCTTCCCTTGACTTTCAGCAGATACCATAGGTTCCATGGTATCAGCTTACAGATATGGGCTTGTAACTCCTCCCATCTCTCCAGCATGCATCTCTTTCTAAAGAGCTGGCTCTGTGCATGCCCTGCCTCCTGAACTGTCCATATGGTTGGCTAGCCAATAAACTTATGACTTCCAAATTCAACTCACTGTCTTTTCCCCCAAACCCTTTTCTCCCTCACTTATGCCCTTCATTCTAAGGACAGTCACTAAGCCCCAAATTTGGGATTCATGGATTGAAGTGAAGGTGGCTTATTTGGGAGATGATCCCCAAATCATCTGGATGCCCCCAAACAGTTACCAGTAAGGAACAGGGGAGGTGAGACAGGACAGGGAAGGAAGTGACTATAGGAGGTTTTATTGAGGCTGTTACCATGGTGAGCAAGTAGCGAGCTCACTGCTAGAAGGAGGAGCTGGGCAGTCTCATCAGTCCTGTCAGTCACTGGCTTTCTCCATCACACTCTGCATCCTCCTGGCACTTCCTGTGTGCCTTATACACGTAGCCTTAGGTCCTATGGGCCACGTGTAGCCCACATCCAAAATGACGTCAGTACTGACATTTGCAAACAGTAAAGGAATATACTTTACAATGTGGACTGCACATTTTCTTGGGTAATTCTTTGGTTTGGGGTAATGCTACCTGGTTGTCTGTTTCCATGTAAGCCTCTGTTGCTCTCCTTCCTGCACGCACCCCCTTTCAGAGTGTACATGAACACATCCCACTCCATCAGCATTGATGTTTTTGTATTTTGTCTCTTTAATCATGGCCCTCACTGAAGTACAGAGATCTGAGGATCAGAGACCAAGCCTTCACTCATCTTTACATTTCTGTAGTTGAGCAAATGAAGATACAAATAAGTGAGGGAAGAAACCACAAAGGCAGAGTGGTGCAGTGTGCGGACTCCTTCAGGCTTGCTCAGATAGTCTAGCGCGCAACAGGAGGAGGCCCGAGATGAGAGCCTTTCTTTCAGTACTACAGACTCTTAAGATGACATCACGTCGCTTCCAAATCAGCAGCCACTTGTTCCTTGTTGAGTTCAGGGATGACAGTTCCACATTATCTGGGTTTTGTTTTGTTTTGTTTTAGGGGAGGTGAGCAGGGGTGAAATACGGTAAACAGAATAAAGAGTGTGCCAAATGGTAGCACATACACGTAATCCTAGCACTTGGGAGACTAAGGCAGACAGACCGTGTTCAATTCCAGTGCAGTGAACTCAGAGAATTCAAGATTGGCCTGCCTTACATAGCAAGACTTTGCCTCAAAACAAGAGAAAAGGCTGCTGGATTCGCTGCTTTAAACACTGAACCTTCCTGCATACATGGAGCTGTTGTCCTCTGAAACACCGAGTCGGCTTCGTGTGGCCCTTGGAGAAAACTAAAATCTCCCTGTCTGTTCTCTACTCTCATCAGCCTTTACCCAGCATGCTGTTGTGCCGTAGCCTTCCCTTTGACTCTTGCTTGACCAGACTTCAGTCAGACTCCTGAACCTTCTCCCAGGCCCTCTGTGTACCTCCTTACACAACCCTGTTCTAAGTGACAAATTAGCTAGACCCTCCACTGCCCATGTCCAATTTAATTCCTCAGCCTCCACCACTGTGCCAGTGATGTCTGTTCACGTGGCCCATCTTCAGCAAGATTCCTCATAGGCTGTTGTGTCCAGAATCCCCCTCACATCGGATGTTTGTTTCTCTTAGTGATTTTCCATCCACTGCCCCCATCCTGCTCTCTGTAAATCCCCACTTGCTCACCGTATTGAATGTTTAGTCAGGTCTCTCTTCCTGACTGTGAAATCCCATTAGCATGCCTTGCATATGCACTGCACTGGTCTTGACCCCTATGCTAACACTCTTTCATGATATAATTCTTTTTTCTTTCATTCCAGCCTCTATGGATTATGAGTTCTTCAACGTTAGAGCCAGGGCTGGTCTCACTCATCTTTGGGTCCCCAGGCCTTGTGTTTCCTCTATGCAGGAGAGCTCTGTGGCAGCATCAGATTCTTGCCAAATGTGTGTTTATTGATCTCTGCCCCCTTTCACAGCTAGATCTTCCTTCCCTTAAGGAAACCATGGCTCTCGGCCGTGGAGGAGCCAGTGGAGAGACTGGCCCAATATTTTCACTTGTGCTCAGCAACTTCTCTGGCTCCTTCAATCCACTTCTCCGAGCCTTCTTCATCTTCCCAAATTGGGGGTTGATATAAGGTGGGCCATATCTAATAAATCAGTGATTTCTTTGCTCCATTTGAGGCAGAAAAATGAAGCCCCACCACATGGGTATGCAGGAGGACCAGCCTTGTAAGCAGGTAGCCTGGGACATAAGCATGCCGCCTCTGGAGTCCGTATTTCTTTCCCTTGACACTGCTGACCTTGACAGCATCATTCTAGCATGTTCTGTCTTGTTGCCGTTTCTCTAAAATTCAGAAGAACTAAGAGGCCAGCTCCTCATGGATGCTATCAGGCTTATATGAGACCCCATGTGAGTTTGACCTGTAGCTACTGACATTTGCACATCTCTCCTAAAGAGTACTGGGAAATTCATTTCCCCAGGAGCAGTTCTCCACCAAAGACTTGTAAGGGTTGCTATGGGGATCTGTCAAGTTCCTCCCTTTCCCAGTCTCTGCAACTTGTGTTTGGCACTGTTTGCCAGTGAGACTGAACTACACCGGGCTATGGTGGCAACTGGCTTGGATATCATCCTGTTCTTGCCCCACTCACCTACCAGTATTTGCTAAGATCACCTCCCAAGAAGTCACCTGCCTTCTTGCTGTACCCATCTGTGACCATGTGTAGAGTGCTGGCTCCAGGGCTGGCATCTGGCACGCCTCAGGATGCTGCTGCTTCTGCTGTTAGTGGGAAACACGGTGTTCACAGAAAGGGAGCCAGCTCAGCTACCCTGGGCTCTTCTCTGTGCCACAGGGAGTTCCCACTGTGGGCAGTGCTGGGCTGTGAGAGCATGCTCAGTACCAGTCAGTTTAGCACCTACATGCTCAACGAGGGCTGGATTGCCTTCAAGGGAGTACTGAGGAAAATAACAACATTTACTACTTTAAAGTAAAGTGTTACAAGTATATATGAGATACCTAAGCAAATGCATAGTAATATGTGTGGCACTAAAGTTCACTGGAGGTCACCCAAGTAGAAAAATATGTCTGAGACAGCACCATGGCATACCTATTGTCTTGGGGCTGAGGAGGCCAGTGCTGGGGGATCTCAAGTATGAGGGAAACATGGTCTATATAGCAAGTTTGGGGCTAGCTAGGACAACACAACAAAATCATTCCTCAAAGAAAACCCAAAGGGACCAAAATGAAAGAAAGGAAGGAAGGAGGGAGGGAAGAAAGGAATTTAGGAAGGAAGAAAAGAAAAGCAGAGGCTGGGCATGGTGGCACATGCCTTTAATCCCAGCACCTAGGAGGCAGAGGCAGGTGGATTGCTGTGAGTTCGAGGCCAGCCTGGTCTACAAAGTGAGTCCAGGACAGCCAAGGCTACACAGAGAAAACCTGTCTTGAAAAATCAAAAAACAAAACAAAAAGAAAAAAAAGCCGGAGTAAGGTAGGAAGCACCGATGCAGAAGAGGCATGAAAAATCTCGATGTTGCCCTGCCTTTTGGCCGCCCCGAGTCGCTCTGTGTAGTTTGCAGGGTTCGTGTCCTCTTTTCTGGACTGAGGAGTTAACAGTTGAACTTTCATTAAGATTGCCTGGTTAAGTTTGTCTGGCAAGTCACCAGGATTTTTGGCAAAGCAGCCATCTCCTTGTGGTTAAGTTTTCCTGGTTCCGTGACAGCCAGACTGGGTTGTGTTTGGAGAACTCTGAGCCTTGGCTCTCTGGGCAAGAAAAATGATCAGTCTACCAAGCAAGCTGACTTTTTTTTTTTTTTTTCATCTTTCTTCCCTGACTCTTCCAAACCCTCTTCTCCAAGACATTGAATCTGACAAGGGAAAAAAAAAGTACCAGATTCTTCAGCTCTTGAAGTCTGATCACTGTGGAGTTTAGAAACAGAGGACCAGGAGAGAAGGGGCTAGCCAGTCGGCGAGGGCTTGCTGTGCAAGCGTGGGACGCTCGGCACACACACACAACAGCCAAGCGTGGGGGTGTACACAAGAAAAGTCTAGAGGACCCCTTGGGCCCCCTGGCCTGCCAGTCTAGCCTATTCTATGAGACTCGGGCTGATGAAAGACGTTATACAAACAAGGTGGGTAGCATCTAAAATAGAAAGATACCTAAGGTGCATCTCTGGCCTCCACACTCATGCCCACATGCACTTGTGCACATGAACATGTACGGGGGGGGGTGGGGGGTAGGACAGAGGTATCCTTGGCAGACGGAAACAAAACAGTAGAGTGGTGTGTGAACAGTAAGCTCAAGAGGGATGCTGAAACGCACAGTACTCTTGCTCGTCGGTACACACCACAGCTTACCACCAACATGGGGGCAGCAGGTCCTCACCTTTGGAGTGGCGCCTGCCACAGCAATGCTAGTCTTTTTGTAAGTTGTAATTTGATGTTTATGCATAGTTTTAGATCTTTTTTTTTTTTTTTTTTTCTTTTCAAAAGACAGGTGATGGCCACTTTTCAAACAGGGTATCTGGTTCACCTTTATATTTTCTCTTGTGGTCTCTCTGGGCCACGGTTTATGAATGAGCTTCATTTCTTACCTTTCCCTTTGGGGTTTAAAATAGTACATTAAAAACATAAATTAACCATTCCATTCATCACAAAGGTAGGTGTGCCCAGTGGTTTGCTGTACACATCTACAGCACCCTCCTATGTAGCATTTGTGGGTTGCAAATGCCCAGTGTAATTCTGTTAGGATGAGGCTGAATGGATGGATATAGTCAGTATTGCATGTATATATTATGGTATGGGGGAGTTAGCGCTCTGATATATATTCTGTGCATGTCAGTTATGGGCAGCAGTTGCTTCTCAAAGAAGTCCTACTTCTGAAAAGTACAAGAAAAATGCCATTGTCCATGTCATATGCAGCAAATGTATGAGGAAGTGTTTTAGTCAGGGTTCTCTATAGTAGCAGAACTTACAGACTCTCTCTCTTTCTCTCTGTCTGTCCGTGTGTGTGTGTGTGTGTGTGTGTGTGTATGTGTAGGATTTATTAAAATAACTTACAGGTTATGATCCAACTAATCCAGCAACAGTGGGCTATGAATAGAAAGTCCACAAATCCAGGTGTTTCTCAGCCCACAAGGCTGGATGTCTTCAGTAGACTTTGGAGTTCCAAGGACGTAGGCTCACTGGATGGTGGCACACACTGTTAGTTCCAGCACTCGGGGAGGCAGGAAGGTGGATCTCTGTGAGTTCAAGGCCAACCTGGTCTACAAGGTGAGTTCAGGACATCCGAGGCTACACGCTAATGCCAGCGAAGAAACAGACTTGCTAGCAAGGCTAGGTCAAGCAAAGAGCAAAAGCTTCCTTCTTCCATGTCCTTATATGGACTTCCAGCAGAAGGCATGGCCCAGATTAAAGGTGTGTCTTCTCGACTCAAGATCAGAGTTAGAGACACCTGTCTTCCTACCTCAGGATCCAGATCAAAGGCCTGTGTCTTCCTACTTCAAAGGAAGTAGACTAAACATGGATTCATTCACTTCAAATGGAGCATCATCATTATCATCATCATCATCATCATCATCATCATAATAATAATAATAACAATAATAATATCTCACATGCATGCCCTCCATTTCTAGATTGTAGCTCATTACAGATGTCCTCAAATTGACAACCAAGAACAGCCATCACAGGAAGTCTATGGGATTAAAACAAGCAGGCTTAAAATTCCTGTAGCATCTAAGAAGTGGGTGTGAAAAGGAGGTGTCCACAGGGATCTGATGGGTAGATGGATGGATCTTTAAATCACTGTGCCTATCTTTTTCTCTTCTTTATTTCTTTCAGTGGGTAAAGTGGTCGCCACACAAATGTGAGGCCTCCTGAGTTCAATGGCCAGCCCCCAAACAGCTGTATAAAAAGCCAGGCGTTGTATGTGCCTGTATGTGCCTGTAACCCCGGCAGTATCAGAAGGCTGTCATTATTGCATGGTGGGTTATGCTGACTCTGACTGCTTCTTTCTGGGGGTGTCCTCCACAGTTTCCTGTAGTGGGAAGGTTTTTTTGCTTGTTTATTGTTTGTTTATTTGTTTGAGATCAGTGTTTTAAACACAAGAAAAAAATCAAGCCGTACACGGTAGACTACACCCTTAACCCTATCACTTGTGAGGTTGAGGCAGGAGGAACAGGAATCCAAAGTTATCCTTAGCTACATAGTGAGTTCGAGGACAGCCTGGGACGCCTGAGTCCCTGTCTCAAAACAAGCAACCAAGAAGAACAGCGGGAGAAGAGAAGATGGAGAAGGGCCAAATAGGAGGGGTTTTATTTGGCCTTTTCTGGGTGCCGGCTCTGGAGCTCCTCTGCAGATAGCCTGTGTAGCCAGGGCCTCCAGGGTGTTCACTAGGCTGTGGGCATTTGCGGTCCAAGAAAAGGGCAGTCTCAGCAGCCTTCTCTGCACTGGGCTGCTGAAGCCGTCGGTGTTGGGATGTCTGGTATGTGGTATCAGCTATAAGGAGAGCCCAACCAAGTCTCCATCAGGAGCTGGCTGCAGGAGAGGTCTGGGCACTGCTGAGCATGCTTCCTTCTCTGTTTGCCGATGTGATGCTTGTTCGGTGTGGCTTTTCTCAGCATCCCCCACCTTGCCATATGCAGTGAACATGATCTTTCTTCTGATGTGCTGACCTAGGCTGGGGCATAGCCTCTGAGGAAACAAAACAAAACAAAACAAAACAAAACAGGAAATAGGAACATATGCGCTTTCCACAGTTGGCTCTGTTTTGCATTTCTCTGTACCTCCATGTGTTTCCAATAACAGGATAATTTTCCTTTGTAGGAAAATACCTACGTAGATGAAGCTGCCTTATGTTGAATAACATTTTACTTTAGTAAATTGGTTTGTGTTCGGGACTATTTTAAGGCCTTTCATAGGCTCTCATTAATTCTTGCCAGAGTCTTGCCAGGCCAGGAAACAAGTTGATGAGTGGAACAGGTGCCATCCTCCGTGTTTTAGACTGACGCTGGGTGCCCTGCCCCAGGAGATGCTATGGTTTGTTGGTGAAAAACAGAACCCTGGAGTTGTGGTGTCATGCATATGGTCAGAAGGAGCAATAGACACCTGGAAAGACCTAATGGTAGGGCTGGAGATTGGACAAAGTCTCAACAGGTCGGGTTATCATTTAGCCAAGCCTTGAGAGATACGGACTTGTATGTGATTAGGTAGCTTTTTATTCTGTGACCAAATACCCAACAGTGACAAATTGATGAAGAAAGAATTTGTTTTGGCTCACGACTTTAGATGATTCAGTCCACGATACCTTAGGCCTGGGTCCTTGAGGTCACAGTGGTGGGAGAGCTGTGCATGTGGGAAACTGAAAACAAAGAATCAGGGACGTGAAAGACAGGGCCAAGGTAAGCGTGAGCTCTGGGACATGCCCCCAGCCACCTACTTCCCACTCCCGAATGCCACCACATAAAAATCATCATCCATTGATTAAGTCAGAGCCATCATAATGTAGGCCCACAGACGTAACCAGGGGAATGCCTCACTAAACTCCTAGATGTTTCTCAATCCAAGTGACAATGAGGACAAACCATAAGAAGGTGTTTATCAGAGGGTAGAGATGGTGGGTTTTATTGTGCAGTTTTATTTATTATTATTTTGTGTGTGTGTGTGTGTGTGTGTGTGTGTATGTGTGTGTACATGATGAAGGACATATTCTACAGTGCATGTGAAGTCAGAGGGTAACATTATAGAGTCAGTTTGTTTGATCAGATGTGGGCTTTCCTAAACTGGAGAAAGATTTTTCAGGAAGGAAGACCATGGCTCAGACTTCAAGCAATAACTCTGACCAAAGCTGAAGTAGAGAGGTGTGGGGCCTGCCGTCACCCAGGCTGTTCTCCATTAAACACACCAAGCATGGACAGACGCTCACCTGGGAAAGGCAAAAAGGCCAACACTGGGAAATGGAGAGCCCGAAAACCACCGGATGGCCTGTACCACCTCATGACATCTTACCACGGGGCCTCAGTATCTCCTGTAGCACTCTACCATTTATTTTTGTTGTGTAAATTTCTATATGGAAGTAATGCCAAGCTTCTAGGACAGTTGCAAGTGTATTCCAGAGGACTCCCCAAGCCACAGACTTGCACCATTTCATCACCCTTGCTTTGTCATTCACTAAATGAACACATCGTAGGCATCAAATTCTTTATCACTGTATCTTTGTGGAACTTTAAAGAACTGTCCTTTTAAGAGCGTGGTGGCACATGCCTTTAATCCCAGCACTCGGGAGGCAGAGGCAGGCGGATCGTTGTGAGTTTGAGGCTAGCCTGGTCTACAAAGCGAGTCCAGACAGCCAAGGTTACACAGAGAAACCCTGTCTCGGAAAAAAAAAAAAAAAGAACTATTTTCTTTATTTTTATATGTATGCATGTTCTGCCTGCATATGTATGTATGTATGTGTACCACTTGGATACCTGGTAACCAAGGAGACCCGGAGCATCAGATTCCCTGGAACTGGCATTATGGACTGTCGTGAGCCTCCATGTGCGTGCTGGGGCCTGAACCACAGTCCTCTGCGAGAGCAACACATGCTCTGAACCACTGAGCCATCTCTCCAGCCCTCATAGGGCTGCCTGACATTTCTATAGTCTTGTGACCTTAAGACTGTTGCCTTAAACTTGGACTGAGTTTAAAGCTATAGCACAGTACCACATGTGGGCATGGGGGAGGCTGGGAATCAGACTCTGAGCTTTGCACCTGCTAAATAAGTAAGTTACCGCTAAACTACACACCGAGTCCTGCAATAAATGCCAGATTATGGCTTTGTTTTTTTGTTTGTTTGTTTGTTTGTCAGTTTCCTCAAGAAAAGCCTGTATGTGGTGGTTCCTAACTTAGGACAATTTAACTGTTTGTTACATTGGTTCAAAATTATTCGCATTCAGTAGAAAACCTATTTGAACTTTAACCCTTGGCCCTGGCAGATGGAAGCAGAGCAGCATTACAGCCCGTGGGCGCCCTAAGAGGACTCTCACTTGGTGATAATGGTTCTTTGCATGTGTCTGTTAAGGGATGAACAAGGAGAAGAGAGTCGGGGAGGGAAGGGAGGAAGACAGAAAAGAGAGACAGAGAGACTCTCTATTAAAAATTATACCTTCTGTTGATAGCTTCATCTTCATTTTGATTGACCTGTACTTCGCAATGTTTTATTTCCACACTTTCATAAGTTTCAGGTGGGTAATGATGGTTGTGATAAAAGGAGTATATTTAAACTATATGTCTACAACTTTTTTTTTCATCGACAACATTATTTCCACTCATTGTAAATGCAGAAGTAACTGAGCAAGTTTCCTTCTTGTTTTAAATTTTTACTTATTCTTCTCTCATATATTATATCCCAACTGCAGCCTCCCCTTCTCCACTCCTCCCAATCCTCCCACCCCTTCTCCTTCCCCAAGATCCACTCCCCTTCCATTTCCCTTCAGAAAAGAGCAGGCCTCCCAGGGACATCAACCAAGCATGCATAATAAGATACAATAAGACTAGGCACAAACGCTCATGTGAAGGCTGGACAAGGCAGCCCAGTAGGAGGAAAAGGGTCCCATGAGTAGGCAAAAGAGTCAGATACCTCCACTGCCACTGTTAGGAATCCCACAAACACCTCAAGCTAAACAACCCCCCCTCTTGTCTCCTATAATCCTTCCTCCCCTCTTCCGTGGGGTCCCCAGCTCTGCCTACTGTTGGCTGTGAGTCTCTGCACCGAGCAAGTTTCCTTCTTATGAGTCCTTAAAATAGCTGTGAACCAGTCTGTGAAAAGATTTAAGTCCAAGTAGTTTACAAGGGAACAGGAGATAGCAGAATGGAGCTGTTATTGAAAAGAGCAAGCAAGGGTGTGTGTGTGTGTGTGTGTGTCTGTCTGTCTATCTGTCTGTCTGTCTGTCTGTCTGTCCTTGACTGTCTGGCTGGCCCAGTTAGCATTCTGTGGAAAAGAGCTCTGAGAGAGTTTATTAAGGCAGGCAGTGAAAACTTTGTCTGCAGACAGTCCCCAGCTGGAGCTCAGACTCATGGAAAACCTTTGAACAGCATTGAATGTGTATCTCAGAGTTAAGCCCCTGAGAGACTTCCTCCACTGGAGCCACTGGTTTGCTGTTTAATTTCTTTGTATATGATGTGAGGGTTGCATCATCTGAGGGACAGTCGTATTGGGAAAATGCCCGAAGAAGGTAGGCTTGAGCTAGCCTTGGGAAATTGCATGAGATTTGGCTAAGCTAGCCAAGCAATGCAGGGAAGGCTCTCTGCTTAGAATGCAAAGGGGCCTGTGGGTGGGAAGGCTGTGTTGGGTGGGCCCGTGGGTGGGAAGGC
>OU015742.1:4067711-4078253 GCA_907169655.1 Acomys percivali | reverse complement strand
TCCTGTTCCCGCTTCTAGAGTTCTGGGAGTACAGGTGTATGCCATCACCTCTGGCTTATAAACTTTCTGTTATTTCAGCACAGTCCATGATGAAAGCCAGGAAATTAAACACTGATCAAAGACTCCTCTGTAGCCTATCCCCTGGATTTGTTGATGGCTCCAGCTGTGCCTGTGAGGAACCTCTTTTCCCGTGTTCCTCCATCCACTCTGGGTCCTCCCCTTGTCATGAGCCTTCAGTCTCCAAATGATTGAGCTGCATTTGTCTCACGGTTCAAATGTTTAATCTCCTACGGAAATGCCATGGGTTACAGAAAGTCCTCCCACCGGTGATCAGCCTAATGACTTCTCACTAAGTCCGTATGCTTGGACCTGAATTTTAATGGTGCTTGCGTGGGAAGTCAAGAAATAGATGCTGTGACTATGAGAATTGCTGATTCTCATGAGTGGGTCTAAGAGCTGGTGACATAGTTCAGTGTTAGCAAGCTTCCTAGCACGTTCAAGGCCCGGTGCGGTGGGTAATCTTTGGTGTCAACAGGAGTGTGTTTAGGATTGTGAGGATGAGGGCATTTCCAGAGAATTAACTAGAGGGAAGGCCTAACCGAACTATGGTGGCACCATGACATGGGCTGGATGGGCTGGAAGTACAGGTAGAATGAAAGGGGACACGGAGCAAGGCCAGTGCCCACCTCCACAGCTCTGCGCCTGCTTCCTGCTTCCCAGTCTGATCTGATGCGAGCTGCTGTCCCTGCCGTGCCTTTCCAAATACAGCTGACTGGCCCCTCTGCAACTATGAGCCAAAATCAGTCCTTCCTTTCACAAGGTGTTTCTTTCAGGCATTTTAATCACAATGATAATAAAGATATTCGATACAATTAAAAACTAAGCAAGGGGCTGGAGAGATGGCTCAGAGGTTAAGAGCACTGTCTGCTCTTCCAGAGGTCCTGAGTTCGATTTCCAGCAACCACATAGTGGCATTAAATGGATGCACATCAGGCAATGGCCTTGGGACCATACACTGGAGGTAGACCATGGCTCCCATTAAAGGACTCCAAGAGCTTCCTCTGCTTGCATTCCTAGCCCTCTGACATGAAGTCAGAGTTTGTTTTCTAAGGCTGGCGATTATTCCATTGTATGCATATTCCACATTTTAGTAATGTGCTCTTCCATCCAGGGACCTCGGCTTGCTCCCACCTCTTGCCAGCTGTGCCTAGTGACACTATGAATTGGATTCCTACAGTAGCTTACACCTATTTCCAACCATCCACTCTGAGTGTTTTGATAGTTAGATTAAGCTGAGCGTTAGAAACAGATTCCAACGCTCAGTGTCAACTCCAAGATTCTTCCTCAAGTATGTGTCAGCTTGGTGCAGACAAAAGTCATCTGGCTGCCGAAAGTGTTCTCAGCTGAAGCAAATTGCTCTGAGCCAGGATAAAACAGGGGGTTCCCATCCTTCTCCACAGACACAAGGAGAGAAGGTTGAGCTTCTTTAGGTTGGTCATTTCTGTCACCCTGCTGGGCCCCTCTGAGATATCCCAGCCCAGCTGCTCAATTCCAGAAGACCAGTTCACATTAGAGAGATCCTGGCATCCTCAGGAGGATGGGTAATTCATCAGTGCCCGCTGACCGTGAGCAACAGGCCCTTGCTTCACTGTCCAGGCTAGTTGGCACCATCAGGAAATAGAAGACATCAAGATGTGGGAAAGCATTTTGTCCCCAGCATCTGAGTCTGTCCCACGCACAGATGACCTCATCCTGTGTGCAAAGAACCAATGAAAGTGCAGTGGGGGAGGGGTTCCTTCACACTTGTCATCCCTCTATGCCTTGGCATCAGATGACTGTCACCAGCATTTAAAAGCTAGACCTGGGGGCTGGAGAGATGGCTCAGCAGTTAAGGGCAGTGTCTGGTCTTCCAGAGGACCCCAGTTCAAATCTCAGCACCCACATGGCAGCTTGTAACTATAGCTCTAAGATCTGACATTCTCACATAGACATAGATGCAGGCAAAACAACAATGCACATAAAACAAAGGTTAAAAAAAAAGCTAGACATGTGTTGTTATGATTATTTCTAAAAAAAAGTAAGTCTTTACACCATGGGTCTCTAAACAGACCTCTATTCAGTAGCAATAGCAAACCCACAACACAAACACTCTTCTACTTTCGTGTCTGTTGTTGCTGTTGTTGTTTTAATTGTAGATAAGCGTGTGCAACAAAAAAAATTGTAACTTTAGCCCTTTTAAAATGTCTACTTCTGTGACATTAAATACATTTACATTCTTGTGCGGCCATCACCACCCTTCAGCTCCCGAACTCTTCTCATCCTGCAAAACTGAAACTATTCTCAGCCAAACTGTCCCCCTCCCCCGTTTCCCGTCCTCTAGATCACCGCCATTCTCTCTCCTATGAATATGACCACTTTTTAGGTTCCTCCTGTAAGTGGGCTCAGGATATGTACCCTTCTCTGACTGGCTTGTTTCATTTCACCCTGTCTCAGAGCATCCTTCCTTATTCAGGATGGATAATAATACTCTATCGTCACACTAAACCTACCTATTCGTCCATGCATAGATAATTACAGAATTTCCATCTTCTGATAGGCACGAACACTTCCATTATTCGCTCCGCAGTCTACATTCTGCAGTTCTGAAAGAATGCTATGCAGTTGTCTTGCCCCACGTGCGAATATTAAAACTCTGTTTAAGGAAACTCACTCACTTACCAGGAGCGTGAACTAAGTACATTCATTGCGCTGGGCCTGCATCAGGAGCGAAGTTGAATCCAAGTCCCTATTTTTAGAATGAAAACCCCAGTGTTTGCTGACTGGGAGAGGTGAGCTACTTAGGAAGTGTGCCATTGACTTCAGGGATCTGGGCTGAGGTTCTAGAGACGTCCATGGTTTTTCCCACGATGGCGGCACCACTCCACATTCGTGCAGGTGGCCACCAAGAGTGTGGTGCATTCTCCAGGCCCAGGGCAGCCACCCTTGCTGACTGGGGGAAGGGGCTGTTTTCTCTCAAGTGGCCATGCTGATTAGATAAGAATCAAACTCCTGCCGGGTGGTGGTGGCGCATGCCTTTAATCCCAGCACTTGGGAGGCAGAGGCAGGTGGATCTCCGTGAGTTCAAGGCCAGCCCGGTCTACAGAGCAAGTTCCAAGATAGCCAGAGCTGTTACACAGAGAGACCCTGTCTCGGAAAAAAAACAAAAACAAAACAACAACAAAAAAACTCCTTTTGATTCTTATTCCCCTGATGACTAATGATGGTAAACATGGTTCCCATATGCCCATTGGCCATTTGCATATTGTAGTTTGCAGGCATATTTATTTGGGTCCCTTGCTCATTTTTTAAAAAATATTGTTGTTCTACAAGCTGTTGAGTTATATGAGTTTCTTTTCTATTTTAATATTTATTTATTTATTTATTTATTTATTTATTTATTTATTTATTATGTATATAGTGTAACACCTGCAGGCCAGAAGAGGGCACCAGATCTCATTACATATGGTTGCAAGCCACCATGTGGTTGCTGGGAATTGAACTCAAGACCTTTGGAAGAGCAGCCAGTGCTCTTAACCTCTGAGCTATCTCTCCAGCCCTAAGTTTCTGATATAGTCTGTCTATTAACCCTTTACCGTATTCAATTTTCAAATACCTTCTCTTTTCATTTCCTTTCTGTGCCTTTTAGTTTGGTATAATCCTTTTGCGGGGAGATGCCTTGGTTGTCTTTGAGATTTTTGTACCAAAAAAATATGTGTGGCCTGACCAATGTGATGGAGACGTCTCCTGTGCTGTCATCTGATAGCTTCATAGTTTTGGTTCTTATGTTTAATTCTTTAACCTGTGTGAGATCATTTTTATATACAATTGGAGCAATGGGTCTGGTTTCACTATTGAGCTGTAGAAAGACGTTCATTTTTCTCAGCATCATTCATTACAGAAACTACCTTTTGTTACTCTGAAGTTCTGTCATTAGCATATTAGTCAAAAATCAGCTTTCTATAAGGGTGAGCACTACGTTGCTGTATTGACTCTCCAGCAATTCGGGGTGGTTCTGTATAGAGACTTGTGGTGCTTGCTGTAGAAAACTAGCACACCCTATAGGCACGGGGGCTTATGGGGCCTGTGCAGGCCCCAGTGGTACCTGCTGTGAGAGTCCTGCCTAAAGCAGTGAGGCTATAGGGACCTCAGCAGCTTCCCCATGAGGAACAAGGCCTTCCTGCTGCAGTAAGTTTCGCATCTCTCTGATTCATCCCCCGGGGCTGCTGATCATCTTCATGAAAGTGAGAATAACCAACCATGCTGCACATTTGCTTACAGTGCAGATTCCCTTCTCGGAGTCTCCCCACCACACCCTAAATTGAGAATATGTGCTCAGAAGACATGATCATTCTGAGCTTACAGAAAACATCCGCGCGTTGCAAAATCCTCATCTTGGTGTTGCAAGCTGTAGACTCATGCCTCCCCCCCACACACACACACTCTAGCTCTTCCCCTTTGAATATTTGATCTATTCTTTTTATTACTATTGTTATTAAAAACCCAAATTCCCAATACTGTGGTTAGTGTCCCCAGGGCCAGTGCTCTAAGCTCACATTTCACTAGGGGTCATCAACAGTGAGCCTTCGGCCCGCAGGGCTGACGACCCGGTTTACTCTGTTCCCTCCCTAGATGCAGACTGCTCATGTGCTCTCCGTCCATCCACAAGGTTCTGTGGAGTGCATGGCAGTCTTCTATAATCATGGTGAACAGGCATCATGGACGCTCCCAGTGTCATTGAAGCAGTGACCTCTTTAAGGAAATCACCCAAAATCACAACCTATGTTACTCTGGCTAAGTTGAAAAAAAAAACATCTGGGGAAATGATACTTTGCTCATAGACACTGATGTTTAGTGAGTTTTAAATTATAGGGATTTGCTGTGGGCTGGGTAGAACCAATGAGGCACGAGGAAAAGCATAGAGTTATTTTAACTTGTATTTTTTAACTAGGAAAATAAGTATCTTCCACTTTAACTAATGTTTGGAATAAAGAATGTGACGCCATATTAAAGTCAACCCTGGTATGTAATTGAGATTTAGAAGAAAGGGAGGAGAGAAAGAAAGGAGGAAAGACAGAGCCTAAAGTTTAGGTGTGACGGTGTGAATCTGTGGTCCCAGCACTCTGGAAGCCGGGGTGTAGGCATCCCAAGTTCCAGGGAAGCCTGAACCACATAGGAGGCCTGAGTGAGCCTGGGTTGTATAAGGAGGCCATTAGGAGAGTTGGGGAACAGGGCATGACGTGCAGCTAGCTCCTTGGCTCCAGGGAAGGAGGAAGGTGACCCACTGACTCAGCCATGGCCATGGACACAATGTCCTAGGCTGTGGATACAGGAACTTGGTGTGTCCATCTGCACCAGGCAGAGTTAGGACCCTATCATGGGAGGCCGGGCATGGTGGCGCACACCTTTAATCCCAGCACGCGGGAGGTGGATCGCTGTGAATTCGAGGCCAGCCTGGTCTACAGAGTGAGTCCAGGACAGACAGAGCTGTTACACAGAGAAACTCTATCTCGAAAAACTAACAAACAAACAAAAGACCCTATCATGGAAATACTAAATCGCAGAGCCCAGGGGCACTGAAACCGAGACTACTAGTTAACCCTTCGGCCCTCTGAGTCCGGCTCACTGTGCCCCACCCACTGAATTAGTCTTTTGCTAATGGGAATAATCTGTTTTTCTTTGAGAGAAAAGAAAAGTGAATCAATTTAGACATTTTTGCAAAAGTATAAAAAGGAAGAAGGCTGTTGCCTGTATGGTAGTGTTCCTACCTTTGCCCCAATGGAAATGAGCCCAGAGAACAACAGAGAGTGAGTGTCCAGTGTTTGGCTTTTCTATTAATAATTCTACTTTATTACATCATTCCATACATAAATACCTACGTATATATTAAGCAAATTAGATGGTTGCTAGACATCTCGTCCTTCTCCCATCGTTCAGTGTTATAAATGATAATGCTGAAAACATTCTTTCGTGTGTCTATTTCTTTGGGTCAGTTCCTTGAATTGAAATTTCAAATCTGATAGGTTTCATATTTAAAACAATGACCTATGTAAGGATTGCTTTCCAGACAGGGTGAGTCAGTTATTCCTTTTCCTCTGGTGCTTGAAGAATGCCCACTAAAGACAACTGCTCTGTGGGAATTAAAAAAAAAAATAAAGGGAGGTGAGTCTGGTACCACACTAAGCGGGAGAGCTGGGGACAGCAGGTTTGAGTTTGGAGGGAGTGTCTGAGGCCCACTCACCTATTTTAATATATGAGGAGACTAAAGTCTCTAGAATTTAAGTGACGCCCCCTCCCTGCAAAAAACAAAACAAACAAACAAACAAACAAACAAACAAACTACCCACCCACACCAAGACCAAGGCTGCCCGGATGAAAAGCTTTTCAGAATAGATAACCCCAAAGTTCAGGGCTAGTTTGGACCAAGTGAAGAAACTGTGGTGCTTTGTTTGGACCTATCCGTCCCCCAGGGTTCATGTGCTGGAGATGGAACCCCATTGCAATGGCTCTGACAGGCAGCCTTACCGAACTCCCCAGGTCCCTGCTGCTCTGTCCTGGAGAATGTATTCAGACTGTTATTATGGAAGTGGCTTGGTTAGCAGGAGGATAGGCTTTAGTGAAAGGATCAACTTCCTCCCTCTCTGACACACGCCTGCATATCCTGCCTCTCCACCTCCATGGAATGGCTCAGCAAAGCCTCTGCTCAGTGCAGCTCCCAGACTTCCTACACTCCAGAACTGGAAGAAATCAATCTCTGTTCCTTATAATTTCCCCGATCTCCGGCATTCTGTAATAACAGCATAAAACAGTATGCTGCAGAAGTGTTTTAGTCCATTAATGAGAAAGTCAACAGCTTTTTAAAAAATGGCTTATTCATTTTACATGTATAAGTGTCTTGCCTGTGTGTGTTTCTGTGTACCGTGTGTGTGTGCAGTGCCCATGGAGGTTGGAAGAGGGCGTCGGATCCCTTGGAACTGGAGTTATGGATGGTTTGTGAGCCACTGCGTAGCTGCTAAGCCCAGGTCCTCTGCAGGAGCAGCAAGTGCTCTTGACTGCTGAGCCATTGCTCCAGCTCCAGATCAACAAGTTTTAAAAGCTGTTTCCTGGTGGCAAAAACTATTAACTGAAGGCCAGTGGAAGGCCAGAGTTGTGTATATACTAGCACTTGGGAGACTGGGGCAGGAAGATCTTGAGTTAGAGGCTAGCCTGAGCTGCATACTGAGACCTTGTCTCAACAAACAAACAAACACAAAACCAAGCATGTGCAGCAAGTATAAAAGGCAAACAAAATCAGCACATTGAAAAAGCAGTTTTTCCTCGCCCTTTCTTCTTTGCCTTTGCCCCTCCCCACTTTGCCTCCTCCCTATCCTGAACTCTTTCCTGCCCTCCCTGCTTCTCCTCCCCTCCCTGCTTCTCCTCCCCTCCCTGCTTCTCCTCCCCTCCCTGCTTCTCCTTCCCTCCCTGCTTCTCCTCCCCTCCCTGCTTCTCCTCCCCTCCCTGCTTCTTCTTCCCTCCCTGCTTCTCCTTCCCTCCTTACTGCTACCTCCCTCCATCCCTTCCTCCCTTCCCTCTTTCCTTTCTTTCTTTTGTCCTTTCCTCTTTGAGACAATGAATCCCAGGTTGGCCTCTAATTTGTAATCCCCCTGCCTCGGCCTCCAGAGTGCTGGGATTATGAGTGTGCACTATACTGTTCTTAAGAGCAGCATCTTGATCCAGCTTGAACATCTTCTGTGAGTCAGCTTGGATATCTACCAATCTTCGTTTAATAATTTAACCAGTGATTTAACAACTATTTGGCCCATAGACCGCACAACTCCATATAGTTCAACCTAATACAAAACTGCTTAAAGAAGATAAGAAAAAAAAAACTTTTGATGTTCTGTTACAAATATTTGGTAGTTTATTGATTTTTCCCCCCCCAAGTTAGCATCTGGTTTTATAGTCTGGGCCTTTGTCCAAATAAGAGTCAGCGAATTAATAGCCCAGGTGGCACTGAGTTTGGCTTGTTGATGCCCAATGCTAACTTTGTCTGTTTCTTAAATTTTTTTAACTTATGGGTTTGGCTGTTTTGTCTGCATGTGTGTCTGCATATTACTTGCATGCCCAGTGCCCACAGAGGCCAGAAGAGGGGTCAGATCCCCTAGAACTGGAGTTACAAACTGTTGTGAGCTGTCATGTGAGTGCTGGGAATCAAACTGCCACCCTCTAGAGGACCAGCCAGTCCTGGCCACTGAGCTGCTTCTCCAGTCCTGTCCTGCCCCTCAGTGGAACCTTTGAAAGAAGAGTTTTGTATTGTTCTCTTCACAACTATAGAAGCAGGTTCTGTAGACTGAACTGATGTGTGGATGGGGAACTTCGATGTTAACCCTGAAACTCCTCAGGCCGCTTGCTGGAGGGCTCTTCCGGAGGCTGGAAAGCAGGTGGAGCCATACTGGGTTTTCATTTTCTTTTTTTTTTTCTTTTTTTCTTTTTCAAGACAGGGTCTCTCTATGTAGCCTTAGCTGTCCTGGACTCGCTTTGTAGACCAGGCTGGCCTCGAACTCACAGTGATCTGCCTGCCTCTGCCTCCCAAGTGCTGAGTTTAAAGGCGTGGCCAGGCTTGGGTTTTTATTTTCATTTCCTAGGCTTTGTGTTTCCTCAAAGGCGCCTGAGCAGTATGCAAATAGCTGCGTGCTCAGACTTCCTGCTCAGCCATAGCAGATGCTTCCACAGAGCCCTGGTGGCCACAGTAGCAAAGGCACTGGATTGATTGGGAAACACAGTGGCCTCTTCTCAGGTAGGGCTGGTTTTGTAAATGCCAGGATGCTAGTCCCTCCTGCACACAGACATCTAGGATGCTAGTCCCTTCTGCACATGGCGTGTCTGTCACTTAATAAGGCAACCTAACAAATTATTAGTGCTTAGCTCATCCCAATGCAGGCCTCTTCACCCCTGAGCTTCCTGAAAGCATGAATCAGGCATCTCAGGTCTGAGATTTGCAGGACTTTATAGCCCCTCGTTCGCTCTGAAATCCTATGTAGCTTGCAAAGCCTAGTGGTCTGTGATATAAGAGTTCGTCTTAAAATTGGAAATATCTTAAATTGGATGGGACATATGATCATTTATTGTTCCTCCCCCTTGTAACCTAGAAACTTGTGCCATTTTATGCTTCTTCTTTAAGATGGATCTCACTAAATATGCAGCCTAGGCTGACCTGGAATTCACTATGTGGCCCACTGTGACTCAAAGTCAAGATCTGCCTGTCTCCGCCTCCAGAGTGCTGAGATTAAAGTGTGAATCACTGTACCTGGTTTGTGAACACTTCCTGAAAATACAAGACAAGCCCTCCATAAAACAAAAAAACAAAATTGAGCTTGAAGCACCATTTCAAAAGCAAATCAGCGCTGTAGAAAAGGTGAAAACACCTAAATTCCATTCAAGGCGCTTGTGTTCTGTAGCTGAACCTGAACACATAGTCACGGCAAAAAGGGCCACCTGGGATGCCTGAGGACTCTAGCTGTGACACTGAGTCTGTGACACCCCTAGCCATACTCCTCCCAGCCTCCGCCATATTGGTGAGCGTGTCTGGCAACATGGAAACAAATTTGGTCTCTAGCTTGTTGACACATGGGGCTTATGATTTATTATCAGGAGGAGCTCAGTCCCAGGAAGCTGGCTATTTCTGCTGGTTGTCTGTATGAGCTGGAATCCATCCCAAAGAAGTAGGCTCCAACAGATGTACTGGCAAAGTGAGTGCGAGCAGACGAAGAATAAACAACCCCTTCCTTCGTCGCTTGTCTTTATGTAGGCCTCCAACAGAAGGTATGTCGCAAATTAAAGGTGTGCCCCAACATCTGGATTAAAGCCATGTGTTGATCTGGATCAAAAGCATGTGTCCTCCAGGCTCAAGATCTGGATCAAAGGCAATTTGTCTTCCTGCCTCAAGATCCAGATTAATGGTG
The DNA here is from genome assembly GCA_907169655.1 of Acomys percivali. NCBI lineage: Eukaryota > Metazoa > Chordata > Mammalia > Rodentia > Muridae > Acomys > Acomys percivali. The sequence goes on along the minus strand of OU015742.1, from coordinate 4,068,276 downwards.
TGCCCTCCATTTCTGGACTGTAGTTCATTCCAGATATAGTCAAGTTGACAACCAAGAGTAGGCATCACAGTCCCGTTCTGATTCAATGTCTCATATGTATGGAGGGGTAGGGGTGGGTAGATAGATGAGAGAGAGAGAGAGAGAGAGAGAGAGAGAGAGAGAGAGAGACAGACAGACAGACAGACAGACAGACAGACAGACAGACAGACAGACCACACAAGAGAAGCCAGGCAATGTTTAGTCTTCTTATTTATATACACAAATGCATACATGAATAGGTATGTGTATATATTTTATATGTTTTGAAATCTAAGTCCCACATATAGAAAAAGAAGAGACAATCATCGTCCTAAGTCTTCAGTAGATCTTTCAGTGGCTATAACAGTTCCTCTTACTTCCCTGTCCTGTCCAGCTGGGGATAAAGGAGAGTTCTAAGCTCCATCTCCTCAGTGTCCTGATTTACCCCCTGTCTGGAAGACAGACAAACAGGGAAGTTACCAAGAGGAAGATGGGAGAAGGAAGAGCAGTCAGTTCACTCAGGGGGACAGCTCTGGACTAGGAGAGC
>OU015742.1:4031425-4058593 GCA_907169655.1 Acomys percivali | reverse complement strand
CTCTCTCTCTCTCTCTCACACACACACACACACACACACACACACACACACACACGAATGGCAGCCTAGTAAAAATGGAGACCTGCCAGCCTTACTCTCCACTTCATCCTGGCATGGAGTGAGTGCTCATAAAGGTTTGAAGCTCTCTCAAAACACCAAAACAGAAACTGCAGAAGCAAGAGGGTCTCAAGTTCAAGGTCGAATTGTCGTACTTAGTGCATCGAAAGCCAGCCTAGGCTACGTGGTCAGGCCTGGCTCGCTCGGTGGCTCAGTCACCCAGTGCGTCGAAGGCCAATCAATCAATGCTGGAGATATAGCCTGGGTAGAATATCTATCTCCATAGTGCATGTGGGGCCTGGGTTTGATCCCTCACAGAACTTGAGTTTGTAAGTTCTACATTGTTTACTTGTTTATTTCTTTCTGGCCCAGTGTCTTACTGGGTAGCTTAGACTGGTTTCAAATTCTTCATGCTCCTTCCTCAGCCTCCTGAGTTGCTAGGATTATCGTTGTGTGCTGGCATGCCTTGTTTTGTTTTTTTGTTTTGTTTTGTTTTGTGTTGTTGTTGTTGTTTTTGTTGTTGTTGTTTTGTTTTTGTTTTTGTTTTCTGAGACAGCATCTCACCCTGCAGCCTTGGCTGGTCTGAAACGTGTTATATAGACCAAGGTGGCCTCCAACTCACAGAGACCTTTGAAATATTTCTTTTGACAAAAATGAATTTGGAGTCCTGCTTCGAGTAGGATTTATTTATTATTTTATATTCATGTTGAGCAACCCAAACTGGGTGTCAGAACCTTTTCCTTATTATAATACTGAAAGGCCAGCTCTTTCCCAATACTAAAACCCCAGTTCTTCCTCTTTTTAAAGGGGAGCTGCTCCCTTCCCCTTTATTTTTTCCTCTGGCTAGAGGAAATACACAGAGCCAAGGCTTAAAACTAAGGGGAGGGGAGGGAAGGGGGGGGGTCATCTGTTGAGAGCAGGAGCTCCCTGCCTTTAGGAACATGGCCCGCCTCTTCACTTCCTGACGTCATGCTATTTTTGTCTTTGAATAGCTCATCAACACGATCGCCTCAGAGATCGGAGAACTGAAACGGGAGATGGTACAGACAGATGTCAGCCTGGAAAATGGCCTGGAACCTTCTGAAACCCACAGGTGACCAAAGACGACGTTAGGTGCTGGGCGTGAGCCGGGGAGCTCGCTGAAGGTAGAAAGTGAAGAGGGCTGACACCTGCCCCCCTTCAAAGTTTGGGACCTGGGAGTGTGGTGACAGTACCAGATGAAATTCTCTGTAGGAGGTGGGCGTGGCCCAGAAGCTCCTTGCCTGCTTGTTTATTTTAATTGCTTTGAAGGCCCTTGAACTTTATACCTTCTTGATCCCTCCTGGCACCAGAACCGGGGAATTGTCGGTGCTGTGTCACAGCGACTGAGAGAGTAACACGGCGAACCCTCCGTGCGTGAAGTAGAAGTCAGTGTAGCCCTGTCAGTCTCCAGGAGGCTTAAAAGAGAGCAGCTAAAGAGGATGGACCCATTTTGCATTCTCAGGTCAGAAAATCCCCAGACCTACGTAGCTATCAACCTGAAAAGCCACCCAGGGACCGCGGAACGGACATAAATGATGGCAACAGAAGCAATGCGTTGGGCCAGGTCGGCGTGCTGCATATTACGTGAATGTGTAGGAAGGGCTGATTTTGATCTGGAAAATGATCTTTCCAGGGGTCAGAGGTGGGATCAGAGGTTGAAGGTCAAGTCTTTTAGCTCTTTGATACAGCCTTTGTAGTTGACAGAGAAGCAGAGTGTCATTGCTTTGGGATGACAGAAGTTGGTGCCTAGAAACCCGGGTTCACCACCAGGTTCCCCGCTTCCCCTGGCTGAGGCTGTCTGGAGTAGAACGGAGTTAAGATTTGCGGTGTAGGTTCTGCTTCCAAGTCACAGAACGCGCAGGCAAACCAGGTGACGCTGGTTGCCCAGGCAAGTTTCAAACCAGCCTGACTTGTTCCCCGCCCAAGACCGAGGGAGAGAAAATGCCATCCAGGGAGGCAAGTGCTGGCAGCTAGAAGGTGGTGCTGCAATGCCATGCCTCTCAGGAGGCGCTGCGTTTGCCTTAGCCGGGCAAGATCTAGGCACCGTCTACTTCCTGGCCTTCTCTACTTAGTAGTGAGGATGTAGCAGGTAGTCCCTCTGTGCTTCTTGGCTTGGGGTGGGGGGGCTTTCTTCACACCCCACTGTGAAGGGCTTTGATTAGTTCATTTGTTTTCACCCACAAACTTTGGATGCACATACACGGTGCATGATGGCTTTCAGTTAGAGTTTTGGGGCTTTTGTTTGTTTGTTTGTTTGTTTTGTTTTGTTTTTGAGGGTGTTTTGTCTTGTTTTCATCTCATATCCAGAGTAGTTCAAAGACTTTTCTTGGAACTTTTGCCCTAGGTTGACCTAGAGGCCTCTGCCCTCTTATGCTTATGCACACATGGAGTCCAGGCTGATGAGGAGTAGAGTTTAATGACATTGGTGTCCTCCGTGTCCAGGAAATGCAGTGCTAGGAGACAGACCCCGAGCTCTGCAGGTGACAGACACAGAGTGAAGGGAACATCTCCCCGGAGTAGACATCACAGAGGCTGTTAAGGTGTGGGGAGTGGTGGGTTGTCAGCCACTGTGTCTGTCTTGCTCTCAGACTTCAGCAGGTAATAGGTGAGAGACGTGGAGGTCATTTCATCACTACCATCGGCCGCCCTTTGTTTATTTGTGGGGCCTACTAAGTATGTGTTATACTCCCGAGGTATACTCTCAGTGCCAGCAACCCCTTTTCATCTCTTCCTTTCCAAATTTAACAATGACCAAAAGTGCCAGGCCTGACTGGTCATGGTGGCACACACCTTTAGCTCCAGCAGAGGCCGAGGCAGGTGATCTCTGTGAGTTCCAGGCTCACCAGATCTACATAGCAAGTTCCGAGACAGCCAGAGCTACATAATATATAGAGCTTGTCTCAAACAAACAAACAACAACAACAACAAAGTGAGCAAAAGTACACTACAATAGCGTTTTTGTTCAGACTACTATCCTTGGATGCTGTGTTCACTAATAGCGAATTTACTCATTTGTAGCTTTACCTCACTTACTGGTCAGAGTGGCAAGTGTGCTATAATGGGAGGTGGAGGCAAAAGGATCAGAAGTTTGATGTCTGGACATCACACCCACTGAGACACCCACCCTCCCCTCCCCTGTTGCTGCTGCTTCTGGCCTGTGCTCCCTTGTTCCCTGACTCCCTTTAAAGATGGAATACCCGGAGCTCTTGGGCCTCTTCTTTTCATCTCTTTGCTCCTCTTTATCCAGTTGGCCTTACCTAAGCTATTGGGGGATTTCAGTACTCAACGCCCACATCAGTAAAACAGGAATAATAATAGAGCAATTGCATAGCATTCCCAGGAAGAACACACAAGGCAAAGGCTATAAAGGCCTTAGCCCAGTACCTGACCTGGCAGGTGCAATGCGTATTTACAAAGGAAGTCTCTAGAGTCTCAAGTTAATGCCATCTGACCTTGTGGCTTTGATGCCATCTAGATGTTGATTGCCAACTTAGATCCCTTGGTTGATCCTCTTTATCAGTTCAGAGGTTTGCATCAAACTTACAGAAACTGCAAGTGAACCCCTGGGGTCCCCTTGCAAAGCCACTCAGTCCCAAGTCTTTCTTACCCCACTCAACATGAACCATTAAAGTAGACTCTCCCCGGCGCCATTAACCTGGCCTCTGTCTTGTGTCCTGACCACCACTCTTTCCCCCTTTTTCCCCCCCTCAGGGGCGGGGGGTGGGGGGGGGCTTGTTATCTAAGCATTAATTAGACGGTCTAACCCTAACTCATGCCTCTACTATGTTCAAAACTCTTCAGCAGATTCCAATCAGAAACCGAAATTCTTACTATGGCCTTCAAGACCGTCGGGCATCTATCTGCCTTCCCCGGCCCCTCTTACACCACCATTTCTTCTCTCTTCCTTGCTCAGTGCGAGCCCCACTGGCTTCATCACCAAGGGGCTCCTCACCTGGCACTCTGCCACTTCCCTTGGCTTCCTCGTTTTTCTTCAAATAACTTTTATGGATGGGCATAAGCAGCCCTCTAAACTGATGGGTTCTGCATCCGTGGAGTCACCAACCACAGGTAGAAAAATTCTGTTTATAAACTGCAGCCACACTGAATGCATTTTCTTGCCATTGTTCCCTAAACAATACAAAGGAATAACTATTTCCATGTGCTAGGCATTAGAACTAATCTGGAAATGATTTTGTTTGTTTTTGTTTGAGCTGGTCTCGCTGGCAGCCTAGATTGACCTCCAACCCATGACCCTTCTATGTCAGCCTCTCAAGTGCTGACTTACAGATGCCTCACTTATAAGAGGGTATGTATAGGCTATTAGAAAATACGATACCATTTTATATAAGAGACTTCAGCATCCTCAGATTTAGGTATCGTCAGGGGTCCTTGAACCAGTCCTGGGGGACTTGTGTACCTATTTACTTACCTAATCATGTTCTACATCCGAAGACTAGAAGGGCCACATTCCACAAAAGCAGGGGTTTGGCTTGTTACACCATAGTTTGGAGCCAACAGTTGTGTCTGGTGTATGACATATCCTTAACTGTAGGAGGATAGGTGACCAACAGGCCCATAGCCTGTGACGATTCCAATTAGTTCATCAGAGGCCCATCAGAAACATAAGATGTCCCCGACCCCCATATTAGTGCACACACAAAGCAGTGTACACCTGCTTATAGTATGCAGCTGTAATCCTTGCACTGGGGAGGCTAAGGCAGGAGTGTTGCAGGTCCCAGGCCAACCTGTGCCACCATAGGGAGTTCAGGGATGACTTAGATAACTTAGTGAGAGCCTGGCTTGGAAGAAAGACAGACAGACACGGGGATGGTGGGAAGGGAAAGAAAAGAAGAGGATAAAATTGAATATGTGTGGTCTACCTTAGACTTCCTGGCCACAAAATGGGCCCTGAGTCCCCTCCTTTCTGGTTCCATCTGTGCTTCCCCCATCAGTCCTGTGGTCTGGGCTCCTGGGACCCTTTGCTTTTAGGCTAAGAGCAAAAGGAAGCTGGATAGGCAGGAGGAAGATGCCAGGGTTATTCCTGATGGCCAGCCCTCCCTACTTGGCATTTCCGGTTTCCTTTCTCGCTATCCTTCCTTCCAAAGGGTGGAGAGTATGGGACCATAACAGCCTCTTGCTCCACCTCTGGGTGAAAGGTGTCTGTGTTGGGGTGCATCCTCCAGGACTGAAATGGGCCCATGCTCTACCCTCATCTTCCCTGGGCCCATCATTTTGAATTCGCAGTCTACATGTTTCTGTGTCCTCAGGCAAAGAAGAGGGAAAAACATTGTTAAAGCTACGTAAATATTCTTTTGGTTCACATTGGACTGTCAGGACTCCTCAGGATCCTGACTAGACACGGTCATTGAGTACATTGCTCCTACTGATGCCTTCCTTACTGGTGCCCTGGGATTTGGAAGCCTGGGTGATATCTGTGGTCCTTTCAGCTCCTTTCTTCTTACTCTGCCCCTCTTCAGGCAGGAGCTTCCTTGGCCAACTCTAGTTAATACTGTTAGAATGTAACAGTTACCTTCCACCATTGGCCTGGTCTAGCTCACCGTAGCAATGAAAGGTCCATGACATCAAAACCACTACTCTCTTCCTTTAAAGATCCAGATCTCAAGAGAGAACTGTGGCTTCCACTTGGGGCAGTGGTTCTCGGCCTTCCTAAGGCTGCAACCCTTTAATACAGTTCCTCGTGCTGTGGTGGCCACACACACCCACAACCATAACATTATGTTCATTGTTACTTCATAACTGTAATTTTATTACTGTCATGAATCGTAATGTAAATACCTGTGTTTTCCAATGGTCTGTTTAGCAGTCACGACCCACAAGTTGAGAACAGTTGTTCTAGAAAAAAAGAGAATTCTATTAGAATATTTCTCTGATGAGACAGCTGTGGCCATATCCACTGCTCTGTGCCCTTCTCAAAGAACTCTGGCCCTGCTGGTACCACTTTCAAAATAGTCCATAACATTCTTCAGCAAGAGTACATGAGAATATAGTTAAGGTTAAGGTGAGTTTTCACAGAGAAACCACACAGTCAGCATCCAGACCAAAAAAGACAAAAACAAAAAACAAAAAAACAGCTTCTCAACCTCCCCCAAGGCTTTCCTCTTGTCACATCTGTCTCAAGCCTAAGCAGTGTCCTGACTGGCATTGAGCTGGACCCATCTAGTTGACTGGTTTATTGTTTGTTTTCATTTTGATGCTGAGGTTGAGCCCGATTCATCACACACATGTTCTACCTATTCTCGCTTTGCTCATTTTTCAACTTAATATAATTTAAGTCATAACAGAATATGCTTCTAAAAGTCTGGCTTCTTTTTACTCAACTTAAGAAAAAGATAATAGTATTTCATCATATGAGCACACCAGAACATTTTAACCATTCTACTATTGATAGATATTTGTCTTGGATCCAGTTTAGAGTTGGATTTTGTTGTTTTTCTTTTCTTTCTTTCTTTCTTTCTTTCTTTCTTTTTTAAACAGGGTCTTATGTAGCTTAGGCTGGTCGCTAGTTCACTGTGTAGTTGAACATGACATTGAACTCTTTTAGGGGGTAGGGCAGGGCAGGGCATGTCACTAAATACCCTGGGCTGACCTAGAACTTGCTATGTAGTCCAGGCTGGCCTCTAACTCACAGATGTGCCGGCCTTTGCTCCCAAGTGCTGGGAGCAAAATCCTAGGCCTCTGTACTCAGGACCTTGAACTCTTGATCTTCTTGCTGCCTCCTGTCTGATGGGATTACAGGTGTGCCTCCTGTCTGAGGGAATTACAGGTGTACCTCTACACAAATTGTCCATTTGTCTGAAGAATTGGTCAGCATTTCCTGAACTAATTTGACTCAGGTCATTAATGGCATCACAACTATAAATATTGTACAGCTATTTTTGTAGTTCTGCCTTTAAGATGACTGTATCCAGTACAATTTGCCCACATATTAAATCTTATGTCCTCACCTTTAGTAACTTCAAACACAGGATTCAAAGCCACCTTGGTTTATTCCTTCCCTGTCTTTTCTTCAAGAGACAAATACAAGGAAACTCAGAATTCTCTGTTGCTCTTCTGAAGACTTTAGAGATACATTAGAGATCCTTAGGAAGCCAGGACAAACCAATGGACGAAAAGTCACTGAGTATTTTGACTTCTTGCACTATCTGTGTCATGTGCAGTGTCAGCAGTAAACAAATGGTTTCCTCTCTTATCGCACCAGAAACCTGTGCAAAGCACAGGTCACTGTTGCGCCAAACTTGGAGTGCATGCTAGAGAGTCAGTGAGAAGCCAGTCCTAGAAACCTGAACCAAATTCACCTTTAAAAGAAGGGTTGGTTTGAGACCTGGGAGGCAGAGCTCTGTGGTGGAGCCCTTGACCGGCATTTGCAAAGCTCTGGGTACTATTACCAAGATTGCAAAAAGAAGGGGAAAGGCGAGTGGTTTCCTTCCTCTAGTGTGACTTCCGACTCATAGAACTACGTGCTGCGCAACGCCAAGCTTCTCTTGGTAGTTAGTACCTTAGGCTCTCTGCAAAGAGGGTTTGATGTTCACAAGTTTGCAGTCCCCTTTTAGACCTTGTCTGTTTGAAGAAGTAAACATGTATTTCTCCTGGGTCTTGGCCGTTCCCATTCTTTCTCAAGGAAACCAGAAAGAGACGCTTTTCAGGTTGGGTCACGACTGAAAAGCAGCTGAAACGGAACCATGTGGAGCTGGGTTAGGCAGAGCAGGAACTCCTGGGCGACCATGCTCTGCTCAACAGAACAAGTCTTTCCGAATTAAAAGTTTGGCAGTAAGACACTTCCTGTCCTGCCTGTAGTGAGTATAAGTGTGCCAGCCTGACCACTTCTCTCCAGCCATTCCCTGAGATGGTCACTTAGAGTTTTCTCAATGTGAATTCGAAGAATTTGGCAAGGGCTGGCCAAGCCTTTGCTCATACTGTTGCCAGCATGAAATTGTGTTCAGCCTACGCGGAGTATTTACTGAGTGGATATAGTATGTTAAGATTCCCCTGGTGGAGCTTTACACTACACTACACAGAAAGGAGAGAGTTGTAAACAAATGAGTGTTGTATAATGGGATGAATATAGGAATGTGCCAGATTCTGGAGGTGGAGAGTTGGGGAATTTCAGGTCAGCGGTAATTTTAGAAAAAGTGATAGCTGACATCACTCCATTAAAGAATTAATTATACAGGTAAGAGCAGCTTGTATTTACATCTGTTCCAAAGACCCATTTCGTCTGCCTCAATTCTTGCTATCTAGAAAAGCTTTCTTAATGTTTCAAAGAACGTTTAAATGTTCTCTTCTTGATTACTAACAGTTGATGTGTATATTGTGAAGAGGACACACATCAGAAAATGAAAGTGATGTGGTGAAGCTAGGCGCGGTAATGCATAGGTCTTCTCATCACTAGCAATGCTGAGACATGGCTGTGGGGACTTTCTTTTTTAATGATTTCTTTATTTTATTCTATTCTATTCTATTTTATTTTATTTTATGTACATTGGTGTTTTGTCTGCATGTATGTTTTTGTGTGGGTGTCAGATCCCCCTGGAGTTACAGACAGCTGCGAGCTGCATGTGGGTACTGGGAAATAAACACAGGTCCTCTTGAAGAGCAATCAGTGCTCTTAAGCACTGAGTATGGGGACTTTGAGATTCTCCTGTGCTACAAAACAAGACCTGTCTCAAAATAAAGAAATAAGAAAACAGCTGGATGTGGTACTACACACCTATAATCCTAGCACTTGGATATGGAGGCAAGAGGATCACAAATTCAAGGTTATCCTTGGCTACAGAGTAATTGGTCATCAGTCTTGCCTATGGAAGACTCTGTCTTTAAAAAACAAAGACAAAAACAAAAACGAAAACAAAACACCAAATAAAAAGCAAGCATGAAATCACCTACTGAGGCAGAACCAAGTATTGTTCTATCTCTTTGCTGTTTTATCTCTCCATTTTTGTTTCGTATTACTAACTATATAAATGGTAGGTCATGAATGAATACTCATCTGACCGGGTGTTTTTGTTTTGATTTTTTTGTTTTAACATTGTGGGGCCTAGGAATCACTTCCAGTTTGTTTTGTTTTGTGTTGTGTTGTGTGTGTAGTGTGGGCTTGTGTTTTTGTTTGTTTGTTTTGTTGTCTTTACTTGCTTGTTTTCAGTCAGCGTCTCTGCACTGCTGTCCCATACTTGGATCCATAGGCTGTAGCAATCCTCCTGCTTCAGCGCCCCCAGGGTCTGGGACTACGGGCCTGCGCCAGGGGTGCTAGTTTGGAGTTCCGGTTTTTTACCAGTGGCACCATCCTGTCTTATGGTTGGTGCCTCTGTCAGCAGTAGACCTCATTGGCAGCACTCTAGGGTTAGGTGCATTTTACACTTTCTGTTCTTTGTCTGGTCTCTGGGGTCAAGCCTGTGGCCCCGTGCATGCCTAGCACTAAGCTTTAGCCCAGCCCTAGTTTAATGGCAGCTCTGCATCCTGGCTATCCAGCTCCACTCTGCCATGAGCTGGCTGCCCACTTAGTTAGAATTCTGCTGTTGAATTGGTCCAGCTAGGCAGTAGAGTCGGCCCCAGCCGAAAGCACTTAAGTAGTAGAAACCGCCAATGCGGGGAATGCGTGTCTTTCTGTGAAGTGCAGGCTGAAGGGCAGCAGGGCAGCTGAGCCCGCCTGGCTCCTCCCTGAGCCTGCTCTCAGCTCCAAGGGCAACCAGGACAACAGGTTCTTTGTTTCCACTTCTTATTTTTATAAGAACAAACGGAAGCCTCTGCCAGGGCTGACTCTCAAGCTCTCATATCTGGTCTCAAGCTGGAAAGGAAGCTCCTGGGTGGAATCGCCCACCACTGTCCCCCCCCCACCCCCAGCCCCGCTGCTGTCCGCCACCCCCAGTCTTTCTTGTGTGAAAATGGCCGCCCTGGGTGACAGCCATCAGGTTTAGACCCCATTTCTAAGTACTTTTCCTCCTGAGCCTCCAGAGATAGAATTTTTTTAAAAATCAAATGAAAGCCCTAAAAGAAAAGTGTGTGTGTGTGTGTGTGTGTGTGTGTGTGTGTGTGTGTGTGTGTGTGTGTCCCTCTTGTAAAAATCCTCTTACTGCATATCATTAAAAATCACTTTCAGGAAGTTGTGGCTTCCTCCCAAAAGAGGCCATAGACCTCAGCCACAAGGAAATCAAATCCATAACCCAAAATATAGTAAGGTTTCATTTTCCTTTTAGGAGTTTGAAAAGAGACAAGGTCCTTGGGGAATTAAAACATCAACATGTCAGATGTTGGCATCCGTCAGAAGTCACAAAGTGCAACAACCTTTGCACTTGTAGTGCACCTGCCTAGCATGCACAAGGCTCTGGCTTTGACCCCAGCGCTACAAAGTGAACAAAACAACTCCGAAAACTGGACTTGGTTGGTTGGGTGTTGTTGTTGTTGCTGTTGTTGTTGTTGTTGTTGTTTGGGTTTTTTGTTTTTGTTTTGTTTTGTTTTATCGTTTTCACCTTGAATAAGGAATTAAGTTGCATGGCTCAGTTATCCCTCCCAACCCAGCTAAAGATGCAGAGACTCTACAAGAACATGGTTTCCCAGTCCCTGGCCATCACCCTTCCTGTCTTGGCCAGTGGGGAGACGGTCCCTTGGGTCATCTGCCAACCTTTGTGCTATAAGCAGAACTTGTGCACTAGGGCCTTGTGTCATCGGGATGGATCTGGGCCTCCTTTCAACTCCAGACCTTAGGGTTACAAAGAAGGATTTAAGTTAGCCTTTAGAGTCAAGAATTGCAGACTTGCCTGAAGGTGTTAAGCAATCATCAAATAGCAACCACCGGCAGGTGTTTTTTAAACTGAAGGTTTCTGGGAAGTTTTGTTTGGCGTATGTGTGAGGAATTGTTATTTGTGCCAGTAATATTTTTATCAGATGCATTTTCCCCTGTATGGGTTCTTTATTTGTTTTCTTCATAAGGAGCCTACATTTCCCAAAACTGTTGATCCTCAGCCTACCACCTGTCACCCCCCACATGCTCTATAACGCCTGGGGTTCATCCCCCACTATATGTGGTGTCTGATTGGCCACTGCCAAGTATTTTGCTACATGCTCAGGTATGTACCACACGAACAAAATCATGATATATACACAAGCCTTCACCCTCTTGCCTGGTCCTTAATTCTTTTTCTCCATTCATTTATTTATTTATTCACTTTATACCCTGATTGCAGCCCCCCTCTTCTCCTCCAAGTTCCCCCTCACACACCCCTCCCCGCATTCTCCCCTCTCCTTCTCCTCAGAGAAAGGGTGGTCTCCCAAGGATCCCAGCATGCCCTGGAACACTAAGTCGCTGCGGGACCAGGAGCATCCTCTCTCCCACTGAGGCCAGACAAGGCTGCCCAGTTAGGGGAGAGGGATCCTAAAGCAGGCATCCGACTCAGAGGGGGCCCCGACTCCAGTTATTGGGGGACCCACATGAAGACAAAGCTGCACGTCTGCTGCACATGTGCAGGGGGCCTAGGGCCGATCCATGCGTGCTCTTTGATTGGTGGTTCAGTGTCTGTGAGCCCATGAGACCAGGTTAGTTGACTCTGTAGGTCTTCTTATGGAGTCTTGGACCCCTCTACCTCCCTCAGTTGTTCCCCCAACTCTTCAATGTGACTCCCCAAGCTCTGTCTAATGTTTGGCTGTGGGTCTCTACATCTGTTTCCATCCTCTGCTTGGTGAAGCCTCTCAGAGCAGTTATGCTAGACTCCCGTCTGCAAGCATAGCAGAGTAACATTAATAGTGTCAGGAATTGGTTCTCTCCCATGGGATGGGTCTCAAGCAGGGCCAGTCTTTGGTTGGGCATTCCCTCAATCTTTGCCCCATCTTTGTCCCTGCACAGGACAGATTTTAGGTCAAAAGTTTTGTAGTTGGGTGGTGCCGATTCTACCAGACTTTCAAAGAAGAGCTAATACCGATACTTCTCAAACTATTCCACAAAATAGAGACAGAAAAAACATTGCCAAACTCATTCTGTGAGGCCATGGTCACCCTGATATCCATATCACATAAAGACCCAAAAGAGAAAGAGAATTTCAGACCTATTTCCCTTATGAGCATCGGTGCAAAAGCACTCAACAAAATACTCGAAAATTGAATCCAAGAACACATCAAAAACATCATCCACCATGACCAAGTAGGCTTCATCCTAGGGACGCAGGGGTGGCTCAATATATGAAAATCCATCAATGTCATCCACCATATAAATGAACTGAAGGGAAAAAAGACACTCGGTCATTTTATTAGATGCTGAAAAAAGCCTTTGATAAAATCCAAGACCCCTTCATGTTAAAATTCTTTGAGAGATCAGGGATACAGGGCACATACCTAAACACAATAAAGACCATAATCATCAAGCCTATGTCTAACATCAAATTAAATGGAGAGAAACTTAAAGCAATCTCACTAAAATCAGGGCCAAGACAAGGCTGCCCACTCTCTCTGTATCTCTTTAGTATAGTACTTGAAGTTCTAGCTGGAGCAATAAGACAACTAAAGGGGATCAAGGGGACACAAACTGAAAAGGAAGAAGTCAAAGTATTGCTATTCACAGATGATATAACAGCATCCATAAGTGACCCCAAATATTCTATCAGAGAACTCTTGCAGCTGATGCTCCCCTTCAGCAAAGTTGCTGGATACAAAATTAACTTAAAAAAAAAATCAGTAGCCCTTCTATATAAAGAGGCTGAGAAAGAAGTTAGGGAAACAATACCCTTAATTCCTAAGAGAGCTTGGACACTAACCTCTTGAAGCAAGAAGCCTGCGCCCTTCATTCAGGCATTCATATGTGCCAGGGATGGGTAGTTGATTTCAGATAAATGAGAGCTCGCAGGATAAATGCTAAAGCCCCTTTGGTATGTGTTCAGTGGTCCCTGGTGTTTCTCCAAGCCTCCTGCAGGGCTTCTACCTTAACTGAAAGGTGGCTCCCACCAATTCTCTATACTTTCTGGTTTCTCTTGTGAGCACCAAGTTCCTGTCATTAGAATAACCTTCTCCCTGCACTGAAATAAGCACTCTGTATTTGGCAACTCTGAGAGCATTGTCACCAGTGTCCTACTTTGTCCTTGCAAATCTAGACTAAATGTCATCATTGGCTCTATGCTCTGAGGCTAGAAAGGCCATCTGTGGGAGGAGAGTCCATGAGCAAGGAGGAAGAAGTTTGCTAAGACCTCCGATTTGTTATTCTGCAAGGGATGAGGCTGCTTCCTGGCCCAAGGCCCCAAGATGGCCAAAGGCTTGGTAGCTGTGGTGGCTTTGGCCACTCATTTCCTGGTAAACACACAGACAAGAACCCTTTGTCTCCTGAGGCTAGAGCTAAGTAGCCAGAGTCTACTTATCCAAGTCTGACTGAGGGACGGCCTGAGTCCACAGTTGAACATTGGGGCTTGAGAATGAGGCTCAGTTGGACACTCCTGAGCATCTCCTCTTGCTCATTAGCAAAGACTATCCACATTCCTCCCCCCACTCAGGCCCTGGCCATGCCTGCTCCAGGCTGGGTCTGAGGATGGTCCCTGTGAGATGAGCATGTGAAGGAATCATGTCTCGGAGATGTGAGGAGATTTGGGCCATGAGCTGAAGGAGAGTGGGAGGAGGCTAGGATCTGAGCTCAGTTTTGGCAGGTTGGAGGGACCCAGATAGAGCAATGTACATTCAAGAGAAGCTTTGCCCTGTGGGAGAGCATGTGGTTAGCATGTATAAGGCTCGGGGCTCCACCCCACCCCCCCCACCAGACAAATTCATGAAATAGGAGTGGTTTAAACTCATCCAGGAGGGATGAGCATGGCAGAAAAGCTTACCAGGTGGCTTTCTCTGTGAATCCAAAAGAAAGGTTTGTAGATAGTAACACAGAAAAAATATCCTCCTTTTCTAATCAAAGATGCCATATCCCAGATTTCAATCATCTTTGCCCCTCTTTTTTCTCTTTTATATATTTTACATATTTTTACTTTTCTTTAAAAGATAAATTTCATATCACCACCATGATTGGGAAATGCTGTTGTAAAGGGATATTATAACATTATAGCTTAAAGATTTTAATTGCCTTTAATTTTTATTCTAAAGTTGGTCATTTAATTCCATAAAATAAAAAAGTGTTCCTGTTCCAATGAGAGGAACTGGAGATTTGGGAGAAAAAAAAAATTGATAGAGAAAGGGGGTGGGGATGAGCAAAAATGAGATCAATCCTTTCAAAGTTTTTCTTAGTAAGATGGGGCGGGGCTGGAATCAGAACGATAGACATTTTGGCACCAGATTCCTTCAAGCTACTTGTTGTGCACAGAGGAAGGTGGAAGGCCTCAGCTCCCCACCGGAGGAAACTGGCCTTTGCAGACTTGCCATGCTCGCACTTCTCAGAAGGTCAAATATGTGGCTTCATTTCACTTTGGCGATATTGAACTTAGTTAAATACTTTAACTTTTAGTGTGTGTGTGCATGTGTGTGTGTTTGTGTGTGTGTGTGTGTGTGTGTGTCTGTGTGTGTGTGTGTGTGCGCTTTGCATGCATGCATGTATGTGAGTGAAAAAATAAAAATAATAAAAAAGGAAGGACATGACATGATGGCTCCAAGACACGGTGGGGGAGGCCATTTATTGTAGATGAAAGGAAGCTCAAGGCCTGAGGCACAGACATGTGGAAAAGCCCAGAGTGAAACATAGCTAGACGGGGCTGTGTGGGGAGAGGAGGGGAAGGAGGGCAAGAGAGGAGCCACCACCAGCCTGTGCTTAGTTCCCGCGTGGGCCAAAAGAGGCTGCCTCGCGCCCCCTGCCCCAGGCTGTCTTGCCCACCACCCCCCCCAGGAACTGTGTGGGTGCTGGGAACTAAAGACAGGTGCTCTACAAGAGCAACCTGCACTCCCTGTGGCTGAGCATCTTTCCTGTCCCTGGCAATGTGAACTTTGGCCTGAGTGATACTTCACTCATTCTCTTAAAACCTTGCATAGGAGGTCTGTAAAAGGAACTTTTATTCGCCTGTTTCAATTGTTGTCGCAGAGGCTCGCTGCCTCCCTCTGCTAACCTAGGCCTAGTCCTGGAAGCTCCATAAGCTTAGAATATTTTCAGCCTCTGAGACTTACTGCTGAATAAGCTCACCCTTTCTTGTTCTTTCTGAGTCCATAGCTGGCTGGTTCAACTCAAACTCCTCTCTCAGCTGATTTATTCAAACTGGCTTTCTCTTGGCTTCTGAAGTGCTCTGCTTGGCCTCAGCCTAACTCCAGCAATCTGCTCTAATCGGCTGGCTCTGTCTGTCTTCACCTGTGTCTAGCTTGTTCTCTCATTCAACCTCTCTCTGTCTGTAAAACTCTCCTCGTAAAACTTCCCCCTCCCCCGCACTGCCCTGTAAGTAGCTTCCCTTTCCTCTCCTCTTAAGAGCTGGGCGTATCCTATTCTGTCAAATCTCTTTTTGATTTGTCACTTTTTCTGCCACTCAATTAGACATCACTTAAAACATGGCTGCTTCCTTTTTACAAACTTTACCTTCATTGTTTGTGATTACAGACATGTACCACCAAGCCTTGGACCTAAGCTTTTCTTTTCCTGAAACTTGCTCTATACCAGGCTGGTCTTAAACTCAGATCTGCTTGCCTCTGTCTCCTGGATTAAAGGTGTGTTTGTATTCCAGCCTGATCACACAGACCTAGTAGGTCTTTGGATGTGATCTCTTACCAGAGCAGCCCTGTTCTGAATAAAATTCCTCTACGGAGCTCAGACCAAAAGGTGGCCTCCTGTAATTCCCACAGAACACTACTGAAATTAATCCTAGTCAGTAAAGCCCGAGCTTCCACTTGCTATCTTAATTACTCTGCCACATGTTAGGAAAACTGTCAGTTTTTATTTTTATTCGCTTGTTTGCTGTTATTGAAACAGAGTCTCACTATGTGCCACGGCTGGCCTAGAACTCACTATATAGATCATGCTTGTTTTACATTTACAGAGGTCCACCTACCTCTGCCTCTAGGTATTAAAGGTATATGCCACCAAGCCCAGTTTATTGTCACTTTGTAGCCAACCACTGGGATGTTATTAGATATCAAAATGGAACTGACCCATCCAGCAGTCTCAACACTGTTGAATGACTGGACAGGACTGTTACATGTTGAGGTCAACTTGGGCAACATTTTTAGGTTTTGGGCTAGCCTGGGCTACATAGCCAGACTTGAGTTTGTTCCTACTGGATATTGTTTGAGTTCGCATTTCCTAGCAGAACCTTCGCTTTTTATGCTCAGAGATGGAATGTTATTGGAAAGCAACCAGGAACGTGGACTTGGCTTGGTGGTTGTTTCCGCTTTCCTTCCTTGACAAGATTAGCATCCTAGGTTATAATTAGCCCTGCCCACCTGCCTGCATTCTACAATTGCTCCAGGAAAGCAAGATGAAATAAATGTGTTGCCTTTAAGATCTAGAACCAAATCCCAGCACTCAGGAGGCAGAGGCCAACCTGGTCTACAGCACTAGTCCAGGACAGTCAGGCTACATAGGGAAACCCTGTCTTGAAAAACCAAGCAACCAAACAAACAAAAAAAACCCTGAACCAAGGGCTGGTATGTAGATCCACTACAGCACTTTCCTAGCATGCAGAAGATCCTGGGTTCTACTCCCAGCACTGAAACACACATAAGTAAAAATAAAGTATAGAAGACCCACTAGGAACCCTAGGGAACGGCCTTAGGGAGTCAAAAACAGCAAGGGGAGAACGCTCAGAGGCACTGTTGTACCCATTTTTAGCACCCCAAAAATCTCCAGGAGGCAAAACCGATGTAGTGGCACAGAGGATTGAGCCAGGCCGTAACCATCGTCAGCACAGTGGTGTCCAGTGGCGACCCTGTGCTCTGGTTCTTGAGTTTTTTTACAGGTCCCTTTCTGGTCCAGTGCTCCCAAAGTGGGGGCGCGGGGCAAGGGGTCCCAGTTTGGCACGTACTTATCGGTAAAGATACATAAGGGGGTTTAGTGTCCTAAGGTGATAGGCTACAAAAAGGCATCCGTGGCTCCAACTCTTTTTTTGATCTTTTCTGTTTATCTCCTTGCTGAGGGGAGAGCCTGGCTCAGTTCAAGTTTCAGCTGAATGTTCCATCCTGTGCTAATTGGCTGTGGCTAGAAGAGCAGAGCGGTAGTGCGGCAGGGCTGGGGCCTCTGGTCTGGTTCTTCTAGTGACTGTATCTCCGGTAGGCAGGGAGGGAATGTGGCAGGGTCGGCCCTCCCTGCAGGTGCTCCGGGGCCTTTAAGCCTGTTTCTTGAAACCTTGCCTCAGTGACCCTCAGATGTGGATTTTAATTCTGTTTGGTCTCTCAGCACTTCGCTGAAAATCCAGAGGAAGCCTCACAAAGGGAGAGTTAGTAAGATCCCACCACCAACTTCTTCAAACCCCAGACCTCAGGCAGCCCATGTTCAACATAGCCACTGGCCTGGGAGACACAGGCATCAGGTGTCGCCTTCCAAATAGTGAGGACTCCACACCTTTGTAGGGCCTGAGGGAGGAAAGGGGGGAATCACTGGGCCTGAGGTCAGGAGTTGAGAAGCAGGAGATAAAAGCCACATTGTTCAGTAAATTGTGATAATTACCCACTCTCCGGGTACATGCACGCACGCGCGCACGCGCGCGCGCGCACACACACACACACACACACACACACACAATTTACTCACTTAGACCTTCCCAATGTCTCCAAGTGACTAGATTTCCACGGCTCAGCAGTAAGCTTGTATGTAGAAGCATGATCAAGCAAGTCTCTGCCCATGATAGTGGACCTTGAACATATCAAATTCCAAGGCACATGTATGAGCATTTGTGCTGAGTAGTGCTGAGGACTTGTCATTCGCGCTTTTTAGTTTATTCTGTGCAAGCGTATGTGTGTGGGAGCATTGGGAGTGCATGTGTCATGGTGCACGCATGTGGAGGTCAACGTTTATGAGTCTCACTTTCCACCTTGCTTGTTCTAACAAAGGGGAAACAAAGTTAGAATTTAGTTTAAAGTTCATCATTGGCTTTATTTTCACTCATGAGACGGAACAATGTATCCTTCCATAAAACGGAATGGGAGCAGCAATGAGCCGAGGACAGGAGGTTGTTATAGCCGAAAGCCGGAACAATTTTTAAAACTTGGTTTTGTTGTTTCAAAGCAACTTTCCTTGTAAGGCGGGATGAGGAAGAGAGTAATAGAGAGGTATAGGAAGAGCTCAGGAGGCCGCCTAACCCAGGTAATCCGGGAGGTGGGGGCTCGAGGAGTGCAGGTCGGAGAATTACGAATTTGAGCCAGCCTGGGCTACATAGTGAAACCTTGTCTTAAAAAAGGAGAGAGGAGCTGGGCGTGATGATGGCATACAACTTTAGTGCTGGCACTTGGGTGACAGAGGCAGGCAGAGCTCTGTGGATTTGAGGACAGTCTGGGATATATAGAAAGTCACTGTCTCAGAAAAGAAGAAGGTGGTGGTGGGAGGGGGAGGGGGGAGGGGGAAGAGGAGGGAGAAAAGGAGGAGGGGTGGAGGAGGGGGAGAGGCGGAGGAGGAGGGGGAAGAGGAGGAGGAGGGGGAAGAGGAGGAAGGGGCGGGGGAGGAGGAGGAGGGGGGGGGGGGGGAGGAGGAAGAGGAGGAGGAGGAGGAGACTAAGTGGTTAACATGGGGCTACTTGAGGTAACCCTTTTCCTCGATCAAGGCAGAAGGAATATGAAGTCAACTGAAACTTTCTTGTTTGGGAAATTGGCTGTTATCTCTCTGTTGATCCTTTCTGGGTTTTCGTTGTTTGTTTCTAGGGTTCTTTGGAGGAAAGATAACAAGTTAATTTGGATTTGACTTTGAGCAGCAGTGACTCCATTTTGATGTCAAGCTACCTGTTGAGTCCTGGGCAGAAATTTAGTCTATAACGATGGAGTCCTGTAGTTTTTATTTGGCAGTTCCCACACTCTGAGGCTAAAGGCTGAACCATCCAGAGCAGTGCACAACTGCTGAAACCAATAGCCAGCTGGGTGTGGGCTGTTTCTTATTGACAGTAAGATGGGCTGTTCCTTATTGACAGTAAGAGTCAGGCTTTTTGCCCTCAAATTTTTGTTATTAATAGCTGAACTAGGATTCTTATATCTGGGAAATTATGGATTGAATTTACTCTGCTAATATTTTTCCTATTGAAACAACCTCACCTCAAATTTAATTAACTAACTAGCTAACTAATTAATATATCTATTTGGGACAGTGCTGGGACACAAACCCAAGACCATGCCCATCCTAGGCTACACCCTTAAGCTCTACACCCTAATGTACAATTTATATATATTTTTACTTTACTGTCTCACATTTGATTGGAAAAGACTAAAGTATAAAGTCAAAACAAATGCCTCAGATGTGTTGTTTTGGATGGAGTGTGGGAGAGGGATCAGTGTTCAAGAAGGTGTGTGGATATTCTGTGGTCACTGGAACCTGCCGTCTGGCACTGCACTGTGGCGTCTTCTGACCTCCAGGTTCTAATCAGAAAGTGAAAGGGTGTCTCTCCTTCAGAGGCACAGTTTCTCAGAGACGAACCTAATCCTGCTGGTTCTCACGGAACTAAGTCCGGTGTCAGTCAGTCTAGCTGTCCCGCTGAGAGTTCACTTGATAATCTCCCTGACCCTTCCACCTCCTCTATTAATGCCCAGTTCCTGGAAGTGAAGAAAGTGGGAAGGCCCCTCATCCCACACTCCAGAGAGCCTTAAGTCAGGCACCACGCAGGGGCAGCTGGTGCTTGACGGCCCTGTTGGAACACTCAGCTGTCCAGCTTAGAGCCCTGATGCTGGGCTGCTGTTTCCATGGCAACAAACATAGGCTATGAGTTTCCAGTGGGTGTTTATTCTCCTCCTTCCATCCTCTCCCATCCTGCTTCCTTCTTGACAGCCCCCTCCCTCAAATATTCCCTTTTGCTTTCATACAACATGTGAATGTTATTGCTGCCGTTGTTACATGTAGGTTCTGCACATGAGAGAAAATATGCAATATTTTGTCTCTCCCCTGTTACTCTTTTTGTTCCCTCTTTCCTTTAAGCTCCTGTGCCGCCATGGTCCTCCTCCTTTCCTTATGGCCTTTATCTGCTGGACTTAGCACGCGCTCACAGTCCTTGCTGGCTCTCAGGCAAGTGATCCTTAAGGCAGAGTCACCACCTGGTGTTTGAGGCGCCATTTACAAATGGGGAAAATGGAGCTCAGAAAGGGAGCCGGTCAAGGACTCACATGAGAGGGGCATCGTGCTTCCCCCCTTGAGGCTGGCCCTGGGGACACCCCACTGCGACCATGTCATTATTATAAACGCCTGGGTTACCTCATTGGATGCAACTACTACCTTCTGGAGCCACTCAGCCTTTGCCGACACTCATTTACATAGAGACACCTGTCTGCCTTAGTGCTCACTGGTCCCTGATTCTCTCGCACCTGGGTGTGTCTTAGGTGGAGTTCCCTAGAAGCAGAGCTGGATGCAGGGATTCTTGCACAGATGGTTTCTGGAGGGAGGCGCTTCGCAGCAGGGGGATGGATAGGCAAAGCAAAACAACAGCCGCCACTACCACCACCACAACAAAAATGTGGGCCCTACATCTCACTCCAGAGATGTCTCACCTTGAGACAAGAAGGCCACTCCCTTCTCCAGCCACATCTGTACGTCATGAGCAATAGTTGCTTCCCAGGGAGAGAGCACAGCAGTTCTCAACCTGTGGGGCATGAGCCCTTAAGGGGGTTGCATATCAGATACCCTGCATATCAGATATTTACATTACAATTCACAACAGTGGCAAAACTACAATTATGAAGTAGCAATGAAATAACTCTGTGGCCGGGGTCCCCACACCATGAGGACCTGTGCACTAAAGGGCCCCAGTGTGAGGGAAGGTGAGGACCACTGGGGTAGATACAACTTCTCAGGCATCTCCAGGAGAACGAGGAGGCTCTAAGCCGTTGGCAGCCGGTGCCCCTAACAACCAGGGTGGGGACTCCTGTCCTGGAAAGTGGGCTCCAGAGGCGGTGAGAGCATGCACCTGACGGTCCGTGTGTCACCTACCAGCTCTTTCATGAAGGTCATCCTGATAAAAGCCACCTGGTCCTGTAATAATACACTATAAATCTCACGTGGCTGGCGGCACCAAGTCAATACCGAGGACTAATTGCAAGGTCTAATTTATGGTTTCTTCTTTATGAGGCTCCATGAATCTTACTCATATCTTCCTGTCTGGGCCCTGGCTGCTTAGTCTGAGGCCATACTAGGTAAATGCTAACCCTCCTCTGTAGCTCCGGGCTCTGAAATTCTTACTTTGAACTTGAAGCTTTCCTTCAGTGGTGCGTTTGCACTCCCCTCCTCCAGCCCCTAACAAAACCAAACAGCTAAGTGATCAGAACCCAAAGGTCACATTTCCTGCTTAGCTTTCCAGCTAAGTGGTCCACACAGCGAAGTTCTTTGATGGGTAGCATCTATGTTCCCCTGAGCCTGGGAGAACTGCAGTGGCTGTGATCCACCAGGACCTACAGAGTCAGAATCATGGAGGTCAAAACCAGGCATCTGGGCTTTCACCAGTCCCCAGAGGATTCCCACACAGACTCACAAGTTTGTCAAGCTGTAGTCTTTAAACATGGCTCTGGTTGGGATCCCTGCGTTCTCATATGCACATCCTGCCTGAGAGCATTGACTTCCTGGAGTGTGATGTCACCACTGACTCTTTTCAGGTTCCTCTGATGGTTCTCGCAGGTGGCCAAGAAGGAGAGGCAGCGGCCGTCAGTTAGCTCGCCTGGGTGATAGAAATCTTAGCACTGGCGTTGCTTGTAAGAGTCTGTTCTTTTCCCTCTATGAGTAGTCAGGTTAGAACATGCAGAGGGACTGCAATGGCTTTTGCAGAAAGGATTGCTTGCCTTATTTTGACACAGACTCCTCTTTCTGAAAACTGTCAACGAAGCTAAAAGAAAGCTTTCACATGTTTGAGCAAAAGTAAAAACACAACACACATGGCCTCTCTTTGAGTCTGCGTGAGCCGGGGTCTCACAGGCTTGCCCTGGCTGCCCTGGATCTCCTGGCTTCAAAAGTGATTGTTCTGTCTCTGCCTCTTGTGTAGATGGCGTTTTTAAGGTATGCATCTAGGTTATAAATGGAACACAAGGCTGTTTAGATCTGTGTAAAGCCAAGACACTGGGGGAAGGGGTGAGTGGGGTCCCTCGCCACCCTGGTACCCTCATTCTGTCTCCACGGCAGTGACAGAGGTGACATCATGGGGCAGCTGTTCCTCAGGACTGTCATCGCCCACATGGACACTCTCATGTCTCCTTTCTGCCATCCTCTTCTCTCCCATCCTCCCCAGCCTTGAGGCTTTATTCCGGACATGCTCTGGGTCTGTGTTTGACGACTGAAAGCAGCGCACACAAAGCCTGTGCCTGTGGACACAGGATCAAGTCTGACATTCCCACAGGCTACTCCAGACCCTGCTGGGGACCTGTTTTCTCAGAGTCAGGAAAGTATCAGTGCTGAGAGAGAGTCCCCAGAGCCAAGCAACCTTGGGCTAGAGTTTCAGTACTCTCCCTCACCGGCCCTTGATCAAGATCTGACCTCCTAATCTTTTTGTTGTTGTTGTGTTGTGTTGTGTTGTGGTTTTGAAACAGGTTTTGAAACAGGATCTCACTGGTAGCCTTGGCTGGCCTGGAACTCACTGTGTAAATCGAACCGGCTTCCAACTCAAAGAGGTCCGACTGTCTCTGCTGAGATTAAAGGCCTGTGCTCCACACCTGGCTGCCTGGAATTCTTGATCCCTCTACCTCCATTTCTAAGTGTTAGAACTATACATGCGATACAGCTGTGTACCTAGACCAGTGCCCCGATGCTTCTTTAAAACCAGCATCATAGTACCTGCAGAGCAGTCCTTCAAGGAGCACATGATGGAGTGCTTGCAAAGCCCGGCAGCTCCATGCATCGTCAGGCCTCCGTTTTCTCATTTCCCACCTAGAATTAAGCGTTGCCATCAAAAGAGGGCAGTGTCACTTGTTTGTTGATATGATTCACAGACCATAAAAACCTCCCCATTTGAAGGGTATGAGTCATTCAGGGGTTTTTCAGTGTATCCATGACACTGTGCAGTCCTCACCGCAGCTACCACATACCTCAGTTCCTACAACTTGCAAAGATACCTGGTGCCTGTCTGTGGTCGCTGAGCATGTCCCTGTCCTTCAGTCTCAGTCACCCACCGACCTGCTTTCTCTCCCTGGGACTTTCCCCATTCTGAACTTGTGTAATGGAGTTGGATGATAATGTGACCTTAGCTCAATGCCCCTTTGTCCCCCACCAGAGCTTGTGATGAGCTTACACACCTGGCTCTTCTCACTCAGCGTGATGCTCTCCAGGCTGACCATATGGTAGCATGCCGCTTTGTGGCTGAGTCATGTAGCTTACCCACTTATCATCAGACGCATTTTGGATTGCTGCTTTTTTGTTTTTTATGGTTTGAATTTTTTTTTTTTTTTTTTTTTTTTTTTTTTTTTACTGTTTATTTGTGGGGTTTTGGTTGGCTGTTGTTGTGGAGATGGAGTTTCACTGTGCAACCCTGACTGACCTTGAATTCACATAGGTCTACCTTGCCTCTACCTCCCCACTACTGAGATTAAAGGCATGTGCCGCCACACCACACCCAACTGTAAAAAGCTTTTAGGGCATGCACTTGTTGGCTTTCATGAACAATGTCACCTTGACTTTATGAACAGCACCATTGAATTGGGATATTGTTATTACCTATAACGCCGGGGATAAAGAATGCTTAAGGTTGTATGAAGAAACAAAAAAGCAGTCATTTAGGTACAAAACAAATATCCCCAAGTGTGTTTTACCTGTAAAGCACAACAGAACTTTGTGTTTGTCTCAAGTGCTTTTAAGCGTTGAGACCTCAGGCTTGCTGGATCTGAAGTTTGAAAGATTGGCCCTCCAAATAACAAATAGTTGATGCCCAAAGATAAACAAACGTAAACCAAGCTGTATTTACGGAAGTCAGGTCCTTTTGAAAATAGGGGTAGAATGAAATAAAACATGTCTTTAAAACCTTGAGATAGAAGGGTGGTGACCTCAGGGGTGGGGCACATGCTGGGACGTGTCTACCCAGCAGGCTCCTGGAAATCAGCCATTTGAGCCCTGTCCTTTGCTTTCTTCTAGCATGGTGAGACACAAGGATGATGGGGGCTACTCTGAAGACAAGGAGGGGAAGGCATGTCCCCGAGACTCTGGCTACGACAGCCTCTCCAACAGGCTCAGCATTCTGGACCGGCTCCTCCACACCCACCCCATATGGCTGCAGCTGAGTCTGAGTGAGCAGGAAGCTGCAGAGGTCCTGCGGGCCCAGCCTCCGGGGGTAAGCACCAAGACTTAGGAGAGGGTGAGGCAGGTGTGCTGCCGCCTGACAGAGAAATGCTTAGAGATGGCGTCAGAAAGTCCTCCCCAGCTTCTAAAGGGAGTGTGGGTCCCAGCACAGATGTCCAATGCACTGCAGCGAAATTTGGGGTCCCAGGACAGGTTCTAGGAGCACATCCTTCCTAGGCCTGTCTTCCTGTCTTCATCTTCTCAATTATGGGACTGTACAGCTCAACAGGGTGCCAGGGCATCGAAGGAAGGAGAAGGCCCTGGCCAGAGGCCCTGGGCCTGACCTTCTGTGTCTGGTTCTGGGTCCCTGGTTGCCTCTGGTATTCTCCTTTCATTCTTAGTCTGCGGACCCAGTGGGGCCCAACCATTCATCCGAGGACACGACCTTAAAAGGCTCTGTGACCATAGACTCATCCTCTCAGGCAGCCAGTATTTCCTTTGCCTTTCTCAGTCACTTGCCATGTAAATCAAAGCCTGGTTCTGTTGCAGCAACTACTACCTATTCAGGCCCATTGCTTCCTCTTATTCAGGCCACTCACTGTACAGCTAGACCATGTCTGCAGTCCTGGCACTTGGAAGGCTGAAGCAGGAAGAGACAGGTTCAAGACCATCCTAAGCAATGTAGAAAGACTCTTTAAAAAAAAAAAAAAGAAAAAGAAAAAGAAAAAAAGATAAGGCTAGAGAATGGCTCCGTAGATAAAGCACTGCCATAGAATTTGAAGAATCGTTTAGAATCCGCCAGCCAATCTGTGAGCACTGGGTTCAAGTGAGAAGCCTCACTAAATAAAGCATAAAGTGATGACAAAGAGACCTGATGTCAACTTTGGGTCTAAATAAATAAATACCACAGCTCCAAAGGAGTTCCTTAAAACAAACAAACAAACAACAAAACATCATTCAATGGCTGGCGTGGCCTGTGTTGTTCACTGCGGTAGGGTCTCTCCCCCATTCTAGCTTTGTAACTTCTAACACATTGTAGTGAGTGAGGAGCAGCCCAGTGATGGAGTTTCAGCAAGTGTGTTTTCCACACCCAGAACCCACAGATGGCTGCCGCAGTGGATGGCCCAGGATGGAGCCCCCTCCATTATTGCAATCATCATTTTGTGCGATGTCCCCTCCAAGCCAAACACAAACACAGTAAATCACAGATAAAATAAGGCTACAAGCATAAAGCTGGATACAAAGTAACTAAGCCAAACCTGGGTAGCAAGAAGAAAACTGTATCATTAGCAAGCTGAGGAATGTCATAGCAGCAGGGTACAAAACTCAGCTTCAGAGTCCCGCAGCTGGGGCTGGGGATTTAGCTCAGTGGTAGAGCGCTTGCCTAGCAAGGGCAAGGCCCTGGGTTCAGTCCTCAGGTCTGGGGGAAAAAACAAGACAGAGTCCTGTAGGCCAAAGCTGTGTAGCTACCTGTCCTTCCAAGTGAGTCTGTCTGTCTTTGCTCCTGTCTTCCCTCCTGAAAACAGAAACAGACATGACTACAAATTCCACTAGAACATACTCAGGGCTCTGTGCAATAATCTTTGGAGAGAATTCCTTGGCCAGCGTACTGGGCTCTTGCCTCTAGACTTGGTCTGTATGGCCACAGACTTCTTCCTGTGAGGCTCCACTTTATACCAGTTGGATTATGGGCTTGTGTGTTTCTGCCAAAAGTTCTAACGTCGGACATCACCAGGCAGTAATTCCCCACCCTGCCCTGCTCTCATCCTGGGGTAGCGCATAGCTATTCCTGCTGAGACTTGCATGAGGAACACGCTACCAGAATATTCTCTCTATCCACCTACCTGAGCTCTTGACAGAGCCTTCCTGACAAGATGGGACAGGCGGAGGACAGGCGCCATGTGGACCAGAAGCGAGGATGAGGATGAAGGAAAAGCAGGTGGCTAGAAGCCCAGCCCTGGTGGCATGAACACATTAGAGATGATATTGCACCCTTCATTAAGCAAGAGGCAGAGGTCTGTGGGCTGCTCTGTAAGGAGCCAGAGAGTAGATAGTGTTGCTTTTTCTAGTCATACGGTATTTGTCACACCTACACAGCCACAGGCAAAAGCAGCTACAGTCAACACACAAAGGAATGCGTGGCTCTGCTTCAATGCAGATTTACTCACAGAAACAGTCTCAGGTTGGATGTGTTCTGCAGGCGTGGCTTTGTCAGCCACTATGATAAGGCTGCAGTGTTTTAGACAGCAAAGCCTGAAGGGAGCTCTCCTGATCTCTAATTGGTCCCCAGGGAAGACCCCACCCACTCTTTGAGACAGGGCTTCCTTGGATATCCTTGGCTGTCCTGGAGCTCGCTCTGCAGAAGGGAGGCTGTGTTTCATCCCTGTCTGCCAACAGCTGCCTCTCAGAGCTTGGGCCCCTTACCCCAAACACACTCACCTAGGATGCTATCTGGGGAGCCTCTGCCTCCGTTTTCATCTGTCCCAGAGCCCGAGTTCTCAGGTGCACGAAGCACATGAGTCCCATGGATGTTCCGTGGGTGCTAGGGGAAAATGAACGCTCAAAAGGCATTCTGGTCACTCCTTCTCCGATAAGCATCACAGGCATTGTAAACATAAAGAGAAAAACAAAGGTCGGCTGGGGTGGGGCTGTGAAATACTGTAGCAAGACAGAGAGACAGAGAGTGCAAGGTGTTTGAGTCCAGAGGAAGGAGATAATCAAAGAAAAAGACAGTATAGGATTCTTAAAGAGGGGCCATTCACTACAGGGGGACCAGGACTTAGCAGAGGCCACCACACTACATGCTTCACTAC
>OU015742.1:4016718-4031415 GCA_907169655.1 Acomys percivali | reverse complement strand
TTCACTACATGGGGGGACCAGGACTTAGCAGAGGCCACCACACTACACGCTTTACTACATGGGGGGACCAGGACTTAGCAGAGGCCACCACACTACACACTTCACTACATGGGGGGACCAGGACTTAGCAGAGGCCACCACACTACACGCTTCATTTGACTTGTAGACCAAGTGGATGACGCTTCCTGGAGCTGCAAGGACTTGACCTACACAGCCACGGCGTCAGGCCTGCCTCTGCACCGACAGAGCCCAGTGGTCTTGACATCATTGCTGGAAGGTGGTTTGGTCTAAACCATGTAGGTGAAGACCATGCTGAGACCTGGAGGGCTGGGTAAACCTCAGAGCACTCCACCATCCACCTCCCAAACGCAGCAGCCATTTTTTTTTTCCTTCTAAGGTTTTTTTTGCCGTGTCTGACTTGACACATCTCATTTTTCAAAAGAAGCTAGACATTCATATTTAAAAGCAAAACACTAAAACTACAAAACAAAAAAGCCCTGCTTTTTCCGCTCTTAACAAAGTCAAATTCCTTTCTAAATCATGAGCCAAACTAGCCAATGAACTCCCAGTTTACCATCTACCGTTTGAATATGTGAACTTCGTTTAGAATTGGTTTTACCCACGATGACAGCTGTTTGAGACAGGAGCTAAGACATCGCACCTGCCACGGAACCGTCACCAGATGGCCAGTGACTCTGCAGACGGGATGGAGAAGGCTGGGTTCTCCTAAACTCTGAGCTCCTTCTCCATGGAGTGTCCTGCACCGAGCTGTATAGTCCTACTGGGAAGGGTGTTGTATCACATGTAAGGAGAGCTATGTACCCAGGTCTCCTTCTCCTTGACTTGTGTTTTCCTTCCTTCTCCTAGATCTTTCTGGTTCGTAAATCCTCCAGGATGCAGAAGAAAGTCCTGTCCCTCCGCCTGCCCTGTGAATTTGGAACGCCTCTCAAAGAGTTTGCTATAAAGGAGAGCACGTATAGTAAGTATTCCTCCGACAGTGGGGGCAGGGCTGGCAGGAAGGAGCCTGGCATTGGACGCAGACGGACGTGTCTGGTCCTGGCATTCAGCTTTTGGCTTCCTCATCCCTACAGTGAGGTGAGGTTAACCTCTGAGTGCCTCATAGGCCAGCTAAACAACCTGTGCATACTGTGTGTACCCTGGGCTTTGGCACATGATAGGGGCTGAGTGTAAATTATCTTTCTTGTCCTGTCCTCAGCTGGGCACAATGTAGATTTGGTGCCTAGGTTTGCTGATGACTAAACCTCTGGGGAGCTGCAGCAACAGAGGCCTCTTACGAGATCGGATGCTAAAACGTGTGTCTACACATCTTCATGAATAAATAAGCCTCAAGCACATGAGCTGCCTCCAGGGAGTCACCGTTCAGTCTCCTATGAACGGCAGTTGATCCGAGATGAATCCAGCCCTGTGGGCAGATGACAAGCTGGAGATTTTTCAGGGAGTTGATGCCTAGCATTGTCAGTTTCCTTTCTGTTGTCTACTTTCTGGTCATAGAAAATGTGGAGTGTCAGGAGGCCAAGTTTTAAATAAAAGAGGGAACACACAGTTCTGAGGTACTGCCAGTCTCCAAGAAGAGACCAGGAAGTGGATCTGCACAACAAAGTGGGGAGATCTGAGAATTCTAGGTTAGCAAGCTGAGGGGTGAAGGCCAGGAGAGTGGAGTCAGGGAGCCTGTGGGATGTGGGGAGCATTACCTCGTCCTTGCTTTTGAAGTTGGTGAGGTTAACTGAAGGGCAGGCTTGGGATTCCCTCACCCTAGTGTCCAGTCTCCTTAAGCCAGTGACCTTACATAGAATCTGTGGAAGTGACATTTCTGGTATAGGAAACCCCTGGCTGCATGCATGATCTCCTTCCGGTTCAAGTGTAAACAGGGGACTCACATGATCAGGGGTGCCTGGGAAACAGGTCCATCTGAGCAGGCCAAACCTGAGGAGCAATTAAACACAGTGGGAGAGAATCTGGCTTCATGTTTCAGACCCACTGCCATTTTAAAGACAGTGAGTGTATAGGAAGTTAATAAATAAGGAATTTATGCCAAATTGATTCCATTATTCAGGGTTGGCTTTTAAAAGGCCATTGGCCCAACCAGCAACAAGTTCTCTTGGCTTTTAAATCTCTCCCAATTTACAAAGTTCACCCTAACAAGGAAAACACCTCCTTTCTTCTGAAGCACACTCACTGTCAGTGACCCTCGTGCCCCCCCCCCCCCCCTTTACTGAGTTCCCTGAAACCAGAAGTTTTTCTTTTTTTTTTTCTTCCCTCCATCAGATTCTTAGACTTCAGTCATTCCCCCTAACACTCCCCAAGGGACTTCAAAGTGACAGAAAGAACTGGTTTGTACAAAACATTATCCTGTCCATAATGACACAGTGTAGGCCTGAGTCTCACCATAATGATATCTACACAGCAAGCCCGTCTCCTGTACAAACTGGGGTGGGACAAGGGCCTACTACAATAAAGAACATTTTAGCATTATTTCTGAATGATGTATTAGACACCACCACACACTAGTGTATAGCTCTTTCAGATAAGATATTTCATTAAAAAACAAATTCTGTTCTATTCTCATCCTGACCGGCAAGGAACTGTTATTGTTCATTTTGTAGGTGAGATGAAGGTGGTTGGCCAAGGCGCAAGGCTTAGAAACCAAGCCACTCCCTGTCCCCACTGTTTGGAAGCCATACATGTGGCAACAGCTTCTTGTCCGAATGAGTCTTTTATTTGGGAGCTTATGTTATGCTTGGCCAAGGGAGAGGACAGGACATCAGAGTCTTTATATAGAATGTAGCCCAGGACTGATTTCTGGAGCCCTTAAGCTGACCTCCGGGTTCCTGTCCCTCTGCCCTGTGCCTCGAAGGAAGTATGGCACTGGGAGTCCATGGCCTAAGAAGAGAGGGTCTCGGCAGTGGGCCTTTGACCCACTGCTGCCGAGTGTGTTGGTGACTTCTCTCTGCAGCTAGGGGAGCCCTTGCTCCTGTCCAGCTCTGTGCTCCCATCTTCAAAACAAACAGAAAGGTTGTGCAAGTGAGTGTTTACCAAGCATGGAGCATGTGCTGGGAGTGAGTCAGGGAGGCCGCCCTCAGCCTCCTGCCTGTTTAAAGCTGGCTGTCAGACAGGCCCCCTCACAGCTGGTTTGGATAAGCTGCACAGTAGTCTGAGAGGGTGGAGATGGACCTGCCTACGTTGCGTTAGAGGCCTTTCCTTCCCAGACGCGCTCAGGACCACTCAGCTGCCTTCTGGAATCTCTCTCTCTCTTTTTTTTTTCAGCCTTTTCCCTGGAAGGCTCAGGAATCAGCTTTGCGGATTTATTCCGGCTCGTTGCTTTCTACTGCATCAGCAGGTAAGGATGCTGACTGTCTCATGACTTGAAGGGCCTGCTTGGTGTGTGATACGATCTGGACTTTGGTCTGGAGAAGGCTGGTCACCTGCGACACGTCAGGGAAGGATTTGCCGCTTCAGTAAGATGTTCTGCCCACTCCAGTACTAGGCTTAAGATGGCAACAACGCGTGGCTCTCCAGATGCAAATTCTCATGAATATGATTGTTTCTTCAAGCTGGTCCCATGGCTCCTGATGGCCAGACACATTGATCAGGAAACATACCCACAGGCATACATAAACACATGCCCACATACCAATATACCCACCTGTATA
The DNA here is from genome assembly GCA_907169655.1 of Acomys percivali. Taxonomy (NCBI): domain Eukaryota; kingdom Metazoa; phylum Chordata; class Mammalia; order Rodentia; family Muridae; genus Acomys; species Acomys percivali. Next base: position 4,027,744 of record OU015742.1, on the reverse strand, counting down.
AACACATGCCTGCGTAAGAACATGGAGGGGGGGTACAGACAGACAGACAGACAGACAGACAGAAGAAGCTAGTACATAAACCTGTAACTTTCCAAGGTCCCTGATAGTGTTTTTAAAAACTCAGAGGGACAGAGGCCATTTTCAAATGTGGATTTTCTAAACCAACCCATAAATCTTGCACAGTTCTCCTTAAGGCCAGCTGGGTGCTCACACCTCCTTTAGGACTGAATTAAGGGTTGAAATTAAGCCCCAGATCAGAATGTGAACCAGTGTAGAAAGGATGTAATTGTAGGTTTCTGTTATTATCCTTTCTTTATAAGAGCAACAACTCTTCAAAGTCATTGTTCTAGTGCCTGGGGTTGTAGCCGAGTGGTAAAGCATTTGCTTACAGGGCAGGAGGCACTGGTTTGAGCCCTAGCAATGCCAAAGAATAAAACAGCAACAGCAGCAACAGCTACATGGAACCAGCGTTCTCACAGTGATTAAGCAAAGAAAGTCTTGCTGCCTTGCCTGCTTCTCTCCCTCCCTCCCTCCCTCACTTACTCCCTCCCTCCTTCTTTCCCTCCTTCCCTCCATTTCCATTCTTTAGTTTATTTTATGCAAATGCGTATTTGCCTGAATACATGTCCGGGCGCTACATCCTCTTCTGGTGCCCACAGAGGTCAGAAGAGGGCATCAGATCCCCTGGAACTAGAGTTATGGATGGTTGTTAGCCACCGTATGGGTGCTAGGAATAGAACCCAGGTCCTCTGCAAAAGCAGTAAGTGTTCTTAATGGTTGAGCCAGCTCTTCAGTCTGGGCCTTGCCCATTTTAACCAGGCAGAGCCCAGCATGGCTTCCTAGCGTTTCTGTTGTCTCACTGCAGTGGCTACAGGGACATATCTTTTCAGAGGTCACACCTCATAGCTGTCTCACCAAGACCTGGCGCGTCACTTGGGTTTGGCCCAGTTTATTTTAACCTAAGGATTAGACCGTTTAGCGTTAACCATACCTGTTGACTTTCTCTGTCAGGCATGGCAGCTAAGCTCTCAGGCTAGCTGAAGCCACGCAGAAAGTGGTTTGAGGAGGAGGAGGAGGCATCTCCAGAGGGGACCCTGGCACTGAGGGTAGCTCCCAGGATGGACAGTGATGAGCCCTCCCAGGAGGATGCCACCTGCTTGCCAGGGTAGGGTCAGAGTCCCTGGAGCCTGTGTGCTTCACTTCTAAGTATCTGAGGTACAGCTAACTCATAACTCCTGCTTTTCAATGGAGAGAATGAAGACATGAAGACATCGTTTAGCTGAGTACTGTGTCATTTCTCTTTCTTTGGCATTATAAAGTCTGGCTAAATACATCCGTATTTAATGCACACATATAATAACTCAAATGCAACAGGCAGAAGCTATGCTGCAGTTGCAGTGTTGGGTGTCACACAGACCTCTAAGAGGCGCTGCTTTGGGGGCAAAGCATAGAACAAAGTACAATTTTTTAATGTAATTATATCCTGACCATTCATAAGTATATTAAAATTGTGCCAAAAAAAAAAAAAACCTCTTAAGAAAGATTTTTAGGGGGCCAGGTGTGGTGGTGCACACCTTTAATCCCATCACTTGGGAGGCAGAGGCAGGCGGATCTCTGTGAGTTTGAGGCCAGCTTGGTCTACAGAGTGAGTCTAGAAAAGCCAAGGCTACACAGAGAAACCCTGTCCCGAAAAAACAAAAACAAAAAAAGAAAGATTTCATGGTTCCATTCTTTGTGAGGTACTGTCTTGGGCAATGGGGTCATCTACTAAAAGCCAGTAGAACCCCAATCATATGACAAATTACAATCCCCATCTCTAAAAAGTTTAAAAGAAATGTGTTACTCAAAGACAGTAGACCTTTGTAGCCCCAGGACACAGCCTCAGTAGCACTCACCCCTCCCCTCAGCTCCTACTCCCAGGAGACCACACGTGGTCCAGTCTGAAGCCACCCAGGTTACAGATGACATCAGGCTGACATAGCAGCCAGAGGTGAAGCTACCAATTGCTCATCTCCCAACTTTGCCTTCTGGTAATTGTGCTATTGTTGGGGAAAGAGCCTTACGCTTACAAATACTTGGCACCCACAGAGAGATCCCATCTCTGCCCTCTACACTCAAAAGCAGGCCAAAGTACATACTGGAGTAGCAGGGTGATTAAAAGTAATAAAGTAGGTGAAGGCTGTTGGCACATTACTAAGCATAACATGCGTTTGAGGTACCTTCAGGAAGATCCCAGTATCAACACTTTGCATGTAAAGGGGCCTGAGAGTCGTTTTCCTTTCTTTTGCTTTTTTTTTTTTCCAAAGTTTTTTAAATTGTTTTTAAAATTTTTTTTTATTAATTTATTCATATTACATCTCAATTGTTAGCCCATCCCTTATATCCTTCCTTTCTTTCCTCCCTCTCACTTCCCTCTCTACTCCCTTCCCCTATGTCTGTGACTGAGGGGGACCTCCTCCCCCTGTATATGCTCCTAGGGTATCGAGTCTCTTCTTGGTGACTTATTATCTTTCCTCTGAGTGCCACCAGGCCTCCCCATCCAAGGGACATGGTCCAATATGGGGCACCAGAGTTGGTGTGAAAGTCAGATCTCCTTCTCCACTTAACGGTGGAGAATGTCCTGTCCATCGGCTAGACTGGGTAGGGGTTTGAAGTTTACTGCCTATATTTTCCTTGGCTGGTGCCATAGTTTGAGGAGGACCCCAGGGCCCAGACTCGCCTATAGTTTTCCAGGACCCTCTGGATCCTTCTATTTCCTCATTCTCCCAGGCTTCTCACCCCTAAAGTCTCAATAGGATGTCCTCCCCTCTGACCCACTTTCCTGGTAGGTAAAGTTTTTCATGGGGGCGTACCCCTTGGACTAGTGTCTCAATATAAGTGAGTATATACCATTTGACTCTTTTTGCTTCTGGGTGAACTCACTCATTATGATAATTTCTAGTTCAATCCATTTGTCCACAAATTTCGGAAATTCCTTGTTTCTAATAGCTGAGTAGTATTCCATAGTGAAAATATACCACAGTTTCTTTATCCATTCTTCTACTGAGGGACACGTAGGTTGTTTCCATGTTCTGGCTATTATGAATAAGGCAGCTGTGAAATGGTTGAGCATATGTCCCTGTTGTGATGGTCCTCGCTGGCATTCTTGGTTGACAGGATCCAGTCTTACCAAAGTATTTCCAAAATCTCCTACTTGGTTGCTAGTAGAGCTCCTTCCTGGCACGGTCCCACCGGTGTTCGAAGGCTTGGTGCTTCACAGTGGTAGCTACGGGATCATGTTAGTCTCTCCTAGTCCAGCAACAAAGCATACAAAGCAAAGATGAAATAAGCCTAGGTTGTGCACGTACTGAAACTCTTGGGAGAAAGTTCTGCATGTAAGATGCCGGCTCTATTTTGTTTGTTAGGTACAAACTTTAACATCAGGGCTGCTTTTTAAAAAAAATTAGGTGTAGCCGAGTGTGGTGGTGCATGCCTCTAATCCCAGCACTCGGGAGGCCGAGGCAGGCAGATCACTGTGAGTTCGAGGCCAGCCTGGTCTACAAAGCGAGACCAGGACAGTCAAGGCTACACAGAGAGACCTTGTCTCAAAAAACAAAACAAATGAGGTGTAGATAAGAAGGAAGTGTGTGTGTGTGTGTGTGTGCGTGTGTGTGTGTGTGTGTGTGTGTGTGTGTGTGTGTGTGCGCGTGTTAAGATGCTCGGTACTCCAATGTGAGGTGGCTCATTTACAACATCTAATTGCCTACATAAGCCAAAACCTACAACCATCTATTAACAAATACCAGGTACACCTTCCTGTCCTCTGTCATTAAGAAAACCCGAGCCAGTCAGATGGTGTTTAGCCTCCAGGCAGCATGCTGAGCTAGGCAAAAGCCTAAAATACACACAGGTTTTGTGGCCTGTTCCTTTTCTCCACATTGCATACAGAAAGTCAGTTTGAATGGACTAAGTGTGGTTTTACAAATGTGTGTGTGTGTATGTGTGTGTGTGTGTGTGTGTGTGTGTGTGTGTGAGATATGCTTTGGTGCTACAAATCTCCAGTTTCCATTAGTCTCCTCTTCAGAGTAGATTCAGGGTCCCTGCCCCTATGGGACACAGAAGCAGCTGTTCACACTCTTAGGTAAGGTGTGAAGGCCTCATGGAGGTAGGAGTTAACCAGGGCTGGACACCCTCAGGAGAAGCAGCCTCCTGACTTCATATGCGAGCACGGTAGAGTTTCAGTGACACTGTCCGGTGTCGGGGACGCCCATGCATTGTTATTTTCATTGACTGTGCAGCTTTGTAATTAACTGTCAACACCTTTAAGGGCTCCAGGATTCTCTGGTCATCCAGATTTGATCTAGTTCATTCCATAATGTTGCCTCATCCTACCATAAACAACAGGATAATTTGGTGTGTGATTTTCTTCAACAGAAACTATCAAGACAAAAAAACTTTCAAGACAAAATACAGGCAGATGCTCCCATTCCTATGGCTCACTAACTGTGTGTCCTCCCCCCTTCCCCCGCAGTCACCTCCCCAGCCCGGGCCCTACTCACCCAGCACCCCCACTCCTTGGAATTGTCTTCCCTGTATGGTTTACTCACTGGACACATCTTTTTCTGTTTCCATGTGTATGTGTATAGTATGTATGCATTTTGCATGTGTGTGGGTGCATGTGGGCAGGGGTGGTGCACATGCTTGTATGTGCTCGTACATGTCAGAAATCATCCTCAATGGCATGCCCACCTTACTCATTAAGGCAGGGCCTATCAGTCAAACCCAGTGCTCACTGGGATGGCTCTTTTCACCAGCCAGCTTGCTCTGGGACGCTTTCACCTCGGCCGTCTGAGGGTGGTGTCACAGGGCCACCTACCCCTCTGGCATTTACATAGGCTCTGCGGTTCCAAACTCCAGTCCTCGGCTTGTGAGGCAAATGCTTTAACTGTTGAGCCATTTCCTGAGCCCACTGGACTGTGTGTGTGTGTGTGTGTGTGTGTGTGTGTGTGTGTGTGTGTGTGTAGTATATATATTATATTACATATAATCTTTTCTTTTTAAGATTTATTTATTTATTATGTATACAGTCATCTACCTGCTTGTACCCTTGCAGGCCAGAAGGGGGCATGAGATCACATTATATAGATAGATGGTTGTGAGCCACCATGCGGTTGCTAGGAATTGAACTCAGGACCTCTGTAAGAGCAGTCAGTGCTCTTACCTGCTGAGCCATCTCTCCAGCCCATAATCTCAATAATTATTTAGGAATCCTGGGGAGACTAAAATCATCTTTTTCTTATTTGGCTTAATTTTTTTTTAATGCGTGAGTGGGAGGGGGTCGGGGTGGTGGTGCTGGTGCCATGATGTGCATGTGGATGCCGGAAGACAGCGCTTTGGAGTCAGGTCTCTCCTTCCGCCTTTCCATAGGTCTCAGGGATCAAGCTGGGGTGGCCACGTTTGTGCGGCAACCACCTTTATTCACTGAGCCATCTCACTGGCTGGCCCTCTTGTATTTATATTTATTCTGTTTAAGGCAGGCTGTGCTGGAATGTTCTGTGTAGCCCCTGCTGGCCCAGAGCTCCCTATCTTCCTGCTTACGGCTCCCTATCACAGACGTTGCTGAGATTGCAGATGTGCCCCCACGGCACCTGGCTTCCAGTAGCCTTTGTTTCCCCATCACGCATACTCCTTTCCCATGGTTTGTGTCCCTCCCCGTAAATTCCATACGTAGCATACTTGCTGTATAGCCTGTTGGTGTTCATCACCTGGCGCTCCGTTCTGGCAGGGACCCAGGTTTTGTTCCTGGGCCAGAGCAACGTCTGCTTCTCATAGCCAATAATAAACATTTGTGGAATGAAGGAGTGAATAATTATTTTTTCCTAAGGCCAAAACCACTAAATAATAATAATAATAATAATAATAATAATAATAATAATAATAATAACAACAACAACAACAACAACAACAATAACAACAACACCTTTTTGTTCAGGTCACTGCTCTCATTGAATGTACCTTTTTCCCGGGCAGGGGCTTATGCTGTGCTAACTTTATGAGTTCCTAGAGCTTGATTCTCAGCCTTGCATATGAAAATGAACTGCTGGTCTGCCTCTACCATTTCTGAGAAACACACCATGGTCCATGCATTAGCTCCTGAAGACTTTATACCCTGACCATCCATGGCAGGCCCCTGATGTCAGCTTGGCACTTTTCCTATTAGGCTTGCTGCTCTCTGCAGCCCCTCTGCATAGGGCGCAGCAGCACATGGTGCCATCTTCTTTAATGGTTATTGGCATGAGGCTCCTGAAACTTGCCTTCAAAGATTGGCAAGTGGCATTCGTGGCCTGGGAGCCCCATCCAGACCTCCTGAATCTAAGTGTGCAGTATGTGATATAATGAGATTCCCTGGGGATCCCTGTGAACATAAAAATAAAAGTTAGAGTACATCAGCCATAAAATACAGTAGAGACTTTCATCTCCAGCACACAGAGGTTCCATGAGCGATCTCCAGTTGGAATATGGCACAGTGAAACTGTATTCAAGGGGGCCAGCAGATTCTTGCTGAGAACCTGCTGCCTGGACTATAGTAGGGACTGATGACCAAACCTTCCTGTCTAGAGAGCTCAAGTTCAACATTGACATAGGCACCTAGCCAAGCAGGGGCCATGCATGGAGGAGTGATGGATGTACCAGCATATTCAGACACTCTGGCATTGAGCTCTACACGCCCGATGCTACCCAGCAGGGAAACTCGATCCTTGGCGGATTCGGTCAAGCAGCGCTGTGTCTTGACCTCTCCCCAGGGTGATAATTCAGGTGAGAGTCGCCAAAAGAGAGAAGCTCTGGTTGGATTGGGTCTGGCGTCAACTTGAGATGTTCTGGGCAGTTTAAGGTGAAACATTTCTACATTGAAAATGAGTGCAAGAGTCACCAGCCACGTGATTACACACACACACACACACTCTCTCTCTCTCTCTTGTTTATATCAGGGACGTTCTGCCATTCACCTTGAAGTTACCTTATGCCATTTCAGCAGCCAAGACGGAGTCTCAGCTTGAAGAACTAGCCCAGCTGGGACTAAGTAAGTGGATGCCCCATGCATGGGCCTATCTTAAAATGAACCCATGTGTAGGATCCAGGGACGGGGACGGGGGGCGGGGGCGGGGGCGGGGGTCGGCTGCCGGCGGCTCCAGCACTATGCGTTTGATGAGTGAGTCCCACTTCTGTGGTAAAATGCAGCTCTCAGAACCTCGAGGTTCCAGAGTCACACTTTCTGGGACTCTTTACCCAAATGTTCATCCAACTCTCAGATAGTGGCGCTAAGTGTGCCTGGGTAACCTCTAGCTTGTCCCATCAAATTATTAAGGCTCCCCAAATGTAGAGAGCCCAGCATAAGCACTCATGGCCTGTCGGGGTCTTCTCTTCTCTCTTTCTTTCTGTTTGTTTGTTTTTAGTTTTCAAGACAGGGTTTCTCTGTATAATCTTGGCTGTCCTGGACTCACTTTGTAGACCAGGCTGGCCTCGAACTCACAGCAGTCTGCCTGCCTCTGCCTCCCGAGTGCTGGGATTACAGGTGTGCGCCACCACGCCCGTTCAGGATCTTCTCTTTCTGTAGTATCTTGCTGGGGCTGACTGGGGGCAGGGGGCATGTGTGGTACATCCCACCTTCAAAGGCATGGCTTTTATCATAAGTGGCCCACAGACACCTGTGGCACCCTGGCGCCCACAAGGAGGGTCAGGATGAAGGCGCCTCGATGACACCTGTGTTTCCACCCTTCCTACTCAACCCCCAGCCTGCTGCTGTGAGCCGTGGCCCTCATCCCACCAAAGGTCCTTACTCCAGCAGCTGGGACTTACTTCCGGAGTCTGCCTCTTTGCCAGTTTCCCCAACAATTCCCCCCCACATCCCCCCCACTTCTGCTAGACCGTGGCTGACAATGGACCAACACACACAGTTCACCTGGTTTGACTTCTTCCCACTGCTCTGGCACAGTCAGTATGGGCTTAACTCTGGTTACCGATTTCCCTCCTAGTAAGGGGAATCTTTTAAGATTCTAGGACTTTGGTCTTTGGATAGCTTGACAGTCAGACCACAGTATAACATCTCATACCAAGATGTCTAGAACCTAAAACACACACACACACACACACACACACACACAAACACACACACACTGCACCACCACCACCCTCCCACCCCCTGTAGAGATGAGTCCCTTGAATGCAGTTTTCCTCTTTGTTGGGTTTTAATGCTGAATGTGTAAAATCTCAAGTAGATTGTGTAACATCCCCAGGCCCAGCTGCTGGTCCTACCTCAGAAAGGGGAACTTGGCGGCCCGTGGATTCCTTGGATGGCAGCCGCCTCCTTGGAGGGCACTCCGGAGAAGCTGATTAGAAAGGGCAGGCGGGTGTTGCCGGGCTGGTGTTGCCCTCTGGGCTGAGTGGGATTTTGAAAAGCAAGCTCAGTAGCTCTGAGCCCTTTGTGAGCTTATCCTGGACCTATTCCAGCTTTCTTTGTCCTTCTTACCTGTGTGTAGGGCTGGGCTGGAGCTCTCTGTTGGCTCTGCCAACCTTTCTCAAAGGCTTTGAAGGTGAGAGGCCCCTGGAGTCATCCTGTGAGCCCACAGCTCTGGGCCTGGCTGCCTTTCTGCCCTTTCCAGTAAGGGAACATGGTGAAAGGGGGAGGGGAAGAGGATCAAAGGAAAAAAGCAGACCCCATGTTAAGCCTCTGTTGCCCTACAGTATGTGAATGTGCGTGTGCGTGCGTGCGCGTGCGTGCGTGTGAGTGTGTGTGTATAGGAATGGCCCAAATGCAGTATATTTACATTCTTTTCTTCACTGATTAATGACTTTCAGATTTTTGGAGCTCCTCGGCAGACAACAAACCCCCAAACTCCCCACCTCCTCATAGGCCTCTTTCCTCAGCCGGCATCTGTCCTGCCTCCTTGCGTCAGCTCTGCCTTATAAATGGAGTGCATTCTATAAAAACCAGGACGCCTTCGGAGCTGGAGTGCAGCCAGACCAACGGAGCCTTGTGTTTTATTAATCCTCTTTTCTTGAAAGTGCACAGCCAGGACCTCAGCACAGGCCCAAAGCGGCCAAGCACAAGGACTCCCAACGCGAATGGCACCGAGAGGCCTCGGTCCCCCCCACCCAGGCCCCCGCCACCCGCTATTAATAGTCTGCACACAAGCCCTGGGCTATCCAGGACTGAACCTCAGACGAGCATGCCAGAAACAGTCAACCATAGCAAACATGGGAACGTAGCTCTGCTTGGAACAAAACCAACTCCCATCCCTCCACCCCGGCTGAAGAAGCAGACTTCTTTTCTGGAAGCGGAAGGCAGCGCCAAGACCTTGACCGCCTGCCGGCTCAGCCTGAGACTGGAGCCGGAGCCAGAGCCGGAGCCGGAGCCGGAGCCGGAGCTGGGGCTGGGCACAGCTGGGCACGCAGGTGGAGCCCCGCCTAGGGACGCCCCCGGGGATTGCACAAGGGCGCCGCCGCCCGGTTCTGAATCACAGCCGCCCCCGTGCCATGGAGCCAGGCAGAGGCTGAGCGACATGAGCCTTTCCACTTCCTCCTCCGACTCGCTGGAGTTCGACCGGAGCATGCCCCTGTATGGCTACGAGGCCGACACCACCAGCAGCCTGGAGGACTACGAAGCGGAGAGTGACCAGGAGACCATGGCACCTCCCATTAAGTCCAAAAAGAAGAGGAACAGCTCTTTTGTGCTGCCCAAGCTTGTCAAGTCCCAGTTGCGAAAGATGAGCGGGGTGTTCAGCTCCTTCATGACCCCTGAGAAGCGCATGGTCCGCAGGATCGCTGAGCTGTCCCAGGACAAATGCACCTATTTCGGGTGCCTGGTGCAGGACTATGTGAGCTTCCTGAAAGAAAACAAGGAATGCCATGTGTCCAGCACCGACATGCTGCAGACCATCCGGCAGTTTATGACCCAGGTCAAGAACTATTTGTCTCAGAGCTCTGAACTGGACCCCCCTATCGAGTCACTGATCCCGGAAGACCAAATTGGTAAGTACCCTTCTCCCCCACCACCACCCCGCGACCCCCCATCAAACGTTAAGATCTGTGTTAACCCTTGTCAGTTGGTGCGTCCTTTAGTTGCTTTGGATGAAGTTTACTTTGGAGTTCCAAACGACGCACACTCCCACATGATTTGAATGGAAAGAGCTCCCTTTTAGGGCAGATGCTGCTCGTTAAGTTTCTAACGTTTCAGAACCGCAGCAGCATTCTACCCACCGGTGGGGTTTGCACCACTTTGGGGGTGGAGCGGGGAGGGTCCCAGTTGCTGCTTGCGCCTGTCTTGCTCTGTGTGTGTGTATGTGTGTGTGTGTCACATCTGTTGAGCATTTTCTGAGCGTGCATCCTTCTGTTCGCTGCATGCTTACTGGCAGTATTTTTGCCGTCTTTTGAGAGGCTGTGAGTGTGGTTTTGTAGCAATAAGTCAGGATAGGATGAGCACACCTGTGTGCAAGCCCCAGCCCAGGAGCCAGAATGCAGTCCCACACTCTGGACCCTGGGGCCCTGTTGTCTTTTCACCTGACAGGGTCTGTATCAGGCACAGTCTGGGAATAAGCAAGAAATGGAACAGACAAGGGCATTTCGTGTACCTTTAAAATAAGTCACATAGTTTGGGGATCACATGAGAGGCGTTCTCTCCACAGTTGGGGGGAAAGGCTTTCTTTGTGACCTCACAGGCTGAATTGCTACTTTGGTAAGCAACTTGCCAAGGCAAATTTGAGTTTGGCAAGCAGTCTCCCCCCTCCCCCAGGGGCAAGAGTATCCAAGGGTTACGACGTTTTTTTTGTTTTAATTTCAGAGGTTGGCTCTTCTTAAAAGGTTAATTTCAGAGACTTCATTCAGTGGGCAGCAACAGCCAAGAGTTTGCAAACATTTCCACGGTTTAGCTAAACCCAAATTTCTTCTTTCTGATTGGGTGTGTTTGTTGAAAGTAGTAAACAGTGTGTGGTAGAGCATGTGTTTCTCTCTCTCTCTCTCTCTCTCTCTCTCTCTCTCTCTCTCTCTCTCT
>OU015742.1:3982445-4016708 GCA_907169655.1 Acomys percivali | reverse complement strand
TCTCTCTCTCTCTCTCTCTCTCTCTCTCTCTCTCTCTCTCTCTCTCTCTCTCACTTTGTATTTGAGCAGCTCTTTCATTTGGTCACAGAAGACTCAAAGCTCTGTTTGTTTTCCTGTGGGGCTCTGACCTAGCCCACGGTTGTTTGGGCGTGGTTAGAGGAGCTGCAGCACTCCAGAGACAGTGGCTGAAAGGAACCGTCCCTGTGGTGCACCTAAGAAGTGAAAGTGCTTTGGGAGACTTCTGCAGAACGCAGAACATCCGCACAGGTTGCCTCTTTCCCTTGCAGCCCCAGAGTCTTCCGTATCCTCAGACAGTCCCAACTTCATACTTACAGGGACCCCTTCCTACCTGAGAGAGCTGCTTCTTCCCAGGGCTAGGGGAGCCAGGAGGTCATTGGCAGGACTGAGCTACTCACAGACAGCACCAGCTAGCCAGCAGAGCAGGGGCTCCTTAGAGAAGTGTGCTTTCTTGCTGAGGATAGCACCAATACAAGAAGACCTTGGGAAGGTCACATGCCAGTTAAGTTCAAGTATGTGTGTGTGTGTGTGTGTGTGTGTGTGTGTGTGTGTGTGTGTGTGTGTGTGTGTGTGTGTATGCTTGCAGTTCAAAAGTTCTCCAAAAACATCCTGAAAATTACTTTAAAATTGAAGTCCCTGGGGCTGGAGAGATGGCTCAGAGGTTAAGAGCACTGTCTGCTCTTCCAGAGGTCCTGAGTTCAATTCCTAGCAACCACATGGTGGCTCACAACCATCTATGATATAACCTGATGCCCTCTTCTGGCCTGCAAATGTATATGTAGACCACTGAATAAATAATCAATAAATAAATCTTTTTTTTTTTTTATTGAAGTCCCTAAGAAGGAGGGAAGCCCACATCTGTAGAGCCTCCCATGTGAGCTGAGCAGCCTAAACAAGCTGCTTGTGAGTGCTCCCTTCTCTACCCTCCCCTGCCACATATTCCCTGGTCAAAATCCCTTCTATCTCTTGAGGGGTGGAGGAAGGCAGGTGGTGTGCCAGGCTACACCAGCTAGTAGCTAGCAAGTTCAGAACTTCAATTGGTATGATGCTATGTGATTAGTGCCTCAGACCAGCCCCAGCCTCCAAGCCCCTGTTGCGCCTGCTTATTGCTTAGGTTTATTTTGTCATTAGCAAAGTTGTGACAGTTTGCTGGACTTTTGCAGCAGCTAAGGCCTATTTAAAAACAAAACAAACAAACAAAAAACCATCGTCATGCTTTTGTATTGGTTTTGCTGGGTTTTTTTTGTTTTTTGTTTTGTTTATTTGCTTAAATCAGAGGACTAACTGTATTGCTTAGCCTGGCTGCACAGTGATCCCCTTGCTTAGTTTCAGAGTAGCTGGCACTACAGGGGCCTGCTGCTATACCCAACCTGATTTGCGGTGTTTTGTGTGTGGGTGGGGAGGGGTTGGACTTTTTGTTTTGTTTTGTTAGCATTTGCCTGAAGGCAAGCAGTATTTCCTGTTGCTTCATGAATGAAAAACATGGTATTTTGAAAGCTCCCGGCTTTTGAAAGTAAGGGGAAGGCCAGCGTAGCAGAGGTCAGCCTGAAAAGCACTGCACCAAGGGGAAGAAGTGATCCTAATTATTAGAAAGCCAGTCAGCCCCCTTCTATGTGGAAGTGTCTAAATCAGGACTCTGATGAGAACACAGACTTACTCGTCATCTGTGTTTTACATTTCCCTGTGTGAAGGGCTAGGCAGCTTCCTGGGAATTCGTATGTTGTTCATGGTTTGCAAGTTCCAGAAGAGGCCAGGTTGTGTAGAGCTATGGGCAGAGGGTGGGTGCAAGCCTGTAGGGAGTGGTGTGCAGCCCAGGTCTCCTGATCTCACTCCCACGTCCATCTTCCTGGAAGGAATACCGGAATCTTCCCTGGGAATGCTATCTATGGAATCTCAAGCTTCAAGTGTGTTCTGAGCAGGTGTCTGCGAGTGCTGGGAAAGCCTTTCAGGAATGTCATTCAGGGTTCTCTGCTTTAAAAGAATTTCATCCTGTCTTCCTTTCTCATACTTCCAGAGGGCCCAGTTTAGGAGACGGGGCTTCTAACTCAATCCCAGATTTAGAGAACGTCTGTTCTGAAGCCAAGGAAGTGGGAGGTGGCACTTCATGGGTTAACCCCTGCAGAATTAGATTAGATTGCTCATTCACAGGTGAACTCTGACCTCAGGACATTGCTGAGGATCTCTGCTGTATGGAGATGGCGTTGATGTTGCCTCCTGAGGATGGTTCCTAAGTGACACAGAGAAGAAGAGTTGGGGTGTGAGAGAGTTCCCATCCACTCTCATTTGCTCAGTGCTGACTCTGCTCTCCCTTGTAGTGCTTTCTGGTCAAGTGTGAAATGTGTGCAGTAAGTCAGTCTCAAAATAAAAAGCCATAAACTGGGCCTGGTCGCGCACGCCTTTAATCCCAGCACTCGGGAGGCAGAGGCAGGCGGATCAATGTGAGTTTAAGGCCAGCCTGGTCTATAAAGCGAGACTAGGACAGCCAGGGTGACATAGAGAAACCCTGTCTCGAAAAACCAAAATAATGGAGCCGGCGTGGTGGCGCACACCTTTAATCCCAGCACTCGGGAGGCAGAGGCAGGCGGATCGCTGTGACTTCGAGGCCATCCTGGTCTACAAAGTGAGTCTAGGACAGCCAAGGCTACACATAGAGAGACCCTGTCTCAAAAAACCAAAAAACAAAACAAACAAACAAAACAAAACAAAATAATGAAAAAAAAATTTTTTAATTAAAAATAAAAAGCTGCCAGTGTGGACGGCCATGTCCTAAAATGCAGAATTGTCATTCTATTGGCACTGTCCTCTACGTGCTTTCATCCCAAGGTCCTGCCATTTAGAAGTGCTTGAATACATACATAGTTGCCTGGCGTCAGCTTGCCAAGTCTGATGAGCAATGAAGTCAACAAGGGTGTGACACGTGACCCTCTCTCCTTCATCCCGAGCCCACCAACGGGCTTCCCCCTGACAGCTGTCACTCACCTTTACCCCCAAGCTAGTATTTTAAGAACGGAGCCTACCTGGAGACCTTACCCAAAGCTCTGTCGTCAGCTCTTCGCTGGCAGAGTGAACTAAACCCCTACCCATGATAATGAAGAGCCAGAGCGGATGGGGTGACAATACTTGGTCCTCAGCACTCGTTCGTTGGTGGCATTCTTGCTTTGGTCTCTGACAACCAAATTTTCTTGTTGAATTTTTTGAAAGGGTTCCATTTTGCCAAACTTGTAGCATATTGGGTGTTTCAATTTTAGTAGAACAATTTTCTTCCCCTTTGCCTTGATATCAGCCTTGGGGGGGGGGGGTTCCTCCTGTCTTCAAGTTTTCCTCGGAGAAAAGGAAACTTTCTCTAACTCTGAAAATGTTAGCAGCCCTCAAAGTTTCTGTTTCATACAAACTGTTCACCACAGATGACTAATACTGCCGGCAAAGTACCCAACTCTCCACAGTCCTAACAATTACTAGTGAAAAATGAGACAATATTATTTTTTTCTTTAATTGCTATAATCCAAAACATGCTTTTTTTTTTTTTTTTTTTCCCCCCCGAGGCAGGGTTTCTCTATGTTATATTGGCCGTCCTAGATTCGCTTTGTGGACCAGGCTGGCCTGGAACTCACAGTGATCTGCCTGCCTCTGAGCATTTTGATTCTTTGAAGAATCAGCCTTAAACTCAATTCCCACATTTGTCAAGGGTGAGTTTGTTTGTTTGTTTTTGTTTTTTTAATCTTTGTTGCTATTTGTTTGTTTTACTGAAGAAATGGTACTGAAGTGTGGTCGAATCCCACAGAGTAAAGCATGCATAAGGAGAGAGCAGGGGTACAGGGGTGCATGCCTACAGCCCCAGCTACTCAAGAGGTTGAGGCAGGAGGATTACTTGAACCCAGGAGTCTGATGCTGACCTGGGTAACATAGTGAGAAATCCCACCTCTAAAAAGGAGTGGTCATGTGTGATTTGTCCAAGTTAAGCATGGCTACTTTGGTTCGGACTTTGTAAAAGGTATTTGGTTTTGCTTATAATTGTTTTTGTTTTTGAGTGAAGTTGTTGAGTTTTATTTTGTTTTTTATATGTTTAATATATAAAGATGTTCTTTTTTTGTTTTGGCTCTTTTTGGCGGGAGTCTCAATTGGCCTAGAGTTTGCTATGTAGAGCAGGCTAGAGCTCACTGCATACAGGCTGAAGCTTACTAGGTAGACCAGGCTAGAACCCACCATGTAGACCAGGCTGACCTCAAACTTGTGACCTC
Source organism: Acomys percivali (assembly GCA_907169655.1). NCBI lineage: Eukaryota > Metazoa > Chordata > Mammalia > Rodentia > Muridae > Acomys > Acomys percivali. The sequence continues at coordinate 4,012,452 of OU015742.1, read as the reverse complement.
CATCTCTGCTTCTTCCTCTCAAGTGCTGTAGATTAGGTATTATTTATAATGAGTGTCTAAGGCTCAAGCCCTGGTGTCTACTGTCATTTGCTTTAAATTCAATATATGTGATTTAAGACCGTACATTGTTTGCTCTTTAAAAAGCCATCTGAGTTGTGTGGCCAGAGAGATGCTAGTGCCGAACTGAGATTAAAACCTTGTATCTTCTGACTCCTGATCTAGTACTTGTGACTCTGTCATCTGAAAGGATCAAGTGTCTTAGAGTTAATAATTAGTATAGTAGCCAGGTGCAGGGATGCACACCTGTAATCCCAGCACTCTGGGAAGCAGAGTCAGGTGGATCTCTGCGAGTTCAAGGCCAGCCTGGTCTTTAAAGTGAGTCCAGGATAACGAAAACTACACAGAGAAACCCTATCTTTGGTGGAGGTGGGGCAGGGTGGAGGGGACTTAGTACAGTAATGGAAGAGTGGCCACTTCTAGAATGCAAAAAGATTAATTTAAGTACTGAATAATTTTTACACACACACCCTTGGTACTGAGGATTAAACCTAGAGCCTGACACATAGTAGGCAAGCACAATACCCCTAGCTCTCATTTTTCGGCTTCTTTTGAGACAGGGTCTTGCTAAGTTGCCCGGGCTGTCCTTGACTTGTGATCCTCCTGTCTCAGCTTTCCAAGTAGCTGGGAATCACAGACATACCACCAGGTTTCATTCCTCCTTTAGAATATTTAAACTGGGCCAGTTGTGTTCTCTTAGCCACAGGAAGGTTCACCACCCTGTGGCTGACGATGTCTGAGACTGAGTCACTGACGTGGTGATATTCTACCTGAGGAGCAGCCAACACTGCCATTCCCAACACCCCCACTCAGAGGCTGAAAGTGAGGGTTGCATTACAGAGCAAGGCATGTCTGTGCTAGACAACAGTGCTGCCTCTTGGGTGGGAAACGCCAGAGTAAAGAGGCGTTTATGCCAAAACTGAAGAGTGTGACTCAGGCGCCCTAAGGTGCCACACTGGTTGACTGTAAGAACTGGAGTTTGCTTCCCCACTACTCTACTCACAGAGAGACTCATTCCAATGGGCTGTGTCAGCCAAGTGGTGAGGGCACAGGCTGAGCCTGTGGTGGTCTGCAGATCTCACTCACCTCGAGCCCAGTTTCACAAACTCAGCGTCTGAGCAAAGGACGGGCTTCCTTCCTCTTCTTCCCTGCCTTGGCTTTTACTGGTCTTTACTGGAAGGCACTGAAATCAGCCCTAGAGATCCCTTATGTGAGACACTACTTGAATGAAACTCATACGTGTTCATGACGGCCTTCACTGAAACTCACCAAAAATGAGCAAAACCGAAAGTGAGAGGCTGGAGAGAGTGACTGGGAGCATGTACTACTCCTTCAGTGGACTCAAGTTTAGTTCCCATAATACGTTTTGGGTGGTTCACAACCTCCTGTAGCTCCAGCTCCAAAGGATCTGCTGCCCTCTGCTGGCCTCCTGGAGTACCTACACTCATGTACATATGCCCATACACAGATACACATGCATACACATAATGAGAAATAAAAATGGTCAGTGAATCACTATGCCAGTGCTTGCCATCTATACACTGATACCTTTTTGGCTGGGTCGGTAAGACCTTTCCTAAAGCGATATAGCGTTATTGTTGATGAGCCAAAGTGTGTGGGGACAACATGCCTACAGGAGACATATGTGCCAAGACATCCCAGTCGAGTTGCAGGAGAGACTATCCCGCACCTGGCAATGGTGTTATCATTCATTCGGTATCCGTGACCTTCAGGGGTAAGGAAAGACAGCATCTTCATGGCAGTACCTTTAGGACTTTCTGTTTAATGCTTGGGATGTGTGCTGCCTTTAAGATCTGTGCTGGAGTCTGCATCCAGTCCAGTGATCTCCCTCAGGAAAGAGCTTCAGAAGAGTGTTGCCCTCAAAGAGAAAGACCTAAGGTGCCCAATGTCTTAGCAGCAGCAACAACAAAGAACACCAAGGGGGCGAGGCGGCTGCCCAAGAGCCAATGAGAGTGGTGGGCAAACGGAAAGCATCGTTGGCATCCATGCTGAGACCCAGGAGGAGCTTGTGGGACGGACCAGAAGCACAGAGAGACATCCATCAGGTCCTAGAGCCCACACAGCAATGTCACCTGGGCTTCTCCAATCACCAGAACAACCCCACCACCACCACCACCGATTAACGACGGGTTGAACCCACCCTTCCCACACTCAGCAGGAGGCTTGGGTATCCTCCTAGCCCCTGCCCTGTGCTGTGGTTTCTCATCTGAAGGAGGCCTAGGGCTCTTTTCCTCATATACTTTCCCTGCTGTGATGGGTATGTGACCACCCAAATATCCAACCCTCTGCGCCCTCCAAGCTGTCGGACGGGAGTACTATTATGCTGCAATGAAACTCCAGAAGAACTGAAGCCCAGGAAAGCTAGAAAGCCTCAGATCCTCAATCTCTGTTCCAAAGGAGAGGAGCTAACAGGCATGAGCACCTGAGCAAGGGAGGGTGGTCACCAGGAGAGCACAGGGCTCTCAGTCTAAGCATAGTTAAAACTGAAAAGTAAAACGAAAACCCTGACCCGAATCAGTAGACCTGGGGCCTCTTTTCAGAGACATCACCGTTTGTTTCAAGGAGGTGAGCAGTGACTTTAGCCATCCTTACTAGGTATCAGATGCATGCTGGGTACTCATGGCGTGCGACCTCACCAAGTCCTCAGTGGTTCCACTGTGAAGCTGGGGGTGACCTGGTAACAGATGAGAGCACTGCGCCAAAGGAAGGCCCTCCTCCCTCAAGGTCACACATTTAGAAAATGGCCACTTATTCTTTCAGAGTCAGGTAACCCAGGTGGTGAACAGCCTTCTGCTTCCGTCAGCTGCACACTGTGCTGAGAGAAACTTCTCCGCTGAAGGGCAGGGGTTTGAGGTGTGTCACTGGGAGAGCTAAGGCCAGACCAAGTCTCTGCTTGCCTGCCTGATAACCTGTCTGCACGCATTCTGCTCACTGCTCGCTCTTTCCACATAACAAGGTGTTGGTGTGTGCTGCCTCTTGACATTTGCCGCCAGTTTGATGTCCAGTGGCCAGCACTCAAAGCATGTGGCTTCAGGCTTTCTCATCCCACTACAGCGTTTTTCCAGGTTGGTGGGGGAAGGCTGAGAAATTAACGCCCAGTCTGCCTTCTAGGCCCAGCCACTAGGAGCCCCCAAGGCATGTCAAGCATAGTATCTTAGAATCCTCCGCTCAGTTATTACCAAGCCTCCTATTGGCTGTTCCCCTTTCTGGAGCTTTCTGGGATCATCTCCCATGGTGGCCAACCACACTGAAACCCTTGTCTCAGGTTCAGGCTCAGCTTCTGGGAGACCCTGTCATAAGACAACTAAGGGATTCTGTGCTTACAAAAGCCACATCAATGTTTGTCCTACAGTGCTCCTCAAGCCGCATTAGCGTTCGCCCAGGCGCTAGTCCTTTCTATAACAATCCCACCAATGGAATGTATATTAGTGCATTAAAAAAAAAAAAGTGTCAACTTTTTGCACAGTGGAAGGCCCATGATGCACCTGTCCACATCCTGGGAGAGGAGCAGTGTGCCTGATGCCTCATCTCCCATTTCCTTGGACAGTCATTTGGCTTCTAATTCTCAGGCCCCACCTGAGAATGACCTAGTTCCTGCTTGTTAGAGGTAGCATGAGGGTTCACGGGTAATCTTAAAACAGGAACTACACAAACAAGTGCCAATTGTGTATTAGAACTGTAAGTGTTTAAGTCTGACTTTCCTACAAAAACCCCTTTTATTGCTGTCAAGTATTAGTTCCTATTTCTGGGCACTTTCATCATTGTTAGATACCCAGAATACTAGGATGAAAATCAACTGAGGAGCTGTATAAGCTCCTGTTGTCTCTGTCAAGTAGCTTCACATTGCAACCCAAGCTTCATTGGTTTTTCCAGACAGGGTTTGTCTGTGTAGCCCTGGCTGTCCTGGACTGGCTCTGTAGACCAGGCTGTCCTCGAACTCACAGAGATCCGCCTGCCTCTGCCTCCCTGAGTGCTGGCCACCAGGCCAACTCTCTCTCCCTCCTTTTATTGCTTGTTTTGAAAGGCAGTCTCATGGAGCCCAGGCTAGCCCATTAGATTGCTACATAGCCTAGGCTAGGCTTGAACTCCTGCTGCTTCTGCTGCCTCCTCCCAAGTGCTCTGTCTCCATTTCTTTATAAAAGCGTGAAACAGTTGTTGCCTAGAGGCAACAAGTTGAATATTTTTCTTTTTTCTTTTGGTTTTTCGAGACAGGGTTTCTCCGTGTAGCCTTGACTGTCCTGGACTCGCTTTGTAGACCAGGCTGATCTCGAACTCGGAGAGATCCGCCTGCCTCTGGCTCCCGAGTGCTGGGATTAAAGGCGTGCGCCACCATGCCTGGTTCCAATTGGTATTTCTTATCAATTACTACATTAAGTAGCAGCGAGACAAGGAGAAGGGAACTGCCATGGTCTTTGGCGCTCCCCACTTAGGGACAGTCTTTGACATGACCCCTGTTTTCACAAACCTTGTTTCTAGTTTGAGTCATTCAGAGGGTACAGGTAATAATATATGGCTTCTAAAAGCCAAAATATTACAGTTCAAACAATTTTCTAGCTCTGTCTACCTATCTTTCTTTTCAAGGGGATTTCTCTAGCTCTGCCTGTCTTGGAACTCTCAATATGGGCCAGACCAGCTTCAAAGTCCTAGAGACCCACCAGTCATTTGCCTTCTGAGTGCTGGGGTGAAAGCCATGAACCACCAAGCCCAGCTGTTCTAGTACTTTCTTGTTACCAAAAAAATAAGGCGGGCGGAATTAATGAGCATCAAGAAAAGCAGTTACCTATCTCTTGCCCATGAATGGTTTTCTAATGGGTGTTTGCACACTTCTGTTGTGCATGCTTCTTTCTGTTGAGGGAGTGCAGCCAGCTTACCACCTAAAACCATCGAGGCAGGTGTTCAGGGTTGGAATCTCGGCCCCTCCTCTTGCTAGCTGATCACATGGCTTTCTTCCTCTGTGAAATGGCCATATCACAGACTTCCTTGTATGAAGTTTGTTTGAGGATTTGACAAGTCTGCGATCGCAAGGTGTCTAGAGTACTGTTGCTGTTCTCAGTTGAAAAGACTTGGGTTTCTTGTGTTGGAATTAAAGCAACCAGAGATGATGGGACCAAGGGACCGCAGAAAGGACCAAGTTGGTTATCTGCAAGAGCTGTGAGCATCACCGCTGGCTGTTCTGGTTTGCCTTTTGTCTGAGCTAAGCCTTTTTCTGAAAGGTCCCATTTCTATTGTTCCTCAACTCATTTTTTTTTTCTCTCCTGCTTCAGAGCAGAAACTTAAATTCCCTGCTGTAGAGAAACAGTGGGGTTACTGGGTCGCTGGTCCTTTTTATTTCAAGCCCGCACCTTCTCTTTGTTAAGGGTTTGACAGGGGTGGGCAGTAAGAGCACTGCCCGGAAAACAAGCTGAAGAGACCACTCTTAGTCTCCGAGTGTGGCCTGTAGAAAGAACAAGCGGAAAAAACAAAACCAACTTGGCAAAAAGATGTAGCACTGTCGCTGACCATCACCTGTCCTGCCGCCATAATTATGTCTGAAGCCACTGTGTTTGGCAAAAGAGTATGTGAACAGAGCTGCCAACTATGAGGAGATGGAAAGTCCCAAGTCTCAACTCCACCTTCTTGAGGAGAGAAAGGGTTTTGGGGGTGCTTATGGGCATGGTGCTCTGAGGTGTGGAGAAAGGCAGCAGTTACCTACCTGCCCAGAAAACAGCAGCTGTTCCAAGAGTCTGACACTTTGTAGCAAAGGTCGCTCATCAGACACCTGCCATGCCCAGATACCGAGTCACTGGTTCCAACTGGTTTGAGCTAGACACATTTCAAACAAATTCTTAGACAAACTTGAGATTCCTGGAAACAAGGTGAATAGTTTCGCCATAGGGAATACACTTCGCTTATGCTCTCCGCCATGAAACTTGTAGAGGCCCATTTCTTTACTGTTATAGCTGAGTGGCTTCTTTTTCTAATATTTCTATTAATTATTTCAGAATCTCCTCCAAGTCCTCCAAGACTCACCCTTTCCTCCCTGCCCAACTCCTCAGCTCGGTGTCTTTTATGTTCTCATTTATTTTAGGAGACACTATCTCTAGGCAGACGTCCTGGTCTCCTCTGGCTCTTATAAGCTTCCCACCCCTGGGTCCCTGAGTGACTTCTAAAACCAGCCAAGAGTCAGCCAAGCATAGGAGCTGAGGGAGGAAATACCACTGTGAGTTTAAAGCCAGCTTGGTCTACGTAGTGACTCACAGGACAGCCAGGGCTACCAGCTCAAATCAAGTGAAAGCAGAGGATTGATTCTGGTTTCCCTTCCATTTCAGTATCAGGGGTTGTTGTTGTTGTTGTTATTATTATTATTATTATTTACTTCTGGGTTTTAAGAAAATAGGCTCCTCCTAACAAATTCCCATAGCCCCACTACAGCAAGGCCAGTCCTGGTGCCTGGCCACACGGATAATGAACCCTCCGTTGTCCTCATCCTCCAACCATGGCCATGGCCTCTCTGGTGATAGTTCATAGAACACTCAAGCACAGAGGGGACCGGGCTCGAATTACACGTTGCTCTGAGAGGCCTAGGTAGAAACTCCATGTTGGCATTCAGTTGTCTTCTGTCCAAGTGTATATTTGCATATATAATGGTGCACTAATCTTAAGCATGGAGTCTCATATATGGAGACTCAAGCTGGCACGGCCTACACATAGAAGAGAAGCTTCTCGTCCTCCTTACACACACACACCGAAGTGGCCCTGTGGCCCCTCAATTGGTTCCTGCCTCAGGGCCGCTGCCACCCTAGCTTCTGACACCACGGGTGAGCTGTGTGTTAGACTTCATGAGATGCAAGGCTGAGGGAGGTTTGTTTATTATGCTTAATTCACTGCCAGGGGCATCTCCGGAGTTTCCCCCGTGCTGCGTGTGGAGCTGTGTGCTTCCTCCAGGAATCAATGTATCTCATTGTCTGAGTTCCATTGTAGTGTACCGTGGTGTGATTACATCCCATGTAGCCATTCTGTTGGTCCAAGCTCTGGGTTCTTTCCAACTTGGAGCAATAGAAAAGTCCTGCTGTGAACATTCCTAATTAATGATTAGCAGGACCCACCCACTTCCTTGGTGGCCTGTTCTGCCAAGGTGCAGGAGACTGATATTCATGAATGCCGCTTTCAGGACCCTTGAATGAGATAAACAAACTGGCCAGTGCTTACAAAGTGAAACTGGGCTGGGGAGGGTACGGTTCAGTGGTGGGACACTTGCTTATTATGCTCAAGCCCCTGAGTTTGACCCTTAGCACTCCAAAAAAAGGAGAGAGAAAGGAGATGATTTACCACTGAGTGTGGTGGCGCAGGCCTTTAATCCCAGCACCTGGGAGGCAGAGGCGGCCTGTTCTACAAAGTGAGTCCAGGACAGCCTGGGCTGTTACACAGAGAAACCTGTCTCGAAAAACCAAAAAGAAAAAGAAAAAGAAAGAAATAAAGAAAGACCTTGAAAAGCTGTCTAAATGCTCGCTCCAAGAGTAGAGAATAGTCATGTCACCTCAAGCAAGCCATTAGATAGTGATGACTTCCTCATCAGTAAAAGATACTTAGCATAGTATTAATGTTATGTATAAGTAAGGAAATATTTGCAAGGATTAGGTTTTGAATAGGGTTTAGCTCATCTAAGCTCTCAATTGCTGTTATTGTTTTTTTAATGGTAATGATCATACAGAGTAAAGTCAAAAGAGCTATGATGTTTATTAACACAACCAATGTAAACGGAAGTGACCTGCTGAGTGTCACGCGGGGGCGGGGGCGGGGGCGGGGGTCAGTGAGTGTGCTGCTTGGCTTTCCTCCTTCTTTATAACCCCTTGTGCGTCTGTTTTGATCTTTAATTGTATGGCGCTCTGTCTTTAAACAGAGATAGAGTTGTGGACGTGTGGGATCAGCCTTAACCTCTAGACTCAGCACTTACAGGCAAGCTGTTCCGTGATTTGCACATTTGGCTTAGATTATTCCCCACCCCCAGACTTCTAATAATAGATAGTGATCTGAATTCAGTATGATCTGACCCCAATATCAAGAACTCCAGAGGCCAGAGAAATAACCCAACTATTCCTAATCTTTGAGATAATTTCATCTGGGCCCTTGAAAAATGAGACCACGTCAGTGTCCTATAGCAGACAGTCACCACAGCAGGACTCAGGAGGGACTGATGAGAACTGTAGCATGTGAGATGAAAAAGTTGGCGCTGGAAAGGCAGATAATTTATCACTGGGCCAGTTCCCTTCAGCCTAGAAACAGAGCGCATCAGCAATGGAAGCAGATTCCATCGGGTGATCATTCAAAGGAGGGAAGGTTTTCCTCACGCCAGAGAAATTTAACTGTTTAAACCTTTCATTTTGAAATAGTATCAGATTTACCGGAAAGTTGTACAAATAATCCAAAGAAATTTCCGGCTCTGACCGATTTCCCCCGTGTTAGCCCTTTGCCACGGTCGCTTTGTTCTTTCTGCGCATGCTCGCTTGCGCACACGTGATCTTCATTGTTTCTGAACCGTTAGAGTTCATCACAGGCATTTTGCCTTCTTTGCCCAGATATTTTGTTGTGTTTGCTAAAAGCAAAGCTATCAAGTGCAAGCTACAGTTCAGTTATCAGACTTGCACGTGGTGGGACAGTACCGAAGCTGAGTTTGTATTGAAGGGCTCTCACAGGCCCAAGCATAGCAAACATGGCACTAACAAGCCTTGCCCTTCCCACCGCCCTCTGCTCTGTAAACCAAAGATTATATCCTTAAAGCTAGCCACCAAGGCCTCTTCCCTTATTTGGACACTTTCTTATGACAGACTCATTCCTATGCCTGATCACCAAGGTCCAGCTATCAAAGTATTGAAGTCCAGCAGTCAAACTCCAGTTTGGCTCACCTAATTAATATGCCCAATCAAAACATATCCCTACCCCCACCCCACCCCTCCTAGTCCATTCTAACACAGATTCCCCTTTTTTCCTCCCAAAAATCACACCTGCAAGGTCATTTGCTGCTGTTTTCTGCCTGAGTTGGAAAGCAGCCACTTAACTTTTCTCCCCTCCATCCCACCTTCCCTCAACACCTCCCCCCCTCCTTAATAAAGGGTCTCTCTGTGAGAGTAAGTGTTTGGGTGTGGTTTGTACCTAGTCCCCAGAGGCCGTGGGTCCAGGAGGGAACACCCTGCTGTCTGTGGGTCCCTTCAGTAGGCTGTATTCAGAGCGCACCTAATGCCCCAAGGATGTCCTCTGCTGCTAATGAAATTACGGTTTTGGTTCAGAACCCAATCCCAAGTCACGCCTTCCATATTAGAAAACCCTTTAGATTGCAGGCCAGCTGGCCTGGCTCACACAGCAGTGAACAACAAAGAGGAGACCGTGCCTCAAATGAGGTAGGAGATGAGACTGGACATCTGAGACTGTCCTCTGACCTCCTGCCATGACATGTACCCACTGTGACACACACACACACACACACACACACACACACACACACACACACACAAACTTTTTTAAAAGGAAGAAAATCCTATCAGATAACATACGCACAGGAAAGCACAGTAGGACACTGGCCCACCTGGGTCAGAAGAAGGTCTTCTGAAATAGTTTCTTGAATGTAGGGAGATTAACCTAAGTGTGTGCAAAGGAAAGTGTTATCAGGGAGAGCAAGCCTTACCTGCCCTGCGAGTCATGGTGGTTCTGTCTGAAGTCGGTTGGGTGTTCACGTCCCCTCTGAAGGCTGGTTAGATCGCAGACACGCATTCCAGGGAAGCGCTAGTTGCCATCATCGGCTCTTCAAGCAGCGGCCACAGTAGCTCTTTTCTCTCTGCAGACGTGGTGTTGGAGAAGGCCATGCACAAATGCATCCTGAAGCCCCTCAAGGGCCACGTGGAGGCCATGCTGAGGGACTTCCACACGGCTGACGGCTCCTGGAAACAACTCAAGGAAAACCTGCAGCTCGTGCGGCAGAGGAGCCCGCAGGAGCTGGGGGTCTTTGCCCCGACCCCTGACTTGGTGGAGCTGGAGAAAATCAAGCTGAAGTTGGTGACCATGCAGAAGATGTACTCCCCGGAGAAGAAGGTCATGCTCCTGCTGCGCGTCTGCAAGCTCATCTACACTGTCATGGAGAACAACTCAGGTGAGGCAGCCTGTCAACCTGCCCAGATTGAGTCCCGATATCCCCTCCCTTCACTCTCTCGATTTCACCTAGCAGCCTATAGAGAGACAAATACAACTGATGGAATTTGTCAAATGAGCCTCATGCAACAGAGTAATATAATAGATTAGTCAGTGAACGTGGATAAGGACAAAAAGTAAGCGCTGCCTACAATGCTGACTTAAATAGTTAGTGCTTATAAATTTGTTATCTCCCCCCTCTGCAAAGGGCTTTGTTTACAGAGGGACTTTGATGCCTTCATCTTCTACCCTGCAGTTTCCCATCTGTTGCTACATAGGACCCTCTCCTTCATAATGTGAGAATTAGTGAGGCAACTCATTCTCAAGCCCATGTGCAATGGGAATTCTAGTGAGGACCTTTGCCACACTCTGGCCCATTATGCTGATAATCTACAGCATGCCCATGCGAAACCTGGGGTGTTTGGTAAGAGTGTGGCTGAAGCAATGTGGTTGGAATTCATCAAAGGATTGCAAAGCAGGAAACAAGTCCTCAGAATCCCCCTGGCTCTTTCCTAAAGAGACAGAAGTCCCATGAATCCTGGGTAGTGAGTGAGCCTGCCCTGCTCCATGCCTTTAGAGAGCTTCTTGTAATACAGTGAGTGATGAGCAACTTCTTTCTTGACAGAAATTGCCTTAGTAGAGAAGCTGCAGAGAAAAGGCACGGGCTCTGTCACCTGCTGCTGGAGTAGACAGGAATGTGTGTGTGTGTGTTGCAGACTCCTGAGTGAGGACCTTAACCACTGTGCAAGACACTCGGCAGGCAGGCCAAAGGACGAGGGTTTAGGTCCCCAACATTCACATAGATGCCGGGTGAATGTGTGCAGTCGGTCGCCTACCCACAATCCCACACTTCGGCGACACAGAAAGGAGATCCCAGGATAATCTAACTAGCTAGAATAGCCAAATAGGTTCAGTGAGAGACTCTGCCTCACTAAATACAGAAAGAGCAATTGAGGAAGACACCTAAGGCCAGCCTCTGACCTCTGCATGCATGCACACACACGTGCATGTACACACACACACACACACACACACACACACACACACACACACACACACGTGGACACACACGGACACACACCAGAGCCCTTGGGCTGTTTGCCAGCCTGTGGTCATGGCCTCTGAAATTTGAAGCACACATCTCTGTAGTTCATGAGCCCATTTATAGAAGTTTCCACAACGATACCTACTCAGGGTGACAACGTTCTGCAGCATGGTCTCTCTGCCTGCACACTGGTGACATTTCAGACATGACCATCTTCATTGTGGGGGCTGTCCTGCTTCCTATGGGAAGCCGGGCAACATCCTGGATACTGTCACCCTCCAGCTGTGATCATGAGAAATGTTTCCAGGTAGTGTCAAATGTGCTCTTGGTCAGCAAAGCCACCCCAGTTAAGAACCACCATTGCAAACAACACAAGAAACCAGTGCCCCCCCCCCAATAGATCGCTAGTAATCAGATGTTATCATCAACATACTGAATTGCTACCATCAACACACGTTTAAATAAATCAAATAAAACGAACATTGAGCAGACAGCAATTTTTTTTTCCTGGTTTAAGTTTGGTCTGTCATTACATTTGTGAAAACATACACAGGACATGGTAAGTGAACCAGAAAGAACTAGCCTAAGGGAATATTTTATTCAGGGTTTATAGTATGCTTTGCTAACAGTTTAAAATTCTTAAAGGCACTCTATTCTAGTGCGCAGATTTTTAAAATGAGTTGTGTTGACTGTCTCAGTCTTTGTCATTCTGAGAGTGGGAGCCAAGGCTGGTCACAGTAAGTGGTAGGAGAGTCATGGGCCACGTAGGTAGAATTCCAGAAACCCCCCACGCCTGCTTATAAGTAGCACAGTTCCCCAGCATGACTCCTCGGTGGCTAATAAAAGCAGCAAATAGGATGTGAAAGGAGGAAACTCTGATAAAAATATCTTTTCTTGCCCCCTCCTCCTGACCCCAGGGAGGATGTACGGTGCGGATGACTTCTTGCCAGTCCTGACCTACGTCATAGCTCAGTGTGACATGCTTGAATTAGACACTGAAATCGAGTACATGATGGAGCTCCTGGACCCGTCCCTGCTGCACGGAGAAGGTAACGTGCTCTTTCTCAAACGTGTCAGAGGAGCAAGGCAGCTAGGTTTGAGGGGGAGGGGAGGTGGGGCAGTTGGTGGAGGGGGCGGCTACACATTTTAAATTTGAGATGCAGTTCATGGAATGTAAAATTAGCCATTTGGAAACTGGCTATGGTGGGCCGCACCTGTCATCTCGGCCGTTGGGAGGTTGAAACAGCAAGATTATGCGTCCCAGTCCCAGTCAGTGTAGTGACTGATTCAAGCCCCAGCATTGGAAAGCTCAGCATGATGCTACAAATAACAATCCCAACACTGGGGAGGCAGAGACACACTGGCTAGCTGAGCAAATCAGTGAACTCCAGGCCAAAGAGAGAGCCGGTCTCAAAAACAAGGTGTTTGATATCTGAGGAGTAACACTCATGGTTATCCGCTGGCACCCACTTCATATGTGCATGTGCGTACACACACACACACACACACACACACACACACACCAGTGACAGTACATGTAGACTGTTTCCCAGCTACCCCCTCTGTCTAGCTCCAAAGCGTCTTTACCACCCCAAATACAATCCTGTGGCCAGGAAATCAGTTACTAGGGTGCTTGGCACCTCACTGGTTAACTTGCAGGAAGCTGTTTGTTTGTTTGTCGGTTTTTCAATACAGGGTCTCTCTGTGTGACCTTGGCTGTCCTTTGTCGCTTTGTAGACCAGGCTGGCCTCAAACTCACAGCGAGATCCATCTGCCTCTGCCTCCCGAGTGCTGGGATTAAAGGCATGTGCCACCACTGCCCGTCGGAAACTGTTTTTTTTTTTTTTTAAACTATATACTGGTCTGGGTGCTTGACTGCATGCTTGTAATCCTAGCACTTGGGAGGATCAGAAATTAAAGGCTATCCTTGACTAAATAGTAATCTTGAGACCAGCCTGGACAACATGAAACCCTGTTTCCCCCAACAAAATATGTACTATACCTTTTTTAAAATTACAGTAGTAATAGTAATTCATTGTAGAAAAGTTAAAATTTAAAAAGGAGGAAATACAACTAAACCTGACAATAAAAATTGAATTCAGTAAAATTAAGCATTTTATAGAATATCTTTTTCCTTTTTTTATTTTTTATTTTTTTGGTAAGTGCTTTGTTTCAGTACTAGTGATTGAACCTGGGGCCTTATATGTGCAAGCAAGCAGCCAATCACTGAGCTACAGCCCTTGCCTTTTGAATATCATTTTTAAAAAAAAGATATGCATTCTTTCATTTAGGAAGTTGCTGAATTTTTAATTAAGGAATATTTACACTGCTAGAAAAATAGCCTGCTATTGTTATCATTAAAATCAATGGAAAGCTGGCCTTAAGAAAAAAAATTGTTTTAAGTACATGAGCAGCATTCGTTTGCTTTCCGTTTACCTCAAGGTTCAGGTTCAGTCTTGTGCTGCGTGTGTCTTGGCAGAGGGAACCCTTTCTCCTGTATCAGTTAGAGGCTCTATCATGAAAATCTTTCGATGCCTGACTGCATAGCTCACAACCTTGAAAGGCGGCAAGACCTGGGGTTCTCCAGGAAGGAAACAAATCAGGGCCTGTGTGCCCATCTGTTAATCATTTTCAAAAGTCCCTTGGGTACCCAGACAGACCCTGAGGCGGCAGCCGTGCTTTCTCTGTTTCTGTGAGTTTCGAACTGGGCTGGAACACAAAGGTACACTTGCCCTTGGGATGCCCCAACAGATACGTCACCTAGGATTCTCTCATGGAGGGAATTAAATGCATTGTCTCCACGATGTCCTTTAGTGTCCTCAGTCCTCTAAGTTGAATCTGTCAGGCTTGGTTTTCGTATCAAGGGCCTGTTGTCTCTGGTCCCTAAGACAGGTCCTCCCCATCCCTTTCTGGTCAGTGCCAACTTGGAATGCATACCCTCCATCCTGTCCCCAAGCAGAGGCAGATAGGAAGGAGCACTTCCAGCTTTATCGCTCACCCATCCATATCTCTCAGTAAAACTCCCAGCTCGGGACCCAGCTGCTCCATTATGATCCCATGAGACCCACTGTGTCTCTCCCTTTCGTGGGATACGGCAGGAGAGAAATTGAGTGTGGTTTTGTCCAGGCACCAAGGAGACATCTGTAAGCTCCGGTGTCAACCCATCCCTTTTCGCACCATATGATTATTGCAGTTTGGGGTTTCTTTTGGTGGTTTCTGGTAGCAAGAAGACCCCCTCGAGGCTTTGGGGCTTTGGGGAAAAGTCTCCCTCAGAAATCAGCCTTCTGTTACCCGCAGTGTGTACTTAGATGCTTACGTCGTGTGGTCTGAGGACAGAGACAGCCATTTCCCGCTAGTGCCTCAGAGTAAGGCCCCCCTGCGTTTCAAGCTCGCATCTTCTTAAAGAAGAATACCATAAACCCTGCATTGTGACAGATGGGCAGGACTGTCTTCACCTGCAGGAAAACAATCAAACAAGGGCACGCTGGCATGAACAGCCTTGCGCTCCTCTGCATAAACTGCGTCAGACATGGCTTGCCTTCCTTCCTGGGGAAAGCATGGCCCAGGCAGGCTGGCTGTGGCTCCAGACGGCGAGGCAGAACAAGGAACTAGAGGATACGGGTCGTGCGTCACAGACCAGAGCTTTCCGCGGCTAGTCAGTCCAAAGGAGCCTCTCGGTCCTACGTCACCGACCCGAGCTTTCTGCGACCCATCCAAAGCCCTCTTGGCTTGGCCTTTACAGCAGACACGTGTCTTTTCTGCTGTGTAAGCAGGTATTCTCATTCATAGACGGAGCACCATGGATTTCTCTTGCAAGCTCAGAGCTCTTATGGTGGGGTGTAGTTTTTCTGAAATTTAAAACCTTCCTCTAATTGTATCCATATGTTTCTAAGTGTGGTCAATTCTGTGTTTCCAGCGTTTGAGGTTTTCTCCTCAGCAGTCTGAGCACATCACGGCCATGGAGTCAAATGCAAAGTCCAAGGAACCCTTCACCACCCCACAGGCGTTGGAGCCAGCATTAAATGCTGACACCGGGAGGTGGCCCATTTTGATTTCAGTAATCCTTATAGGTTCCCCCTGAACTCCACTGTGTGGCATCCACTCGCTTGACCTAGCATTTTACACTGAGTCATGAGGCAAATGCTTACTAAAGATTAATCATAGCAGAGGCTGCAGTAGAGCTCTTAAACTGTGTGTGGTGGGGTCAGGAAAACTCTAAACAAGAAGCCTGCTACGGGCTGACAGGGGCTGGGGGTGTGGCTAATGGATAGAGCATGCTTGAGGCCACGGCCACGCACCACGAAGCCCTCCAAGGAAAGAGAGAAAAACCTCCATCAGTGACTGCTTTGCCAAGTTCAAAGCCAGTGCGGGTTCCCAGGCCCGCTGTCCATGCTTCTGAGAGGCGAAACCATTCCGATCCTACACATTGGTCAGAGAGTTCTGCAAGGCCCAGTGGGAGCAACTAAAGGCTTCGGCCATGAAGGGGGCACTCTTTTCTCCCTTAGCATACTTAAACTGTAACAAACTTCTCCGTCTATGAATGAATAAAGTGCCCTATCTGTTTTCTCTCTCTCTCTTTTTAAAAAAGATTTAGTTATTATGTATACAGTGTGTATTAGATCATATTATGGATGGTTGTGAGCCACCATGTGGTGGCTGGGAATTGAACAGGACCTCTGGAAGAGCAGCCAGTGTTCTTAACCACTGAGCCGTCTCTCCAGCCACCTGTTTTCTCTAATGTGTGTTTCCACTTCTGGGAAACAGGGGTCCAGGTCCTTTCTTATACGGTCTCCTGTCCCCCAACTCTGCTTGAGCACACAGTAAAACTTCAGTGGATATTTTGACAATGAACGACTTTAAATACAAAACGTGCTGCACTCAGAGAATTCTTGCTACACATTCCAGGCGTCCCCTAGTGGCGCTCAAGCACATTTACAAAATTCTTTTTTTTTTTTTTTTTTTGGTTTTTCGAGACAGAGTTTCTCTGTGTAGCCTTGGCTGTCCTGGACTCACTTTGTAGACCAGGCTGGCATTGAACTCACAGCAATCCACTTGCCTTTGCCTTCCCAGTGCTGAGACTAAAGGCGTGCGCCACCACGCCAGGCTACAAAATTCTTTAGCAAGCAACTAATTATTTCTAATACAAACCTAGAAAAAAGTACATAGAGCACTTCACAAAAACACAAGAGGTTAATTTTAAGGGTACTCTCAGAGGGACAGCACTCTCTTTAATGTATAAATCATCTTTCTTAAATGTGGAAGTAGAATGTTGTCATACCTGTGGTGTGCCCTGGCCCTGGCACAGGCTTGGGTCACTCCATAAATCTGTATGAGATGAACACATGAGCAGAAAGATGGAGGCGTGAGTGGCATCTGTGAAGGCGGTAGGGAAATCACAATCTACTACCACATGCGTTGGTTCAGCACCTGAGAATCTGGCCTATCCTGGGCTGTAAATATTTAGGGGGAAAAAGTGAAATGAACATATACAAACTTTATATTTTTTTTTTTTGTTAAGCTCTTTATGTAGCATTTCTACTATACAGGGTATTATAAGTCATCTAGTGATGATTTAAGATTTAAAGGAGTATTGTAGAGATTATTTGCAGATGCGGTGACATTTTTTATGAAGATTTAAACATAGATTTTAGTATATGTTGGATCCTAGACTCTGTCCCCAGAGGATAGCCAAAGGCAAGTATATATAATATGTCACTAACACTAGTTAATGACACTAGCCTCCACTGTCATCACCAGTGTGGAACTCTTTTTTTTTTTTTAATTTGATTTGCATTCTGATATTTATAGGTCTTCTTTTTTAAAAATTATTTTAATTTCTTACATATACATTTATATTATTACCTATATATACAATAGATTACCTATAGCAAGAAGAACCATGACACAATCAGGAATTATGTAATTGTTACATCCTTAGCGTTTTGACTGTCTGCATTTGACAGCCTCTAGTGTGTGTGGAGCTCTCACAGACCTGTTCTCTTTGCCCTTCCAGGAGGCTATTACCTGACAAGCGCCTATGGAGCACTGTCTCTAATAAAGAACTTCCAAGAAGAACAGGCTGCAAGACTGCTCAGCTCAGAGGCCAGGGACACCCTGAGGCAGTGGCACAAGCGGAGAACCACCAACCGGACCATCCCCTCTGTGGATGACTTTCAGGTACACACCAAGTGGCTGCCCCTTCTTCCAGGGAGGCGGAGCTGCTTCCTGCAGCAGGCGGGAACAGAGCCTCAGGCTTAGCCTGGGTGAGTCACCTGCTGGGAATTGAATAATTAAGCCCCCCTCTGGCCTTGCTGCTTCACTTCCTTCCCTTTAAGCAGGAACACAGAGGCACCTCAACTTTCAATGGGCCATGCCCCCTTCGACTGCACTGTAAGAGAAACATGCATCGACTATATTCTAACCCATCAAATATCCTAATGTAGGAAAACAGTGGACAATGGTGGGGGAGGATTTGTAAAGTTACACTGTCATCTTATGGCTGATTGGCAGGGTCAGCTCATCAGTGCAGGCCCAGCATCTTAAGGAGCACGGCATCAAATGTAGCCAACCTGGGAAAAGGTACAGATTCAAACCAGGCTATTCGTACAGCTCAGTGGTGGACTGCATGGACAATGCCCTTGCTTCCATCCCTGCCACTTACAGCTGAAAGTCAAGGTGTAATTTCTACTCAGCCTAACTCACTTTAGCACCAAGATAAATATAAATTATCACCATATCAGATGTGCACACAGGTTTGGCTCATAGTTAGCTGCCATTAGGACAGCAAAGTCAAATTAAGGCCCAAAACATTTGGCCTGCTGCTAACTAACTACCTAACCCAACAGGGTGACCAAAGGAGAAAGCCCAGGCAAAGGCATCGGATATCCAGTTTCCTCAGGAAACAGTGCTGTTTGCTCTGCAGCCCCACTGGTTGCCCTTTGGGAAGTGGGGGTGTACCACAGGGCATCTTTTCACCTCTTCTCCCCCCTTTCCTCTCTCACTCCCCAAACAGAATTCCCTGCAGTCCCAGCCTAGCACTCAGCGGGAAGCAGGTCAGTTTGAGAGTGACCGCTGCAGCCAGGCCCCTCTGAGCTTCCTGGGCTGCTGGGCTTGGTTCTGTCTGCTCAGTGATGAACCACCCTGCAACTATCTTTGGATAGTCATCGGTCCACTTCTGTGGAGCTCTGAACTCTGGCTGTGCCTCTTCCTAAATGCCACGCAGGAACCTGCGGCCTGGGAATGCACGATGACTTGGCCCCAGGCTCCAGATTCACGTCCACTGCTGTTCCTCTCCCACTTCTTATTGCTCTGAAAACAACTCTTGGTTCAAACTCAGCACGTGCCTGTAAAAGCAAGGTCAGCATGTTTTTCTCCAAGATTGCAATTTTCTCATAAACTCCTTCCAGACACACAAACTACAAAGAAAGAACATGCTGTGCACCCCCTCCTCCCCACACACCCATGCTTGCGTTGTTCAAGAGCATCCACGTGGTAAGTTTTTTAGGTCATGCAGACCACTGGGCTACTGCCATATAGGCCATGCAGAGAAGAGGTCCTGGGGAGCCGTATCCTCTGATATCAGAGGAAATGACAAGAGTACATCCTTCATCGACAGGCCTCTCCTGTTCTCACGGCTGCCTACCAGGAGCTTCTGACCTAGAGACCCATGGCACCCAAGCCCCAGACACCACAGAGCCTTTCCTTTGGCAAATGCCTTACCCACTGACCTCATTCACTTTATATCTTCTCACAGTACCACCCAAGAGAGGATTGTAAGCTCTCAGACCATGAATGAAAACAAAAAATACAGAAACGGAACTCCAGTACCAAAAGCCATAGACACAAACGCCCCTAACACTCCCTCCTGCTATAAGAAGAATACTCCTTAGTAGCTAATGCGTGACAACTGTGCCTCAGTTTCCTCACTGGGGCTGTGTAGGCTACTCTCATGGTTCTCTTCAGGAGTCCGGGAACAAATACAAAAAGCGGTGGTAGGGATGGGAGAGGTGTGGTCAGATGGCACACGCTCTGAAATCAGATGTTCAAATCTGAAAGTATGGCACTCTACCCGAGTGCCACTTGACCCAGCCTCCCCTCTGCAGAGTCATCAAGCTGGCCAATGTCCTCCCGACCTATGACATGAAACATCTTGCACGTCCAAGAGTGCACAGTCCTTCCCGAGAGCCTCCCCTCCTCTATGCCAGCTGAGTCTCCTGGCAGCCACAGGAAAAGCAAGGCTGAGCCTTTCCCAGCCCTCTCAGCCAGGATCACCAGGTCTAAGAAGTAAAAAACGTGTTTACCCTCTAGATGTAGCTAGAATTTGACGAGGACTTCTCTGCCCTGCGCCGGAACCACTCTTAAGGATGTGGAAGAAGTAAAGGAGCTACCCAGAATGACCAAAGCCAATGGGAGCCTGGCATGGGGCACCTGCCTGGGCATATCCCAGGATACCACACGCTTACTGCCTCTCAGGGTGGTGAACCCCTGCAGCACCACACTGTGCGTAGCTCCATCTCCAAAGTCTTCTTGCAGAAGCAACATCCAGCCCCACATTCCACCCCGAGCCACTGGGAGCCTTGTGTAAGGTTGTACCGCATGAGATCACATGTGGGCAGAGAATGGTCAGGCATCAGCAGTTTGGCCAGGCATTATTTATTGTCTTTGGGTAGGCGTCCAAGAACAGCACTAACTGAGCATCGTATGTGAGTGAGCATCATACGTGCCGGTGTGCTAGATGTACTAAGTCCCTTCCTGTAACTCCTGCGCCAGACTCTTCTGAAGTTTGGATTATTTTTCAAGCTGGGGAAAGTCCCAACTTTGGATATGGTTCACAGTCTGACTCGGGATTTCTTCCGCAGTTAGCTTTATATGGATGTAAAACATTAAAAACCAGTGATGGGGCCGGGCGTGGTGGCGCACGCCTTTGATCCCAGCTCTCGGGAGGCAGAGGAGGGTGGATCACTGTGAGTTCGAGGCCAGCCCGGTCTACAGAGTGAGTCCAGGACAGCCAAGGCTACACAGAGAAACCCTGTCTCGAGGAAAGAAGAAGAAGAGAAAACCAGGGCTGGCAGGACTTCCTGTTTTTTCTCTTTGCAATGAGCTAACGTGCTCAGCCCATGCTATAGTTCCCGCCACTGGCCAAGTGCAGATCAGAGTCTTTCCTGGCACCCTGGGCTGTGTGGTCTGACTAGACATGTGGACAAAGCCAAGCTTTGAAATGGCTCACGCTTGCCTCTGAACTGTCTGCTTCCTCTTCTCCCTTTGCTCCTGACATCTCTGTTTCCACTTGCAGAATTACCTCCGAGTTGCCTTCCAAGAGGTCAACAGTGGATGCACTGGGAAGACCCTCCTCGTGAGGCCATACATCACCACAGAAGATGTGTGTCAGCTCTGTGCTGAGAAGTTTAAGGTGGAGGAGCCTGAGCAGTACAGCCTCTTTCTCTTTGTCGATGAAACATGGCAGCAGTTGGCAGAGGACACTTATCCTCAAAAGATCAAGGCCGAGCTGCACAGCCGGCCTCAACCCCACATCTTCCACTTTGTCTACAAGCGAATCAAGAGTGATCCTTACGGTGTGATTTTCCACAATGGGGAAGACCTCACTCCCTCATAGAGGACACGTGGGACTTCCCATTGGTACATCCAGAAGGAAGCTAGGAGTCTAGCCCTCTGGCTGCACAGGTTTGAGCTTGGAAGGCAGCCACCTCCTCAAGGGCCCCTCAGTTCAGTGACTAAGCCATCTATAGGCTGACTTGGCCAAGGGCATCTTTTAAACGAGGTAGCCAAGGTTCATGAAACAATAAGATTCCCTCCAGCATTGGTGAATTGCATTTGATGGCTCAGGTGTCCTGAGACCGCTGGCTACTTCGCCTTAGCCAGCTTCTGGGTTGGCTTACGTGTATGTATATGTGCCAAGAAACACTTAAAGTACAAACTCTTCTCCTGGACTCTATAGCAGGTGTTGACAAGACTGTCCGATGCAGTGCGTCAGGTACCTCTCAGCTCCGTGGGTGGCTTCATCCTCCCCTCTTTCTCCTTTCTTCCATCCTTCATTCTATACTTTTTTTTTTTTTTTTTTTTTTTTTTTACAAAGAGCCTTTGTGGTTTTTATATATTTCATAGAAAATTTTATAGCAGTTGCAGGTAAACTGTCAGGATTGGTTTTTAAAATATTTTTGTAACTTTAAAAATATTATAAGTATGCATGTGATTTAACATTTAATATTTGAAGATAAATCTCTTGCTGGATTTGAGAGTACTGCATTTTAGACATCTCTTAGGTGTCTCTCTTCTGTAACTGGATGTTTTGGCAAATCTGTGGGGAGAGACTTCTGGTTGTCTTAAAGCAATCCCTCCCTGACGCTGGCCACAGTCTGCCTGTGAAAAGTCGGCTGTACTGTTGTTACAGTGCTCACCTTTCATGGTGGTATTGTTTGCTTCTAGTTTTAAGCAATCGATGCCGAGAATTAGGAGAGAAATGAATGTAGAGAGAGGTAGAGAGAGCGGTAGGCTCCACAGAGGACTGGGGCATGGAGTCTGCAGGTTCAGGCTCTTCGGAGGACGTGGTAAAAGGAGTCGGTACTGTAAATACGTGCTTGCAGAAAGCTCTGACAAAGATCTGTCCCACACGCTATCTGCCTGGGGAGACAACTTTTACGATCCCACAAGAAGTCAACCCAGGGTGATGCTCCCAGTGCCCCCTTTTGTAAGCCAAACTAATGGCATCCAGTCATTTGGAGGCAGAAACCAAGTAATGTATGATATGGCTTTTGTTGAGTTCAGTGAGATGTTTGATGGGAAAAGAATGCACCAAAAAGAGAAGCAAAAACAAACCAAAACAAAAACAAAACCCTCTTTATTGTAAGAATGGACATTGGCTCAGTGGTAGAGCCGGCATACACAAACTAAAAAGCTGGGCTCCATCCTCAGCATGGCAGATATGAGCAAAACAAGCAGAGAACGTGATGTGTGGTAGAGTCAGATTTATGTTGTATAAAATGAATTTCTGGGCACACATACTCTACAAGGGTCATGTATCGGTGTAATGCAGGTCATTGCAAAAAAAAAAAAAAAAAAAACCAACAAACAAAAAAACAGAAACAAAAAACCCTGTTACTGTACTGTTTAAGGACACACCAGTATCTGATTTGGGGCCTTCTGTCTTGTACTTTTAGCTTTTGTTATACTAGAACACTTGGCACACGCTGTGCTGTACTTCCTTTTGTAAATGATTTTCAATGGAATTTTGCACATAATACATTGTAATACTGTACAATAATCCTGTGTAAAATAGTTTTTGCAATATTCTTCAGTTGTCTTTTTTGTTTGTTTGTTTTGTTGTTGTTGTTGTTTGTTTTAGAGTCAGAATATAATCAGGTACCCAAAGATGCTGTGTAAATAAATGTACATGATAGTGGCATGGCTTGGTGGCCTGTGCCTTTTACCATATCACTCAGGAGGCAGAGGCAGGTGGATGCCTGTGAGTTCTGGATCCACCTGGGCTACATAGTGAGACCCTGCTGTAAACAATGCACATGTGAGCAAACACACACACAGGCACGAGTACACACACACACACACACACAATATACACAATAAATGTCACAATGAGTTGTAGTTGCGAAGAGCAAACAGAAGAGCAGTGCTCACAAGTTTATGGACTGATGGGACAAAAATTAAGAAGCAGGAAGAGGAAACAGATGGCCTGTGACCTCTGAGTGTTTGCAGGATTACCCAGCACAGTATTGGGCTTAGATGGCTCCAAAGCAAATCACAGCTAATCTGAACTCAGAGCCAGGAAGGCCTCCGCAGACAGCCCCTCCCTGTCCTTAGGCAACCTCTGTAGTGTCCTGGCTGAGAGTTCAGGAGGATTGCAAAATCAGTGGCACAGGCCTGCTCCTCTGCAGAGGGGTGCTCTGGCGGGCGCAGCTGTGCCTGACTGCTAAGTGCCCATCGCATCCCTGTTGACAGAGAGAAGGGAAGTTCAGAGGGTTTCTGGGACATCTATAAGATAGCTACTTAAGAGACCAGAAGGGGGCTGAATGAGCTCACCTTTGAGGTTTGGAGTGAAGACATGTTGCCCCCTGCGTCTGTGCAGCGGTCCACCAGCTCTGTGGATTTAGACCGTGATGCTGTCCTTTAACTGAGGACTCGCTGCTCCTCTTGGATGAGAAGCAGGTCACAGCTTCTGAATTCGGCAGTTTGCGCAGGCCCCATGAGAGCAGAATAAGAAAAGCTAGAATGAGCAGAAGAAAACATCACAAGACTTCCCCTGGCTTGTCATTGGGCAATGCTTCCCTGGCAGAGTTTCAACACATGTGTCTCCATTTTTCCCCCCACGCAGGCATTTCTCACTTCTCAGTTTGCCAGGAAACAGACCCTGGTGGAGTGCGGATAGAATAAAAGCAGAGTAAAAATATACATGCTGGGTGGGGGAAGAGGAGAGTGCACTTCCAAGTCTAAAAATATCTTCAGCAGCAGCCAGAGGAAGAGGTCCTGTGTTTGACATTGGACATCCTGCCAAATATGACCCCTTTAGGGACACAGGGAAAAAATGAGAATTGTTAAAGTTATTTGCATCATGTGGAAGTTACTTTAGCGCTACAAGCAAATGTAAAAGACAGGAAGCTGGGCCGGACTGCTTCCATTCATAAATGTGCTGTCACCTCCCTAGCAGCTCTGGCCTTCCTCTTCTGGAAGAAATATGGAAGAAGCAATACCTGTGATGTTTAATAGCCTGGCTGTATCCCCAAAGGTCTGTGAAAATTGACACAAGGTTTCCATCCACATGGGACAGGCATGTCTGAGAACAAAATGAAGACTATCCTTGGTTTTTCCAGACCCTTCAAATATGGGTAAATTTAAGACCCAAAATGTTGTTCGCCATTTGGTGAACCTTAGTCAAGTTGGAAAAATGGCCTCCTCCCCGGAGCATATTACAATGCAGAACCACAAGCAGATGACGGGGAAAGGAGAGGAAGGAGAGAGCTGGCGTGAGTTTCAGGAAACAGGTTCTGTTTTGAAAAAGGTCCATGTTTTAGCATCAAAGAATGAGTAAGAGCCGGTCCAAACTTGCCACACGAATATTGGCTTTGCTGGGAAAGGAGGTGAGGGGGCAGGGGAGAGGAGGGAGGGAGACAGAGAGAGAGAGAGAGAGAGAGAGAGAGAGAGAGAGAGAGAGAGAGAAGCATATTCCAAGTTAGGAGTGTAGCTCAGTAACACAGTGCTTGCCTAGCGCTGTATGTTTGCTATCCAGCATGCAGTGCACATACACCTCCCTCCCCAGCACTCACAACTCACAGAGATGCTGTTGGATGTTGAAGACAAGTTTCACTATGTAGCCTAAAACTGGCTGTAAACCTGCAATGGTGGTGGTGGTGTATGTGTAGTAGTCCATCTAGTTAACTGGTCGCACTGTCTGCAAGTGATGTGAGAAGTTTATGAGCTTTTTGGTTTTCTTAGGAGACTTCTTTTTCAAGGCAGTTTGCCCAACCAAAGATCTATCAATTACAGGACTGTCTTACTCATTGGTTTTGATGAACGATGAAGATATGTTAAAGTCAAATGTATTTGTTGGCCAAAAAATGAATTGTGGGGGCATCTTTGGAAAAGCAGGCTGTGGAAGGTGCCACATCTTGCCTCCACTTCTCCAGAGAAGAGACAGAGTTTCTCTGCGTAGCCCCGGCTGTCCTGGAACTCCCTCTGTAGACCAGGCTGTCCTGGAACTCCCTCTGTAGACTAGGCTGTCCTCGAACTCCCTCTGTAGACCAGGCTGGCCTCGAACTCCCTCTGTAGACCAGGCTGGCTTCAAACTCACAGGGATCTGTCTACCTCTATCTCTCAAGTGCTGAGATTAAAGGCATGTGTCACTGCCACCCAGCTGCCAATGATATTTTTCATTCACAAGATTTACCCTCTATGTGGAGGGAGGGATTTATAAATAAAACCAAAAACTGTGCATGAAGTCAAACACCAGAGGGTTTTAACAGGAAGTGATAGTTCCCTGCTTGCCACTCAAACTCATCTCCAGTGCCTCCTCCCCAAACACTCCTCCAGCTGTCTTCCTCTTTAGCTTTCATTTTTCTAAGAAGCATGCTTACATTGACGTTTATACTCTCTTTCAGCGTAGCCTTGGGGAGGGAGGTCCTGAGCATAGATCCCAGGGCATGTGCACGCTAGGCAAGCCTCTCTCTAGCACGAGTCAGGTTCTAGCTGGGCGTTAGCTTTGCATGCCATTGTGGATGGCAAAGCTGTAACCACCTCTTTAATGGTGCTCACGCCATTTTATTGGGAACTATAGAATGTGAGTACCTGTGAGACGTTTCTCTTGGGTCCGGCTATTCCACGACTGCCCCCAACAAAATGTTCCTGTATCCTGCTGGGAGTCAGAGGAGGTGGGGGCGTATGGCGGTGGGGAGGGGGTCACTCTAGCTGTCAGCATCCCAGGACCGAACAAGGTTTTGATCTTTCAGATGTCCCACTTCCAAAGGAGGGCCGTCGCCTCTTTGTCCTTCAGAGCATGTACACTGAGTATCAGCAACAGCGCAGGGGATGAGGACATAGCTCCATGTTTCCCCCTGCAGCAGCCTAAGTCCTTTTCAGGGACCTCTTCCCCTGCACCACAGAAAAGACTCTGAGAACAAGCCAGTGTGAAGGAGGCTTAGAGTTTAATAACAGGTTTTAGGGCCTGAAGATCCAGCTTGGTAGTTAAGAGCACTTACTGCTCTTGAAGAGGACCCAGGTTCTATTCCTAGCACCCTCGGGGTGGCTTACAACTTCCTATTGCTCCAGTTCTGAGGGACTAGATGCCCCCTTCTGAGCTACTCAGGCACCTGCATGCATGTGGCGCATACACTCGCACAGGCACACGCATACATACACATAAGTAAATAAGCTTTTAAAAATTAAGTTGTTTTTTTTTTTAAAGGAAGAGGGGCAGAAGTTGGGGTGAAGGCTCAGTGGTTAAAAGCTCTGGCTTCTCCATCTAGAGAACCTGGGTTCGATTCCCAGCACTCACATAGTGGGTCACAGCCATCTTTAAATTCAGTCCCAGAGGACCTGACACCCTTTATGGCCTCTGAGGCCACCACATGTATGTGGGCCACAGATATGCCTGTAGGCAAAACACTCATATGCATGATGTAGAAAAATGGGTGAGGAGAGGAGAGGTTTTGACATATTTAAGCACTGAGTTTAATAAAGAAGCGGGTGCTCAGGGAAAGAGTAGTGTACTTCCAAGCATGGATGTAGGTGTGGTTTCCAAGAAAGTCAATTTTAAGTGTCTTGGCAGTAGCCACGTTTACTATTTTGGCAGCCTCTGAAGTTACATGTCAAAGCGTTTTTTAAAAGGAACATCATTCCCCTTTCCCCCTTCTTTTATGAGACTGTAGGTGTTCCATGTTGCCTTGGATTACAATCTGATATGGTAAGGCCATGAGTCATAAAGGGTACACAAGTGGGCTAAGACATCGGTTACTGGAAATGAAGTTTATGATCTTGCTTACGAGTGTACTGTAAAATTGTACATGTACAGTTGGGCAGAGAAAGGCCATACTTGGCCACATACACTTCGGTCTTATGAATGGTTCACACTGCTTGTGGTGGAATCTGCTGAAGGAGGCAGAGGCAGAAGGATCTCTGTGAGTTCGAGGCCAGCCTGGTCTATAGAATGAGTTCCAAGACAACCAGGCTACACAGCAAGATTCTGTCTCAAAAAAAACCAAACAAGCAAGCAAACAAGCAAGGTTCACTGCTCTTTCAACATTCTTATTTGAAGGGTTTCTGTATGAAAGTACTATCTGGCTGGGCGGTGGTGGCGCACGCCTTTGATCCCAGCACTCGGGAGGCAGAGGCAGGCGGATCTCTGTGAGTCTGAGGTCAGCCTGGTCTACAAAAGCGAGTCCAGGACAGCCAAGGCTACACAGAGAAACCCTGTCTGGAAAAAACATAAATAAATAAATAAATAAATAAATAAATAAATAAATAAATAAATAAATAAAGCACTATCTGTACCTAGGTGACCTTCACAGCCCATCTTGTTAACTCCAAGCTAGTGAGAGACTTTAGAATCCACGGTGAGGAGGCTCCTTCCTTTCCCTTGCCTCCCTTTAACCTTTCTTGTCCTTCCATTCTTCCTTCTGAGTACTGGGCACAACCTCTTAGTCTTTCTAGGGAGTAGGGGGGTCTCACTTCCTCCCTGCACTGCACTGCTTTTCTTCTCGTTGGCTTTTTCTCCTGCACTAAACCATTGCGTTCTCCTGTCTGCTCAGTTTTCTGGAATCCAGTATATATATATATTTTTTTTTTTTTTAATTTTCAGTTTATTTATATATTTTATGGATATGGATATGGATACTTTGTCTTCACTTACATCTGTACACCAGAAGAGGGCATCAGACAGTTGTGAGCTGTCATGTGGGTGCTGGGAATTGAACTCGGGACCTTTGGAGGAGCAGTGAGTGCTCTTAACCACTGAGCCATCTCTCCAGCCCCCGGAACCCAAAATTTTGTTGCTAGTTCTCAGTTGGTTTCTCATCCAGCCTCTTTGTCCTACAGGGTTAGGACCTTTTCAATCTCATTCTATTTAAAATCCCGCCCCCTCTCTCTCTCTCTTTCTTTCTTGTCTGTCTCTCTGTCTCCCCCCCACCCAGTGTGTGTGGGTGTGTGTGTGTGGGTGTGTGTGTGTGTATCAGGCCAGGCATGGGTGATATGTGCCTCTGATCCCAGTACTCAGCACACAGTGGCAGGTAGATGTCTGTGAGCCAAAGCCAGCTTGGTCTGCAAAGCAAGTTCCAAGATAGCCAGAGCTACGTACTAGAGAGACCCTATCTCAAACAAACAAAAAGTACGTGGCTATCAGAGGGCAATTTATAGGAGGTGGCTTCTCTACCATGCTTGGTCCCAGGGACCAATCCCAGGCAGTCAGGCTTGGAGGCATCTCCTTTACTAGATAAGCCACGTAGTATTTATTTTTGCTACTTTCAGGGATTAAGCCTAGGACTTCAGTGACCACTAAGTTACATCTCCCAGTGGTTTTGAGCCCTAGGGGGGGGGGGTCTGTTTTCTTTTTATTTTTAGTAAGATACAGTAGGAAACAGATATATCCAGCCTTTCTTGTTTAACTGAAAGCTGTAGTCAGGTTTAAATGCCTTTATACATTCCAGTTAACAAAACTAAAAAGAGATGGTTACATTGACAGGCAGGGCCAATGCTTCCATCCTGCCCGGTTGGATACCTGATAAAAGGTAACATTTTAAACAAAGACACCTACCCACACAGGTTGTTGTCAAGCCTGTGCCCAGAACACGTCAGCACACATGTTTGCTGTGTACTTCTGCTTCCCATGGTCTGGAGTAGCAGCAGCAGGCGGAGCATCAACACATGGGCTTGTTTAAGTGTGGACTGCTGCAGCGACGGATGCGAATCGAGGTCATCCCTGTTTACAGAGAGCACACAGCACTTTGTTTCGATGAGCAGGAGAGTGTTTTGTGATTAAATGAGGTTAAAAAGCTTGTAGTTTCTTCCAGCTAAGCAATAAAAGGAATTACTCGCTGTAAAGTGATAAATCAAAAGTTCTCTGAGTGATTGCTAAGGCAAGGAAAATGTGCGGCTATGGCTGTGGCTGGGGCTGGGAGAGAAACTGTGTTTTCCTGGGTGGTTAAAAAATAAAACCAAATGCACTAAATCAACAAATCATGTACTAGACCTGCAAAGGACTGTGGGGCTCTCAGGAGTTTTAATGTAGTTTATGTGGTCAAGTAAGCCCGTTGAAATGGTGGCACATGGCTTAAGCTTCAGAGGCGACTTTCAGGGACTCAGATTTCTGTGAGTTTGGAAATCTCTTAGGTTTGTTTGTGTTCGTTTGTTTGAGATGGAGTCTGACATCGCAGCACTAGCTGGCCTGAAACACACTGAGATCCACCTGCCTCTACCTCCTGAGTGCTGGCATTGAAGGTGTGAGCCACCATGCCTGTTGAACTTGGTTTTTTGAGATATATTTTATTTAATATTAACATATATAATCTAAAATAGTAATCTGAGTTATCTTTTAAACAAATCCTTCTGTACTCCCCATAAACCAGGCAGGGAAGTATCTATCCAAAGGTTAAACACTTACGTCTGGATGGTAGAAAGTTGAGTCGTTGTTACTTTTTTTTTTTTCCCCGTTGTTACTTTCTTGTTTGTGTATTTCTACAAGTCTACAGTATGTTAATATGCACACAATCCTTTTTATTAAAATAAGACAGGCTTTAAAATTTAAATAGACCTCAGATGTATTTTTAAAAACTCATAAGGCAAGCATACAGGCTTTTCTGTTCGGCACACAGTAAGAGAGATGAGAAGGGAGGTGGCGGGCCAGGCTGCCTTCTGCTATAGGCTGCACACCGGGGAACAGTGGCGCTACACCAATGTCCCTGCAGTAACTTTGCTAAGGTGTCTGTAGTTGAGAGGTTTGTTTTTCCCCTCTTCTTAAATTCTTCGTGTTATTGGTTTTTCTACTGTTCTGCACACCAGGCTGGAGTCCTCCCAACAACCCTGCGGGGGGAATTCTGTGACCCCATACATTCCGCGGGTCCAGAGATGGAGGCATAAAGACAAATGACTTAGTCTGAAATTAAGTACCTGGGAGCAGGCAGTAGCTTCCCTGTGGCCTGTAAATGACTATCCTTTCAGCTGTTCAACTGGCACTCACTAGGCATGCACTGGCACTCACTAGGCATGCACTGG
>OU015742.1:3963557-3977295 GCA_907169655.1 Acomys percivali | reverse complement strand
ACACACACACACACACACACACACACACACACACACACACACACACACGGTGCAGCGAACAGAAACTGATGTGAGAGAAGGGACACAGCTTTGGGTAGGGCATTCAGGGGAAGATGTCACTGAAGAAGGAAGGATGTAGGGCAAGTAAGATGAATCATGGATACTTGGGGTGGGGACTCTTGGGTAAGTGCAGTGTCTGTTTATCTGGGTAGGATAGAGCAGCCTATGCAGTGGAAGTCTAGTTAAGTGCCAAAGCTTAAGAGATGGGCCTGAGAGTTACAGGCCTGGCTCTCGGAGACTTCTCTGGCAAGTGCACGGAGACACCCAGTGGGTGTAAAAATTGGATTTTAAGGATCAACATTCTGAAGATAGTGACAGGTGGCTAGGAAGCTAGGTGACCTCAGTGATGGAATGAGTGTTTTCAAGCAAACAACTGTACAACATTGCCTCAGAGTGCCAAGTGCTAGAGTAAATGAAACCGATAGGTCCAACTGAGGTGGGAGGAAAGTGGGTGGCATTCCAGAAGCTAACCAACCAGAGGTCTCCAAGCAGCCATGGGGAACTAGCAGGACATGGTGATGGCTAAGTGTGAGCTGCATTTGTTTGTACACTCCTTTCAGGAGAGAAAGAACTGGAAGGTACAAGTAAAGGAGAGAAAGAATTCTAAGAGACAGGTCCTCCGTAGTGAGAAGAGGGGTGGGGCCTGCTAGCCTTATAATGACAGAAGAGCTGGCAGCATCTGGATGGCTTTTGGGTGGGCAAGGTCAGCCAGAGGCCTTGGGCAAAGTGATCTTACAGTTCATTATATTAGTGTGTGTAAGGAGATAGAAGAAGGGCAGCCTGTTGGAGAGTTGAGGTGAGCCAAAGATGTGACATAAATAGAAGTGGACAGCAGGGACTCTGCACGGCAGGATCACAGCATCCGGAGGCCCTCAGGACCGGTTCATGACTTCTGTCAGGTCAAAGCTGTTCTCACAGGGCTAAGAGGGAGGTTTTGCTTACAATGTTTTGCAGGTGTGCAGTGCCTCGATAGCAAGCATCGAGAAGTCAACCGTTTTATTTTAAACCTGACACTGGGAACTACAATGCCATTGTCACTAGTTTTTTGTTTACATATGTCTTGGTAAAATCATCATGTCAACATACGGTTATTTTTAAATGAATAACTTAAAATTGAAAATATTTATATAGCTTTACACCTTAAGGTTTCTATTGCTGTGATGAAACATTGATCAAAATATCCTGGCTCAGAGTCCCTTGAGGCTGAAGCCAGGGCAGGAAGTAAAGCAGAACCCATGAGAAGTGCTGTTGCTGGCTTCTTCCCCTGCTTACTCAGTTTGCTTTCTTATGCACCCAGGGGCTACTTGCCCAGGGGTGGCATCACCCACAGTAGCTCACATCAACCATTTATTGGCCACGAAAAATGCCTCTTATTGCTTACTCCAGTCTTTGAGGCGTATCCTGTTGCCTAGGTTTATGTTGACAAAAACCAACCGGTACACAGTATAGATACAGTAGGTTGGTTTGTTTGTCTTAAGTGTAAAGTGGGTTTTTGCATGGATTAAACACAGAGCTCCCGGTTAGCAGAAATGCACAAATGAAAACACTTCCCCTTGGTGACATTTAAGCACGAGCAAGTCCAGGGCTGAATCCTCTGCTCATGCTCCCTCAGCTCTCTGTGTTCTGACTGGTGTATGAATCTCTGCCTGCTGAAGGCTGTCTGCTGAATGCGTCCCAGTGTTTGCGTTCTGCTTCTGTCCCTCACAAAGGGTTTGAGTCTCTTTAGAAAGCATCACATGGGGAAGCAGGGGTACTGTACAGAGATCTGTGACAGTTTTACAAGGATTCAGTCTCTGGCTCCAACTGATCAAGACAACAAACAACATCACACACGTCACTGTTTATCAAGCAACATCCAAACCATTAGTGTTTACAAATGATACTCATTTTAGAAGATTGCATTCAACCTCTGATTTGCTGTGTTCTGTAAGTGACACATGCATTGTTCTGGGTCAGCGTGGAGGAGTATATAATTTAAGGTTACAGCTATATATTAGGTTCTAGAAGTTGATACCATGGGAAATCCAAGGCAAGTAAGGTTGTTACATTGCTCTCTTAAAGGCAGGTTAAACAGACAGGACACAGTAGGATAGCAGACATTAGTGATTTTGGGGTGTATTATGAACTCTGGTTCTGAGGTCCAGCAAAAGTTCCAGTCTCTTAGGGTGTGAGGGATATTTCCATAATAGACGCCACAGGTTTTGAAAGCTAAAGAGTTGATAACTATTGGACTAGAGGAACGTTGTATGACTTGCCTGACATCAGAGTCTCAAAGATTGATGAGAGGGAAACGGTTGAAAATAGCTGGTTTGAGCCTGGCAAAAGACTAACTAGGAAAGTGAAGGGAGAGAAATGGTTGGAGATGGTTTTCAAGAATGCTGAATTTGGGGTTGTATGATGGGACATGTTGGGTAGTTCCCCACAGTGTCAGGGTTTGACAGGATGGATGTAGAGGTACAGTGACATTTAGTTGAGAGTACATGGGATCCACAAGGATTTGTAGTAGGAAGACAAATAGAGGAGAGGAGTACTCACATCCGCTTTGAGAAAGGGGATGCTGGAAGGCCCAGGGTGACGCAGTGGGAGCAGGTGGGTTGGACTGGCTGTATGTATCAGACACACGCCTAGCTGGTCCTCATGTCTGCAAAGGTACATGAGTTGGGTAAGTCAGCTGTAACTCGGCATGTAAAGATGCAGCTAGTGAAAGACAGGTCCTTCATTGGTGCACGTCGTGTGGCGCCTGGGTCATCTCAACCATCTTTGGCTCTCAGGTTGGTTTCAGAGTTGTAGAAGAAACACATTTTTGTTTCTTTGGTTGGTTGGTTTTTGAGACAGGGTTTCTCTGGATAGCATTGGCTGTCCTGGAACTTGCTCTGTAGACCAGGTTGGCCTTCCTCTGCCTCTGAGTGCTGAGATTAAAGGTGTGCACCACCAGGCCCAGACCCATTTTGTTTTGATTGATGCATCTTTTGTTTTCACAAGCTTACTTAAATTGGGGTCAGGAATTCTTACTCTTGCCATTTCTTGTTTCTTTCAGTAACTTGGATCCACTTACAGAAACTGTATCCTTTTTTGAGGGGAAAAAAAGGTAAAACTAAGGATTATGTATAAAGAAAAAGAATTGGAGAAACAGAAGAAAAAACAGATAAGTACTGAAAAAGTTTAAACACTTAGGTTTTGAATAGCGTAAGCCACATTGAAAGCAATTACAAAACAGAGTGCGGTCTCAAGCTTGCCCCAGGTCCTTCCTGCTACTGAAGGAGTAACACTGCAGCCCTGCTGCCCTCCTGCCCACCCACAGGAAGTCTGCACACAGACTACAGCAACAGCAGTGATTCCACGTCTGTCTCCCTCTGCTGTGAGCCAAGTTTAGAGGGGACAGTAGCTCAGGGTAAGTGCTCATGATGTCTCCAGCAGCCCTGCTCAGGAGAGCCTGGGTCTTTCTGGTCTAGATGGCTCCAGAACACATGTCTTCGTATCGGCTTCTGGCTGTGCAGTCAAGAGAGGGGAGGTGATTGCTTTCGGACACACTACAAACCCTTTTGTCACTGTGCAGGACCTGTCACTTAAGTGAGTAAAGGATTTTAGTAATAGCAGTTTCTGTCATCTCAGTAGAAAATGAGCAAAAATGTGTTAAGTTAGGCTATTCCTGACTATGCTACAGATCAGGCCAGAGGCTTACAGCGTTTCTAGACCACATTCCAGTGACTACTGCTGGTAGATCCGGTGTTAGCTTGTAGCTTCAAGATGGCAGGGGCTAATGAAGAAATAGTTCAGCCTTACCAGTCAAAAGACATGCACACTAAATCATCTGAGAACCCAGCTTGATGTATCAGGCCATCCAGAATTTTAAAGATACAACTCAAGTGCTGCTGCTAGTTAAGAAGGCACCTTCTTAGAAACTTCTAGTGCCACAGTCACCTGGCACAATACTCAGGAATGCTGTTTCCTGAAGACCGAAAATCAGAATTCACAGGCAGGGTTTGGCAAATATATGAAGCATGGGCCAGACCTGGCTCACCATCATTTTGTAATGATTTTTTTCACTTGGGTACAGCCATGTTGATTAACTTACATACTGTATATGGCTCTGAGTCTGGGTTGATATGACAGATTGTTAGTCCCCAACACCTCACATTTTATTGTTCCTTTGCGAAAAGTGTCATTACAAAAATTATTTTAGGAGAATATTAAGCATCAGGAATGTCAAAGCTGGGTGCAGTGGAACATGCCTGTAATCCCATCACTCAGGGAGGCAGAGGCAGGCAGACCTCTGAGTTCGAGGCCAGCCTGGTCTACAGAGTGAGTCCAGCTCAGCCACGGCTACACAGAAAAAGCCTGTCTCGAAGCCCCCCTCCCAAAAAAAGAATGTTATTACATTCACCAATAAAGAAATGGTAAATAAATTAAGCTGTCTTCATCAAGGCCATAAAGGCTCTGAAGTGTTCTAGACATTAGAAATGACCCAGTAGTAAATAAATTGTGCCCCTATGTAAGGGAATGCTGTACAGCAAGAAAAATTAACCAGTACACATATCAAGAGGCCACATCAAAACAGTGGAGTAGAGAAAGCTAAAAGCTCTCAAAGTACAAAAATTTTCACTATATAGTAGGGGAAAATCGTAGACTGCAAATCAACCTACACTTGGAATGTATAAGCCCTGTTGTTTATGCAAGGAGTGCAGCTATCAAGGGGAGGTCTCTGCATTCCCACGTTAGGCAGAAGAGATGGCTGTAGTGCCTGTAGCTGGGCGGCAGGAAACCAGCTGGCCTGCCGAGTGGAGTTCTGGCACTGACTGCCCTTCAGAGAGCAGAGTTTGAAGACTAACACTGATTTGGTTTTCTTGGGAACTTTCAATAGAAAGTGTAAATTTATTATTACTATTTAGTAATAGTGTCTTATGTAAGTGCACTAGAAAGCTGACCCTAAGGTGAAACAAACAAGGCAGTGAATCATAGTAAGGACACTCCAGGGTTGAAGAATAACCATTCATTTTCTCTTGCTTTCTGAGTGCAGGGTCTGGTGTTGGGTCCCCGTCTGGATTGAACTACAATTGCTTCTGCTTTCTGCTGGAGTGCTGAGGTTACAGTGATTCCTTAACACATCTAATAGTTGTACAGCTGCAGTCAAAGTAGAAGCTAGCCATTGATTTTCCCAGTGCAGTTCAAGAAATATAATGTATAGAGCAGCTATGTGTCAAGCAGTTGATAGAGTAAACTTGAGAATCTGAATTGCCAGTTGCAGAGTAGGTGGGTCATGAACAAGAAGTGACCTTGGATAATAAATGGCACACACAGCCGTAGGTATGATCTGCCTGTAAGAGATTCTGCCTTCTACTGGATGGTACCATGTCTAGTCTACAACTTGAGGTGATATGTCCAGGCAATTCTGTTAAAACTTGATGTAAGTATTCCACCTAATGGTATGATCAGAGAAATTAGTGTCCTCAGCGGAGGATGAAATGACTGCTTTCGTGTGTGTGTGTAAAGAGTGCTAGAGTTGATGCCAGTTGTCCTCCTTAATCACTCCCCACTTTATTCACACACATACAGGCAAGCAGCCATGCGTATTGAGCTTTTATGTGAGCTTTTATCTGAGCTCCAGTCCTTGACTGACACCACTTTTTACCCACCAAGCCACCTCTCCAGCCTGACAGCAGGTTTTTTTTTTTGGTCATTCTGACTAGCTTTGGCTGTTGTGGAACTCACTATGTAAACCAGGCTGGCCTCAAACTCAAGAGAGAACAAGATGTCTCTTTGTGCCTCTCAAGTGCTGAGATTAAAGGCATGCACCACCATGCCTGTCTATTTGATAACACACATACACCAGAACATCCTGTAACAAGGAATGTTTTGCTGTTTATTACTTCTCATATTCCTTAACAGGTCTAGTATGGGATTCCTTTTTACTTACAGTACCTTGCCCACTGGCCAGAGTATTTCATCGTTGCAGAGGCACCTGGCGGAGAACTAATGGGTTACAGTAAGTACAGTACCACTAGTACTTTTTTGGGTGAGTAAAGATCTTAATCCAGGTTTCAGTCTGACTCTAGAATTTGATGTAAACCATGAAGGATGGAATTTTGTTTTCAGATCATTTACATCGCTCTGTGTCCAGCCTTGTGCTAGGCCAAGGGATACAGCAGTGAACCTGATTGCAGTCTTGAGCTATGGACTGATGCAGTTATATATACATTGTATATGTAGTGTAATGTCAGTTGTAGCTATTTGAAAAAAAATTCTAAAACTATTTCAAATGTAGCTTATTCGAACAAAAAAAGTATACGTAGTCTTTGTTCTTGGTTTTTAGTTTATCATTAAAAAGATTTTAAGTCTGACTTTAGAAGTAGTTATAGAATATCATTTGCCAGTGGATTTCAGATTGAAGTGTTAATCTTGTTAAGCTTGATGATAGATAGTACCTTAAAATTTTTAAACTTTGGTACATTTTTATTTTAAAAGAAATGGATGGCAAACTAATTATGCATTTATGTGCAGATTAGTGTTTGAATTACTGATGGTGGTTTTTTTTGTTGGCAGTTATGGGCAAAGCAGAAGGCTCAGTAGCTAGGGAGGAGTGGCATGGACATGTCACAGCTCTGTCTGTTGCTCCTGAATTCCGCCGTCTTGGCCTGGCCGCTAAACTTATGGAGTTACTAGAGGAAATTTCAGAAAGGTGAGAACCCATTTTTAAAATATACCACGTGATGTTTCTTCTTTTGTTATTGAATATCTGAAAGGGTTTCTTTTTTCTTGTGAATGTGAAGAACTGTCATGGCTACAGACTTACAGGAATTTCATTTTCAGCCTGCAGGAGTTACTACAATTCTGCCAAATTCTTAGCAGTATTCCTTGGGGCAGCTTTGCCATGAGGAAAAGTAATGCACTGTGTGACCAGCCATAGACAGTGGAGCTAGCTGGCTGGAAACAGAGACCAGCATTTCAAGGAAGGTCTTTGGTGTTCTTGGCTCTATGGCAGATGTTTCTAGGACCAAAAAAGTTCAGTTTTAAATTTGTTTCCTTTCTAACAGTTAGTAGCCATCTATAGACAAATAGAAATAAAATGCGCTATGTCCTTTAACTATGGCCATCTACTAATGAGGGAGAAGTCCCCGTGGGCACTGGATGACTTCTTACACCCTAAACATATGTAACATAACTGATCTCCACTGGTTTTTACGTAAGTACTAATGTAATCACAGCAAATGTCAAAAGCCCACTTCATAAAAGTTTTGTCCTCAAAAGGAAATGCAGTATAACAGGTATGTAGAGTTTTGATGTTTTCCCTGAAGATATAAAATAGCCTGTGTCCAGGGCCAAGCATGGTAGTGCACTTCTTTAACCCCATCCCCAGGGAGGGAGAGGTAGAGAGATATCTTTGAGTTCGAGACCATCATGATCTATATAGTGAATGGCAGGTCAACCAGGGCTACATAGGAGATCCTGTCTTGAAAACAAAATTAAATATCCTGTGGCCCCTCTGAGTCTGAGGCACTTATGTAACTGCCAATAATATGGCTTTTAAAGAGACTTTATCATTTGCTGTGAGGGCTTTTTTAAAAAACCAACACAGTAGAATGTAAGAGGCTTCCCCCATTTCCTAGAAGGGGCAGAAGATGCCTGTGTTTGGCATTTGTCAAGTCGCTGTTTTTTTAGTTTCAGATCTAGAGGCTTTGTTTTCAGAGACTTCCTGGATTTATTTGTTTGTTTGTTTTTCGAGATGGGGTTTCTGTATGTAACCTTGGCTGTCCTGGACTCGATTTGTAGACCAGGCTGGCCTCGAACTCACAGCGATCCACCTGCCTCTGCCTCCCAAGTGCTGGGATTAAAGACATGCGCCACCACGCCCAGCTATAAAAGCAGTTTTAAAAGAAGTAACTAGTTATAAATGCTCTCAGCCAAGTCACAACCAGCTCATTAAAAACAACAAACCCCCCCCCCTTTTTTTTTGTGACAGGGTTTGCTATGTAACTCTGGCTATCCTGGAACTCACCATGTAGACCAGGCTGGCTTCAAACTCAGATCTACCTATTCATGTCTTTTATAGATGCACATTAAAATAAGAATACAATTTTGACATGGGAGTAAAAATAATAAAAATCAGTTTAAAAGAGAAAATTAAGTAGCTATGAATGACTATAGTGAAAAGACAGTAGCTCAGTAGTCAAGTCTAAGACAAGTACAAGACCCTGGGTTCCAACCCTAGCAGTGCCAAAAGGAAAAATAGATGCATAGTCTGTTTATAGGAACTATATAAGATCAAAAATAAATATCAAATTATCTTGCAAATTGTAGCCAAGAGGAAGTTGATAGGAAGTTGATTTTTCATATTGATAATATTTACATTATAGTTGAATACTTACTACCGCCAGTAAGGGACCCCTGCATACAGATGAACAACTCGGCTGGGAAGATGGCTTGATGCAAGCAAGATGAAGGCCAGAGTTCAGATCCCAGAACTCATATAAAACGCTGAACATGAGCTGAGCCGAGCGGCAGTGGCTCATGTTCTTGATCCTGGCATTGGGGAGGCAGAAGGTGGATCTCCTTTGAGTTCGAGGCTAGCCTGGTCTACAGATAAGTTACAGGACAACCAAGGCTACACAGAGAAACCCTGTCTTGAAATACCACCCTCCCCCTAACACCCCCCCCCTCGCAAAAAAAGCCTGGGCATAGTAGCACACCTCTTGGCTCAGCTGCTCTTAAGCTAAGATGGAAGAAAGAGACAGGAATCAGCTCACTGGACCTGCATAGTCGAGAAAAAGCAAAGCAGGAGGACACAGGCCCACGGCCGTCCCCTGACTTCCACATGTGCACATAAGTAAAATGTTGCAAGAATACTCTTAACATTTATAAACCTTGAGAAACTACCTGTAAGTTTTGTGGCTGGCCATAGAGCCAGTGTAAACATCCAGAATCAATCTCTCTCTCTCTCTCTCTCTCTCTCTCTCTGTTTGTTTTTCGAGACAGGGTTTCTCTGTGTAGCCTTGGCTGTCCTGGACTCACTTTTGAAGACCAGGCTGGCCTCGAACTCACAATGATCCACCTGCCTCTGCCTCCTGAGTGCTGGGATTAAAGGCGCGCACCACCACGCCTGGCTCCTACACCCAGAATTTTACTTGCGTTTTTTTGTTGGGGGAGGACTGCTAATATAGAATACAAGGGAAAAAGAAACAGCAACAAAAACATGACAGAATACTCTTGGACAATGGGTAGCTATGCCCTCTCAGGTCCAACTTACAGTTTTAACATTTCTCTTTTTTTAAAGAAAAGGTGGCTTTTTTGTTGATCTCTTCGTAAGAGTATCCAATCAAGTTGCAGTGAACATGTACAAGCAGTTGGGTTACAGTGTTTACAGGACGGTCATAGAGTACTACTCAGCCAGCAACGGGGAGCCTGATGAGGATGCCTACGGTAAGCTTCCTGTCACGGCAGTAACTTCCAGACAGAGCCAAAATATGTATTCCCCTGACAGGACTCAATAAAGTCATTTTAATAAGTTCAAAAGAATCACATTTAGCAAGTTACTAGTAGTTAACTTAGGTTAACCAGCCAGTGGTTAATTTCTACAAGTTATCATTTCATGGTACAGATGTGTTCTTTTACTAAAAAGAAGCACTATATTAGTTGACTACTTAGGGTGGGATTTTGTTAGCACCCAGCATACTTACAGTGGGGATCTCCTAATAAAACCGTACACTCCTACCTATAGACTGCTTAGGTAGGATTATAGGGAGGGCATGAAACCTGATGGGAGCTTAACTTATACACTCAGTTTGATTTTTAAGAAGTTTGGTTTTGGTTGCTTACATTACTCTTTGCTTCCTAACAGATATGAGGAAAGCACTTTCCAGGGACACTGAGAAGAAGTCCATCATCCCATTACCTCATCCTGTGAGGCCCGAGGACATTGAATAACCATAGGCAGTGGTTCTCAGGCAGGTGTTCCAGACAGTTTGTGGACATATTATTTTCATAGGATCATCTTGGAGCTCTATTAGGAGGAAAGTAATTGTTTAGGTCTTAAAGACTTCATGAAAACACAGGCTATATACTTCAAATCTTATCGCTCCAATGAGCAATAGCATACATGTTCAAACTGTTTGCCATAGTAAAATCCAATCAGGCAGCTAAGTCAGAAGGACGCGTTCCACTATCATGGTTGACAGTGTGCAGTACATGCCAAGAAAAGACCCCCTCCATCCTCCTCCTAAATCCTGTGCCTGAGAACCACTGCTGCACATATATAAATATATATATATATTTTATTTTGTACTGAACTGTTAATTGAAGCTTTAAAAGCATATATGAAATGTATAAATCTGAGATGTATAGTAAAATACATTGTTGACTATGAATGTTTTCTGAAAGTTTGTTGTCTTTTAAATCAGAGTTACAGAGGGCCATTGTTTAGGATATGATGCCTCTCTGTTTTGACTTTCATATAATACATTTTTAAATGCACATCTGAAATCATCCCTGACTGGCAGCCCTTAATGTGCAAAATCTCTGCTACCACCACTCAATCCTGCCTTTGGATGTGGGACTTTAAAGGGGAAACAGAGATCACAGGCTTGTACTGAAAAGATTCAGGCAGTAAAGTAGTAAAGTAAAGAAGTAATCAAAAAAGCTTTGCTCTTAAAAGTCCACTGGTAGCAAACGCAGCCTCAGCACTCAGAGCACTCAGTGCACACTCAGGCTGATGCCAGAGCCTGGTGCTGGTCTGGTGCTGCAAAGGGATTGATTGTTTACCTAGTAGTACTGTTTTCTTCTAACTTTCACATTATCTTATTTTCAAGACTCGCTTTGTTTAGTAATTTAGTAATTTTACTAAGCAGCTTTTATTCCCTTGGAGATACTTATATTTAATAATCGGTTGTTTACTAACAGTTCTTATATATAGGTGGAAACCAGTCTTTGGGGGGGGGGGGAACAAAACAAAAAACAGTTCTAGGAATTGGGTGGGGAACAAAAGAAAATATGGCTATGAATTACAGAAAAATAAAAACAGTGCCTCCAAGACCAGGCTGTTTTACCGTGTGAGCAGAACACCAACATGTATGTTACTGTGCTACTTACTTTCAGCGCCATCACTGAGCACAGTCAGTCACTGTGGGTCTCTCGGACACCTGCTGCTTATGACAACTGTTAAACATCCATTGCTATGAGTTCACACATTCTCCAGCATGCTGGGAGATGCATATTCTGTAGGCAGATATAACTGCACAATTCACAAGGCCTGGGAAACTGGCAACAGTGCTGTGGTGACTCTGACCCTAGGAGCAGCATACGAAGCCTCCAAGGACTCTAAAGAAACTCAATTAACAAAGACGTTAACACAAACTCAAAATTTCCCAAACTCTCTGAACATAGGGCACTGTGCTCAGGTTCGGTATAATTGTGCCAGGATTTTCTAAACAAAGCACCTTAGACAAAATTCAACCATTTTGAGAAGCTGATGAGAGCAAAACTGAAGCCAAACTATAATGTTCCTGGGCAAATAAAGATGTGGTCACTGAAAATCACCTCAGGATATTTAGAGGTGACCCTAGCCCAAGTCCATCTAGTTCTATAAAGAATGGACACATAATGCTTTTTGAAAGAGGGTGGGGTGAGAGCAAGACTGGTGACACCGTATCCCTCTTCTAATGGACTCATCAAAATCAGGTGCCGTGACAACACATGCGTGAGTGAGGAAGCTGAAAACAGACTAGAATACACAGCCACCTCATGGTTCTGCTGGAACTGTCGAGCTTGTGTGGTTAGAGGTCAGATGCACACACACCATCATGGCAAGCCTATGCCTGAGAAGTTTCCAGAGAATGGGTCTTGAACACTGAAGGAAGTCTGCATTTCCACCTGAAACAGGCGCTATGCACAGTAATTCCATCTACTAAAGACAATATGAGCAAATATTAGGAAAGTTTGTGCTCAGCTAACAAAATTGTCAAAAATTCTTTATTTGCAATCTCCCACCCGTAGTTAACCCAAGAGCATTTTTAAAAATAATTCAAAAGGTAGCTGTCAAAACAACTCCTTCCTGCGTAAATATATAAAAACATCCAGAAGTCAAAGTCCTACACTATTAGTTTATAAAAAGCAATTGCAACATTTAAAAAGATGAGGATTCACTCTCATCAATATCCTTATCTGGATCCTGTTCGGCAGCTTCTCTTTCTTGTTGCTGTTTCTTCCAAAGTTTGGCCATTGCCAGCAGCTTGAGGTTGGGCTGGTTGGCAGCATCCTCTGGAAAGATGTAGTCATAGTATTCTTCCCAGCCAGCGTCAGACTGCGGAAGTAAATACAGCAGTGAAAAGGTGAGCAGACACAACTGGAGCACGCTTCATTCAGAAGGGAGAGTGAAGGATGTCTGGGAAGCGTACAAGTCAAATTGAGCTGTTTACAAAGCAACATTAAATCCTGCTGTAGAAGCAACAAAAAGCTGGGCCTAAATGAGTGACTAAGTAGCCACACCACACTAGCTCACCAAGGACTGAACAAGTGGAAGAAAACTAAACATCTAAGCACAGGCAATCAAAACACACAGCACCTCAATCGCCTTGCATTTGAGTTTTAGGGGCTGGAGAGGTGGCCCAGCTGTTTAGGGCACTTGTTTCTCTTGCAGAGGACCCAGATCAGGTTTCTAGCACCTACATGGCAGTTTACAACCAGTAACTCCAGTTCCAGGGAATCCAGTGCTGCCTTCTGACCTGAGAGGGCACCAGGCATGCATGTGGTACCCATGCAGGCAAATCACTCTTAAAAATGATTAGTTAAAATCTGAGTTTTACTAAATATTCAGGAGCAGAGAACACATAGCTGTGTATTACTTGGACGCCTAGCTCTCCCCTCCTCATTCCCAGCTGAGCATGGATTCCACTGTCCTAAAATGCAGGCTCTCAGCTCCTACCTTCTGCCCGCCACCCCAGTTATAAAAACAACCAGTAGGTCATCTTCAACCTAAGTCCCTCAGGTCCACCTGTCCAGATGCCAGCGATCTAGTCATATAAGTCTTACATGGCTCCCACCAAACTTGCTCTACCCTACAAAGCCTTCTTAGGACTGGTTCCTCTAGAAGGTGAAGCTCCCCACCCCAACGCAGACTCCCCCCTCTACAAACACCAGGCCTCAGGCCACTCCCAGACCCCACCTTCACTCACAAGTCTCTGCTTCCACACTGTCCCTCTCTCCACCCCTGGCTGTCTACACTACAAGTGGATCCGTAGATCCAGGTTGTCCATTTCTGCTTTTAGGGCTGATCAAATACTACTTCACTGCACACGTTCGTTCCACAGTCAGATGCACTCTCACTCTTTCACAGGAGACGAGCACGCCCCAGACCTGAGCCCT
The DNA here is from genome assembly GCA_907169655.1 of Acomys percivali. Taxonomy (NCBI): domain Eukaryota; kingdom Metazoa; phylum Chordata; class Mammalia; order Rodentia; family Muridae; genus Acomys; species Acomys percivali. The sequence goes on along the minus strand of OU015742.1, from coordinate 3,963,885 downwards.
TACCCCGTCGTCGGCCTGGACCTTTCTCCGCTTCTTGACCTTTTCCGGCATGAGTCTGTCTACTCTCTCCTTGTCTGACACTGTTCCAAATTCATCTTCAAAACCTCGCCAGGATTCCAGCAACATAAGCCTCTCTTCTTTCTCTTCACAGTTTCTCATGGTCTTGTTAGCCTCTTCATAAATCTGTCTGCATTTAGCCACACTTCCTTCTTTCCCTGAAGATAACTCAAACTGAGCAAAACTGATCCATACCTTTAAAAAATTAACAAATAGGGGAGAGAGAGAGAGAGAGAGAGAGAGAGAGAGAGAGAGAGAGAGAGAGAGAGAG
>OU015742.1:3942612-3957286 GCA_907169655.1 Acomys percivali | reverse complement strand
CATCTACAGCAGCGCCATCCCAGAAAGCCTGACAACACTAGCCATCTACAGCAGCGCTGTCCCAGAGAGCCTGACAACACTAGCCATCTACAGCAGCACCCACCTTCACTTCTTCTTCATACTGGAATCTCCGTTTGCTCACGATGATATCTTCTATACCCCTCCGGTCGCCAAACTTCTTCTCAAAGATGGTATAGTTTTTAAATAGTTCTTGGGCCTCTTGTTTTGAAATTCTGTCCAGGGCATATTTGTAGATAACTCGTACCCTTTCAAACTAAGAGCAGGTTAGAAGATCATTGTCTAAAGCACAGTCTTTTAGCCACACCTTGAGAACAACTGCAGCCTATTACTTGTAAATGAAAATGTGAGGCCTCGATCAGGAAGGCCTAATATTCTTATTTTAGTTTCATATTTAATACTGTCACGAGCTGAGCTTCTGCGTTCTCCTGCCCCATCCTGAGTCCTTTCCCAGGCTCACAGGCAACACCTCCATGACAGACCTGCTCACCCGCGAAGCCCCATGAAGTCTGCCTTGGCTCCCCTCCTGCTCCCCTTTCCTTTCCTGACTCTTTGACCCAGTGCTGCTGCTCGTACCTGCTCGCCCTGCTGCTGACCCAGAGCACCTCAACCGTCTCACTGACTTGCTGGTCTTATCCTTGCCTCCTTGGTGGTGAGTGCTGATGGTCAAGCCCACAGCTTCACCCGCTGAGCGGCATCTTCAGCCCTCCCCAGCTCCACCCTGGCCCGACCCTGCCCCACATCCAGTCACTGTCCCACTCAAAACCCTCTAGTCTTTGCCCCCCAGAAAGAAGCTGGTGCCTCCAATTCCCTTATTTTCTGTGTATACCAAGGAAGAAAGGAGGCGGCTTATTTGTGGGGCAATCTGTCTCCATTCTGCCTTGTTTCCTCTAGCTGAGGGCACTGGATCTTTTGCCTCCCCAGCTTCTTATTTATAAGGCCCTTGAATCAGGACTCCAAATGACTCTCATCGGTTTATAAGTGGACTTCAGTGTTTGCGAGCCAAGGTCATAAGTACTCTAAGGTGGCTTCAAGGTTATCCTCCTGCCTCAGCCTCAGACTAAGTCCTCAGTTTTCTGAGAGTTGGGATGATAGACACCTAATTCCAGATGTTCCTGTTTAAAGGCCTGATTTTCCAACAAAGCAAATGAAACCAAGCCAGCTATCATACATGACCACTCCACTCCAATCTATAGCTCAGCAATGCATGCACGCTGTTCTGCATAAATTATTTCTGTGTCTAGAAAATATTTTCTCTATGGATAAGTGAACAAAATAAAGCAGAAAAGAGCTCATTATGACTTACTTCTTTCTGATTTTCCTCAAATTTAGCGAAGGCCACATACAGGTGCTCGTCCATATGCTCATCCCCAAAGAACTCCACTGCTCTCTCGTAGACCTTCCTCGCATGGGCAAAGTAAGCATGCTTCTCCTCAAACCGTGCGTACTTGATCCAGTTCTTCACAGCGGGGTGCACAAGCACAAGTGCAGGGAGTGAAGGAAAGCTCAGGCCAGCCCTGGAGCCTCAGAGTGGCTCTGCACATGCACACAACTACACAGGCTTAGTGCCCTGAGCATCCTACAAATTCCAGCAATTCAAAATACAAGTGGAAGGTGATGAAACCCACACAAAGGGGTCTACCAACTCCCCCCAGTCTGTGATGTCAGGGTCACGGTGCTCACTTGAGCTGCCTTCAGGGTGGACTCAGTATTGTAGCAGTGGGACACACAGAATGAGTCTGGAGCCAAAGAAAACCCCCAACCTGGCTATAAGCCAGGTGATCTTCAACAAGTCATCTGTCTCAGTTTTTTCATGTGGAAAGGGAAAAATAGTACCAACCTTGCCTATCATTGTTTTATTAAATGAGGAAATGCTTATGAGACTTTGCACTTTCTGGGCAAAAGACCATGGCCATTACATTAGATGCTCAGTAACAGCAGTCCACCCAAATGAATGAAGCCATCTGCCACAAAGAGAAAGCTGCGATCTAGCTAAAGCTTCACTTGCCATTTTATGAACAGGCACATCAACCTTCCTTCAAGGAGCCAGTAACTTCCACAGTGAAAATACACTCAGGAGTAGCAGAGGTGTTAAGAACATCAATTCTGAGGCTGATTTCCTAGGTCAAATACACACACGTCACCACCTAAGACCCTGATCAAGTTACCGAGTCATTCCCGGTCTGTTTCCGCACCTGTAAAATGGAGCAGTTCCTGCACTGCTTAGGGTTTCACCCACTACAAACCAAGTGCTTCTCAAGCCTCTGCTAAGCCACCATGAATGTAGAGACAACGTAAGATCTAAATGTTGCGCAATCAGGTTCTCACTGTTTGCAGCAGTTCTGTAAAGCCAGTAAGAACTCTGAATGCCAAACCACTGATCCTAGGAGGAATGTGGATCCATCTCCCACAGGCCAGAGTTTTAAATTCTAAAACCAGCACATCTTAGCTATTTTCCTGTGTGTGTACATGTTCTGTGTGTGTGTGCATGCACATGAACATACGTGCATGGGTAAGAGGCCAGAGGCTGACCTAGGTATCTTATTCAATTGTTCACCTTATTTTTTGAGATGAGGCCTCTCACAGCCTGGTGCTCACCTATGCAGCTAATAGTCCTTTCCCTCCCACCCCAGCACTGGGATTACAGATATGTGCAGAGGTCATCTATTTACATGGCTGCTAGGGATCCAAACACAGGCCTCTGTGCTTGTATACCAAGCACTTTATCAACTAAGCCATCTACTCATGTGCGATGTGATTCTGAGCATCAACAACTAGCCTTGGGCTGTCTCATTATAGATGTCAGAACTGTTCCACTGGCTTCAGAGAGGGAGAATGCCTCTTGTGGACACAGTATGGGCCTCTCATGCCTTCACACTCAGGCATCACTATGTACAGCTGCAATGGACTTCAACTGCATGCTGAGCGACACCAAATGTTTACAGTCCTATACATGTCCTACAAGTGGCTGCTAAAGTGTGGCACTTATTAATTTGAGGATTCCAAACAAATTTTAACATGTGTGGCAATGTGCAAATAAGGCACCTCTGGGTGATGAAGACCACAGAGCTGTTTCTAACAGGGCTTTCACAAACACTATCCTCTAGCTGTTCTGTTTTCTGTAGTGCTGGATCCTAAACCCAGGGCCTCAGAATAACGATAGGCAAGTGTATACACTTAGCCTTCACCATATTTAGTTTTAACTTTTCTTATACAGAAAGGACACATGGCCTCAAGGAACTAAATGACTCTGGAGACACAGCTAGTAAGTAGTAACCCTCTGCATGACCTCTGCATGACTTCCAGTAGCAGTGCTAATGATCAACACAGGCCTCTGGTTCTAGCAGCCAGGCCTTAGTGCAAACCCCGAACACGAACCCACAATATCACTGAAAGACTCAAGTCACCCAGTCCACAAATTCTTATGTGACCAATTTCTATCCCCACAGAAAACTGTGAAAGTGATGAAACTGGCCTTCCTGACCTCCGGTGTCACATTAATAGCTTTACTGGGACATCTTTTGGGGAGGTAGACACCCACGACAACCACATGCCACTAATACTTCGCTCAAAGGATATAGCGTTCATAAATGGTGCGGGCCCGCTCCACCTCTTTGTATCTGAGCTCGAAGTTGATGTAGGAGTGCCAGGCCTGCTCCTCGGGCTGCCACTCCATCCAGCGCTCAAACACCTGACGGGCACCAGCAGCGTTGCCCAACATCTCCTCCATGTACGTGTACTTGTACCTGACAGAATCATCCAAAGATGCCGACTGTGGTCAACATGACTTAGGGGAAAAGTAAGCTTTGATATTTCCCATGTTTTGCTAAATGCAAAGATTTAAGGGGTTTTGTTTGTTTTGTTTTTGTTTTTTGAGACAGGGTTACTCTTTGTAGCCTTAGCTGTCCTGGAACTTACTCTATAGACCAGGCTGGCTTCGAACTCAGAGATCCACCTACCACTGGCTCCCAAGTGCTGGGATCAAAAGCGTGCACCACCACCACATGGCCAATTTTAAGTTTTATTTTTCCAAAATGTTAAAGCAAATGTTTTCTTATTAAAATATAAGCCTTAAAAAGAAAGAACCATGGGGAGAGGGGTTTACTGCCTAGTTCATTAAGAAGTTTCTTACGAATAAAGGATTATACTCATCATTTAAGTTTTGATTACATAGCTGTAAAACATTAGGATTATGACTCATAGATTACATGACAATAAAAAACTATCTATTTTAAGAAAAAGTAGAATGTGAAGTTCAACATATAAAATTATAATAATTGCAAATAAGACCAATACACAAGCAAGTGGTACTTTTCTTGTTCACAAAGACTGCTTCGCGCAATCAGCAACTTACCAGAACTGGTTGACTCGCGGCAGAGTTGTTATGGCGCGGTCCCAGATATTCCGGGCATGGTTGACCTGGCGGTTCTTCATTTCCATTTCTGCATATTTCAGCCATAGTGTAATATTTCTGTAGTCAACATCTAAAGCACGCTCGTATATGGATCGAGCCCTTAACAGATAAGATGGAGAGCATCAAAGCCAGTGTCTGTAAGAGCCACAACAGGCACCTCAAACTGGGGCAACATCCTCCTATGTTGCTAAAGTCTTATCATGAGCCAAGGCCTGGTCATGAAAAGAGGAAAAGTAATGATGTCCTCAAGTTACTGAATAGTCTGTTTGTTTGTTTTTGTTTTTTGATACAGGGTTTCTTTGTGTAGCCTTGGCTGTCCTGGAACTCTCTTTGAAGACCAGGCTGGCCTCGAACTCAGAGAGATCCGCCTGCCTCTGCCTCCTGAGTGCTGGGATTAAAGGCGTGCACTACCAGGCCCAGCAACTTTTTGGTTTTTTTGAGACAAGGTTTCTCTGTGTAATACCCCTGGCTGTCCTGGAACTCTCTTTGTGGACCAGGCTGGCCTCAAACTTATAGCAATCCACTTGCCTCTGCCTCTGAGTGCTGGGATTAAAGACACGAGCCACCACACCTGGCTCTTACAGTACTGTCTTAAAGGGAGACCAGCTTGTGATTATTTCATAATGTCATGACCATTACAGTCAGGATCTGCACAGGAAGCAGCGAGAGAAGTGGCAATGCTTGATGGCACAGGCTAAGCAGCAGGAACTCCAGAAGTGAGAATGTAAGAGGGAGCTCTAGACTGTTCAGAAGCCAAGGCTGGTGAAGAATGGTGCCTTCACGAGGTCAAGGCAGACGGCAAACAAATGTCACAGCACAGGGCAATGGTGTGCCCGGTCACAGCGGCCTAAGGGAGAATGCAGAAAGGCTGCCAACTGGAAGTGAAGGCCATAGTTTTTATCTCAACAACAGATTTCAGCCGAACACTTTTTATTTTGAAATACGAGTACTCAGAGAACAGATAAAACACTGTTTCTTTACCACAGGAATGCTGGCAGCAAGCCCCACATACAGAACCTGCAACACTCCACAGATGCCCTTCCTGTGCCCCAAGGTCCCTCAGAAGAACCCTCAGGCTCCACGGGGCAGAAGCTGGGCCCAGTCCTGTGCTTTACCTTCCTTAGTTTCTCACGTGCTGCTTTACGGAATCTTTACATACAAACACTACAGTCCCAGCAATTTTACCTTTGAATTTCCTTTAGACTCTCTTCCCACTGTGCATATTTTATCCAGTTACTAATCACAGTCCTATTTTTTCTTATGTTATCTTCAAAAGTCTGAAAGGCAAAAAAAAAAAAAAAAAAGGGGGGGTATAGTAAGGAGAAAATGACTTTGCCTTTTGCCTTGTAAGATCAGTTATTCATTTCATTCTTTTAAAGACAAATTATGGGGACTGGAGAGATGGCCCAGGGATTAAGAGCAATAGCTGTACTCCCAAAGGACCCAGGTTCAATTCCCAGCACCCACAGGACAGCTCACAACTGTCTGTACCAGTTCCAGGGGGCACAACACCCTCAAACAGACACACAGGCAGGCAAAACACCAACGCACACAAAACAAAGTAAATTCTACCTTAGATGTTAAGGAACAAAAAGCTTCCTAGAGAAGGTTACAGTGACAGGAGTTTCTCTAAAGTTTATGTAGACAACAAGAAAACCACAGCTGTGCCCATTGGAGGAAGAGCTGTTGTTGCCCATAACAGCAGCTAGTCCTTTAAGGTGCTCTGCTCTCATTCTTAGTAAGAGAACAGTTTTCAACATTGCCTTCAAGTGTTCTCAGTAATGCACAGAACTTCACATTTAACTTCTACAATATTAATGGATTAAATAATCCCAAGTATCAGCCTGAGGTCAAAACCCACAGGCTCGCTCAGAGTTCTCTCCCAGGCCCTGGCTCCTACTGTGGGCCGTGACAGGGACCGAGGTGCACCTTACAGACTCACCTTCCTCTTCCGTAGTTTGTAGTCGTTTAACTCTTCCTCATCTGTGATCTTCTGCTGAGGTGGAGGCGGGAGGAGCTCAAGCTCGCGCTCTTTAGCCTCTCTCAGGAGCTGCTCGGCAGTTATCTGCACCTCGGCGGGAGCTTTATTTTTCACCTTTTAGGAAAAAAGACATTTCTGCTTTGGGTAGTGCTCTCCACACAAGATTTTAAAACCCGACACACTTCTAGGATAGGTGTGAGTCCAAGATGTCCTCTTTGAACGACCTGTTCGATTCTCCGTGAGACAGAACGGGGTGGCGGTTCTGCATTTTCCATATAATACTTGACATTATTACTGTAAGTCCGTGGTGAAAGTCTCAAGAGAAACAAGTGACAAAACGACAGCAACTTTTCCCTTGTAAAAGAGTAGAAAAAGCACCGCCTCTTCATTATAAGCTGTTTACAGAATTTCTCTATTTATTTTAGCCCCTCTAGCGGACAGATTGGTTCGCCATGCTATTTGAAGCCAGCTGAAACTTATTTACTAAGTTCCCGTCACTAGCCTGTAAGGTTCTCAAGCGCATGGAGCTGTGCGGCCCGACACAGTAGCTACAAGTCGAACATGTTCGCATCTATTTGGACCCTAAGTGCAAATATACTGTTCTAATTTGCTTTTTTTTTTTTTTTTAACTGCTGTGATAAAACATCGACAACAAAAGCAACTTGGGTAGGAATGAGTCTATTGGCTTACACAGGGGAGGGCAGGGGCCTGAAGGCAGGTGCGGATGCAAAAGCTACGCTCAGCGGCTTCCTCACACTATTCAGGACCCAGGCATGGCACTCTCCGAGAAAGCTGGGTCTCCACATCAATCCTTAATCAATAAAATGCCTTATAGACACGCCTACAAGCAATCTGATGGAGGATTTTATAAACTGAGGTTTCTCTTCCTAGATAACTTTTGCTTGTGTCAAGCTGACAAAAATCTAGCCAGCACACCTACTCTGGCTTTTATGACTCAGGATGGGAAAAAGAAAAAAGAAAGAAGGCTACCTACCACATTAGACTTTCCCCCCCGTGGTTCTTGCGCACAGCATAGTCTGCGGTACTTGGATACATCTATAAAGGTTGCCATTTCGCCTTTCCACCAGTTTCACTGGCGTGCTGTTGCCCCGAGTAAAAGTGAGGGATCCCCAGAGATTAGCAAGACTAAGAATTTGCCGAGCCGAACCTATGCCTCGCATTACAAAAATGCGAGGTGACAACAGAAGAGCTGAGCTCCCAGCCCGGAGTCTCTGGTGCACGACTCCGCACACGCTGTGCTGGGGCCCTTCGTGGTCCGCCTACCTTGGCCACTTTAGGAATCCGCTGTTTCCCGGCCGCCGTGGAAGCCGCCATGTCTGCAGCCGCAGTAGGCGAGCGACCCTGGCCCACACCCGGGAGTTCAGAAGAGCGACTCAGGTCCGCGGAGCCAGCCCACAACAAACTAGAGCCCGGAACCGGAACCGGAACTCGCCACGGCGACCTTTGACCGCCGCACGAGTCAGGCGGAACGCTGCGTCGTTAACGTAGCAACCGTTTTCGCGTCCTCCGTAGAGAAGCGCGGCGTGTTGGAGCTGAGGGTGAGGTGGGTAGCACGGGCTGCGCCGCAGGGACTTGGGGCCCGGGCGGCGGGGTCGCAGCCAGGCCTGACTCGGCGATGCGTGCAGCTGTGGGCAGTAGCACCTGCGTGGGGCGTGGGAGTCTATCTAGGACGTGGAAACTAAGAAGAAGGGGGAGGAGCCGCGGAGGAAACCACAGCCCCGCAAGCAGCTGCCCGAGGAGCAGCGGTGGATGCTGGGATTTGTAGTTTCTGACCCCACGCCCCCTCGTCTAGGGTTTCTCCTGGATTGGGCCAAGATAATGATCTTGAAATGTGGATTTTTAAATGAAAAGAGATACTGCTGAAACAGGATGTTAGAGAAAGATGGAGAAATAAGTCCGTAACAAAGCGCCTACCAATATGATCGGAAACTGTTGTGTAAATTTTTAGTCTGTGAATTTGTTTTCATTATTTCAATTCTTCTAACTTTCTTTTTTTGTTGTTTAAGATTTATTTATTGTACATGAGTGTTTTATCTGCAGAAGAAAGCGTCAGATCACGTTATAGATGGTTGTGAGCCACCATGTGGTTGCTGGAAATTGAACCCAGGACCTCTGGAAGAGCAGACAGTGCCCTTAACCACTGAGCCATTTCTCCAGCCCAAATTCTGTTATCTTTAATGCCCTTGGCTGTAAAATGATAGAGGTACTTATTTCCTTAAGATTAAAGAGAATAGTCCATGTAAAGTGCTCATTAGACATTAGTATGTATCATACTTGATGTACATTCAAATTCAGAGTGATGGAGCATATAGTTAAGAGAATTTTATTTAGTTAAAACTTTTTAGAGAAGTTTGGGATTGACAGCAAAATTCAGAGGGAGGTGAAATTTTTCTACCCCCTCCTTCACCACCCCAAAGGCCTCTCTACTATGCATTCCCCGCCAGGGCAGTTTATTGTCAGTATCGCTGAATTTACCTTGACGCATTATCAGTTAAAGGCGACTGTTTATGTTACAGATCACTCTTGTACAATCTGTGGTTTAGAACAAAGGCAAGACAGTCTGTATCCACTGTTTAATAACCTACAGAGTTTCAAGCCTCTGTCTGTCAGTACTTTTTTTTTTAACTTTTAAAAAATTATTCCTTCTTTGAGAGTTTTGTGTTTTGACCATATTCACCCCTCAGCTTTCCCCGGATCTACTCCCCTATCCTAACTTTGTGACTTTCTGTTTTTAACCTTTTAAAACTAATCTATGCTGCCCAAATATTCTTGGATATGTAGTCTTCCAGTGAAACGTGGTCAGCTTACGAGGATGCAGCTAAGAATCCCTAGTTTCCCCAGTGCCTGGTGTGTGATTGTGTGCCCAACTCTTCTTTGGGGGATTTGGTCTGGCTTGAGTTTGCACAGGTTTTGTGGTGCCCTGCTGTGCCCAGATGTATTCTGTAGTCACCCACTGCCTCTGGCTCTCATGCCTTCTACCTCCTCTCCAACAATGATCCTGAGCCTTGGGAGGTGGGGAGAGGGGCACTGGCACTTAGCTAGGTAGCAGGGGTGCGTGCAGTACTCTTTTTTTTTTTTTTTTAATGTCTTTAATGCTTTTGTTCTTTGCAGATGATTAGAGTCAAATGTCTTTTTAGATTGGTGTCCTTCATTTATTAACATGCATTTAAGCTTCTATCTTTATAAGAGGCTTGATGAATCATTAATAGGTTTTTTGTTGTTGGTGATTTTTGTTTGTTTGTTTGTCTTGGTGTTGTTTTTTGAGGCGGGGTGAGTAGGTGGCAGGTGGGTGGGTGTCTTACTGGGTGTCCCTGGCTGGCTTGAAACTCACAAAGATCCACCTACATCTGCCCCCGAAGTACTGGGATTAAAGTCTTGCACTACCACACCTGGCTATAGATAACTGTTTAAGAGAATTTCCAGTGTTGCCCAACTCCTAGTATTTGGAAAATATATGTATGTCATACTGTAAGGGTCCAAATATTGCTGAAGGAAGACCCCAGACTCAAATAGTATGTAAAGACAAAGAGCATTTGTTTATTCTGCAGAAGCAGCCAGCACACAGGGGTGATCATCCATACAAAATGGCAGCAACCTTGAGGAGGAGGAGCTCCCAGGCTCTTCTAAAGGCTTCTAGGGGAATCCTATCTGTGCCTACATGACTCTAACTGAGCTTGGCCAGTGCCTGTGGAGGACAAGTGACTCTAGCCACGGACCTTTTAGCAATGTCCGGTCCTCTCAATACTATCACATCTCTTCTTTCTAAACCTTTTTTTTTAATTTAATTTTCCAAACTACAAATGACTATAGCCAATAGCAAAATGTGTGCCATAGCTCTAAACCATATCGCCCAAATATTTAAAATGATCTCATTTCCCAAATATTAAATAAATTGAGATTACTTTTACTGCTGTCCTAAAGTGAAGCCACCTGACAGACTAATCACTGTTGAGAGAGCGTGGGGATACATGAGCTAATGGTCCAGGGTGTGGAGATGTTGCCTAGATACCAAGGTTTTCTTTCATTGCACATCGAAACGCTTCCATCCTGAGCCCATGCTTCCACCAGGCACCAGCCGGGTGGATCTAAGGTCGGCACGCGAAGTTCTCTAGTTAACCACAATAGCCACCGGGACAGCAAGGCTTCGCAACACTGACCACATGGCACGTGGAGAAACGCTTCTGTTCCCACCCTGTTGTGGGATAAGCAACAGCCCTGCTTAGACTTGGCCACATGGCTTGCTAAGTGTCTGAGCTACAGAAACATCTGGACAGCTTCAGTGATAATTTATTGTTGTAAAATGTGAAATTGTTAAGAAATGAATGAATTAGATGGGCATGGTGGCATGTGCCTTTAATCCCAGCACTGGGAAAGGCAGAGGCAGGTTGATCTTTGTGAGTTCAAGGCCAGCCTGGTCTACAAAGAGAGTTCCAGGACAGCCAAAGCTACACAGAGAAACCCGGTCTTGAAAAACCAAAAAGGAAAAAGGAAAGAAAGAAAGAAAGAAAGAAAGAAAGAAAGAAAGAAAGAAAGAAAGGAAAAATGAGTAAATTGGCATTTTTGATTCCTCTGTTTCTATGAGCTTGGGCAATATGAAACTACCCCCAGGAGCCATGTTTGCCTTGGGGGTGCTGATAAGCTTCTGTAAGCTGTGAAGTTGACAGTGGGAAGGCCACTGGAGGACTTCGGGCTGTCACCTTGCCAACTTTCCACTTCTCCTGGTTAACTCCGTCCTAGACTTGTGACTGAAGGTTTGCAGTTAAGGGGAAACTAGTACCAGTTTGACCAGAGTCCCCGGGGAAGAGCAAAGAGAGGGCGTGGCAGAGGCAGTGCTGGCTTGAGATGCCTGTGGTTTCATTTCTGACCAAGTGTGTGTGGCCTCAGCCAAGCTGCTTCTCTCCCTGGGTTTTAGTTTTCTCAACTGAGGATGAGCGCAGGCCATTGTTTCTTCAGGGCCCTGCAGCATTCAAGTTCTTTGGAATATCTGAACAACTTTTTAAAAAGTGATATGATACATCTTCTGATAGAAATCACACATACTATATAATTTCATTTCTATGATGTTTAAAACTCAGCAAAGATCGACTGTGTGCCATCGGTGCAGGAGCCTGACCCTACAGGGCAGCTCTCCATACTGTTCTCTGAGGACTGTGATGGTGCCAAGTTGATCTCCCTGTTTTCTTTTTCTTTTTTCTTTTTTAAAAAGATTTACGTATTTATTATATACAAACCGTTCTACCTGCATGCCTGCCTGCCTGCCTGCCAAAAGAGGGTACCAGGTCTTACTATAGATGGCTGTGAGCCACTCTATGGTTGCTGGGAATTGAACTCAGGACCTCTGGATGAGCAGCCATGCTCTTCCCCTCTGAGCCGTCTCTCCAACCCGACTTCTCTGTTTTCGGTTGGCTACTCAGTATGTAATACTTCTTCCCTATGAAGAAAAGGGAGGGAGGAGCAGAGGGAAGGAGAGAGAGAGACGGAAAGAAGAGGCAGACCAGCTTTGCGATGGACAGGGAAAGCTGAGACCATTCTGTGGGCTGCTGTTCCTGTCAGCAGCGTTGCCTGGTGGAGAGGGCCTGTTGCAGTGGGTGTGCCATCCTCTGGCAGAATGCTACGTCATGGTGGGAGCTTAAGATAGAGGAAGTCTGTTCATCTCATGGTGGCCAGAAAGCAGCAAGAATGAAAGCAGGGGACCAGCTTTCTTCCCTTCAGTGATCTAATGTTCCACCGTGTCTCAGGTGTGACACGAGTCGGTGGCTGAACCCTGATTCGTGAGCTTTTGAGGAGACATTTCCAAAGCATTATAACGGGCATGGTGACTCCTCAGGAGACTGTTTAAGCAAGCATGTGCTTCCTTTCTAACTACAAACTTGGAATTTTTTTCTGTCTTATAGAACCCCTCAAGACTGCTATCGTTCAGGGTCCCAGTTCCAGAAAGGCAAACTCTCTGGAATGTGGGCACATCTGTCCATGTTGTCCTTGTAACACGACTGTGTGCCACCATGGTGGCTGAAGTCAGTCAACCATCCCTTTCAATATCTAAAGCAGTTTTACTGTCATCGTAGAAAGTTCTAGACAGGCCAGTTCTGAGTTCATTTTCTAGGAGAGCAGCGTTTGAGCAGGTTTACAGTGACAGTTGTTGCAGCCAACCACCTGAGAAAACGTGCCTGTGAGTACCCCTGAGTACTGTGCATGCCTTTACTCTGACCCTGTGGAATTAACTATCCAGTGCTGTGTGTATTGTAACTGAAGTAGCTTGTCATCTCCGATTAATAACAGACCTACTCACCCCTCTCTTGGACAGGAAGAAAAAATGTCCGTACTCACTTCTCCCAGAGGGAAGGCAGAGGTGGTTCACTGCCGAAGAACAGAATCCCAGGATATCCTCTGTATCAAAAGCCTCATTAGAAAGTCTACCCAGAGGCTGTTTGGGAGGCTCAGCATCATCTATCTCCTGTGAGTATGTAGCTACATGAAGGCCCAGAATGCTTTTCAACTTTACTACAGAGCTGGGGATGTAGCTTAGAGATACAGCTTTTGCTCAGCACGTGAAAGGCCCTGGGCTCCGTTCCCAGCCAGAAAATAGCCACAGTAGCCCATTTAAAACCCTTCTCATGTACCAAAAAAGGGATCCCACTCTCTCACTCTCATGGAACTCTGAGCGGGCAGTTCACCGGACAGTGACAAATGCCTACCAAGAAGTCTAGGGGACAACCAACCTCCTGTCCTCTAACAGTGTGTAAAGTGAGCATGTCTCATGGGCTTCAGAGTCAAGCAAACTTGAGGTGAAACCTCAGCTGCCCCACTTGCTAGTCCAGTCAATTCGGGCACATTATTAACATGACCAGCTTTTGAGACTCCGCTGTCAGTCAGGCTCTGTGCCCTACAGGGTTATGTCCACTGTCAGTCAGGCTCTGTGCCCTACAGGGTTACGTTCTCTCAGGTACCTGCTATTATTTCCATTTTATGGATGAGAGTGGGGCCTGCTGAAGGTCAGGCTTACATAAGTAGCCTAGCCCAGTTTGGTCTTCACCACCACTGCTAAGATGTTCTTCTAGGGCTGGAGAGATGGTTCAGTGCCTAAGAGCACTGTCTGCTCTTCCAGAGGTCCTGAGTTCAATTCCCAGCAACCCCATGATGGTTCACAACCATCTGTAATGAGATCTGATGCCCTCTTCTGGTGTGCAGGCACATATACGGGCTGAACACTGTATACATACATAATAAATAAATAAATCTTTAAAAAAAATAGTTAAAGGCCAGCCTGGGTTACATAGCAAGACCCTTTCTTAAAAGTAAAATAAAACGGTACATGTTAATGGTTGAAAAATAACAAATAGATTACTTACTGGCAAATGATTTATTCTTTGCTTTGTTTCAATATTTATTCTTTGATAATTTTGGCCATGTACATAATATGTCTTGATCGTGTCTACCCAACTCCCCTAGGACATCACATGCATGTCCCCCGTCCATTTCCAATCCACTGAGTGAAGGAGAGAGGAACATGTTTTTTGTTTAGATCACAAGTGGGGGATGAGAAAAAGACTTGTGAAAGAGCAGGTGATGTTTATCCCCTTAGAAGTTGAACTACCATGTGGGGGAGATTGGTTGCTAACCAGCTGAAAAACATCCTTAAACAAATTTGAAGAGGAGGTATAAGTATGAGCCAAAAACAAGAGGCGGAGCCTTTGGAGACTTGGGATAGTTTTGGCTGTTTGTCACTCCACTTCGAGATGCTCCTAGAGAGAACCACTCGAGGGAAGGCTTCGGGGCTCCAGTTGAGGTTCCAGGTTCTGGTTGCTCCAGGTTCCAGCAGAAAAAAATCCTGCCAGGAGAATCGTTCCTCGGAACTGATGTCCTTACGGTTTTGTTATTGTATTCCTTAATTCTCTTATCCTATTGTTTTGGTTAGTCGTGTTATAAGTGACGTACGCTTGGTTAATAAGTTCATAATAAAATATATTTATTAAGAAAATTGAGCCAGCAGCTGAGTCTAGTTATTTTTGCCTGCTGGGATGCTGGCTTGTCCTGTCTCCTCGGCCTTTATAGTTAATCGTAGCTGGGATGCTGGCTTGTCCTGTCTCCTCGGTCTTCCATAGTTAATTGTAGCTGGGATGCTGGCTTTTTCTGTCTCCTTGGCCATCTATAGTTAATCATAGCTGGGATGCTGGCTTTTTCTGTCTCCTCAGTCTTCCATAGTTAATCATAGCTGGGATGCTGGCTTGTCCTGTCTCCTC
>OU015742.1:3920394-3936518 GCA_907169655.1 Acomys percivali | reverse complement strand
GGTATCCACTGCCTCTGGGTTCCACATGCTATTCCACATATTATTACTAAATAACAATAATAACAACAACAACCTTTAAATAAGAGGAAGGAGGCAGCTGAGGGCTAGAGATGTAGCCTGGTGGGAGAGTACCTGCCTAGCATGGGTGAGACTCCAGGCTCAAAGTTCAATCCTGAGAGGGGATTGGGGGGTGAACTCAAGTGTGCACCCTCAAGCATTCCTCTGTTGTTTTGCCTGAAAGTTCCTCCTGACTTCCCGTAGTGATGGTCTGTGACCTAGAAGTGTAAGATGAAATATAAACCCTTCTCTCCCCCAGTTCTTTTGGTTCTGGTGCTTAGCACAGCAATAGAAAGCAACCTGGGGGCTGTAGGTGCTCAGGTTCTGTCTGACTCAGCCGTGGCACCTGTGCTGGGGCTTTAGCACAACTACCTAAGAATGCCAATAAAGCCGGAACTAAGTGCAGCTTTGCCACTGTGAGCAGGAGACTAGCCCACCCCAGTTTGCCCAGGACTTTGCCGGCTTTTAGCATGACGTCTCATATCCTGAGTGTCACCTCAGTCTCAAGCAAAGGACAGTTGGCCACTGTAGCTGTGAGTGTAGGTCAGCACAGAGGTATTGCTACCCTGGAGAAGGGGAGAAAGTGTGCACTAGATAGGTCTTCTGCCCAGTGTGCAAAGGGAGGAAGGCTTTCAGATGCTTACTGTGATAAACACAACACTACTGCGGAAGCCTAGGTTGATGACTTTATGTTCCCTGAGCACACCTTCCTGAACATTCAGCTGTCAGCAGAGCAGGAGGCTGAGGAGGGTGGCAGGCTGTTCCCTGAGCACACCTTCCCGAACGTTCAGCTGTCAGCAGAGCAGGAGGCTGAGGAGGGTGGCAGGCTGCCTTCAGCTCAGTTTCAGTTGTCTCTCATGTGTGACTTTTCACCGTTTTCACAGAGAAAAGGCCAACCTTGCTGTTACCCTCTGCAATGACAGGGAGGAGATCATGGCGAACGCCATCTTCTTGGACTATCCCAACTGGAATGTTGCCAAGCAGGATGACTGGATATCAGTGTTCCAGGAGCTTGACAGCGAGCTCCCCTGCACGGTAAGGAAGCACAAAACATGTTAGTTAGGACAGACCGACTGTGGAAGGGAGGGCCTGGGCCCACACGGTGTCATTTCAGTTTCTGGGTCGAGAAAGCCAACACTCACGCTGAAAGCATTGTGACAGTTAAAAACAAAGTGATAGGGTGCTGGGGTCCAGGAGGCCGGCGGGGGTACGGCGGGGGTACGGCGGGTATATGACGGGTGTACGGCGGGTGTATGGTAGCCCCATCAGCCAGCTGCCCCCAAGGCCCCCCTCCTGCTCTTAAGTTAGCAAGAGCTGCAAGTAAGGAATTCATGTGTCAGCATCCCACTGATGTGTGTGATATACCAGGAAGGCCCCTGTCGCCTAGGCAGTTGCCCTAGAAACGACAACAGAGCTTCAGACTTAGTCAGGTTCTATGACATTTAAAGTGCCCTGGTAGAGTACAGTGCCTTTGATTTCAGGAGGCCATTATGGATTTGGAGTTTGCTAGTCCAGACTGGGATGTGTTGTAAATATAAAGTATACACTAGATTTAAAGTACTTAGTAGAAAAAAAATGAAGTATGCTATGAATGGTTCTTTTTATATAAATTATCCAGGTATGGTACCGCATGCCTGTAATCACAATAGCTGAAAGGCTGAAGCAAGAGGATTGCTGTGAGTTTAAGTTAGTGTTATAGAGTGAGTAACTAGCCAACCAGGTCTCTGTCACAAGACCTTGTCTCAAAGTAAATAAATAATCAAATATAATAATTTTCATATTTTGCATTAATTATGTCCTGAACATATTAGGTTAAGTAAAACATTTAAAATAAGCATGCTTACTCATCTTTATTCTTGTGTATATGTGTGCGTATGACTACGATATACATGTATATGCACATTCGTATGTGTCAATGTGGGTGCATATATGCTGTGGCATGTCCGTGGAGGTCAGGCCAACCTCAGCTGTCGGTCCTTGCCTCTTCCTTATTTGGGCCAGGCTCTCAATTTTGTTGTTTTTCAGCTGCACTTGCCAAGTCAGCTGGGCCTCAAGCTCCCAGGAATTTGCCCTTCTCCTCCCCCCATGCTCCTGTAGGAATGCCAGAAATCTAGACAGGTGTACTGCATCTCTGGCTTTTCTGTGTGGGGTCTAGGGATTTGAACTCACATCTTCATGCTTGCATGCAAGTGCTTTTACCCATGGAGCCATCTCCTTGGCCCCAACTCCACTCTTTTTCAATATCCTTGCCAGAAAATGAGGAATTACATTTTGGGTTGCATTTCTAAGTAACATTATTTTTCTGCTGAGCAGTCCTGATTAAGCCTTAATTAAGCATCAGTGTATTTTCTCTCTCATTAGTATTTGCAACTGAAGTTAGGGTTTTTGTCTTAAAGATGTTTAAAGAGTAAATCCTCAGTTTGGGGATGGATCAGGTAAGTAGGAAGCCATGTGCTCCGAAGCCATCCCTGTTCAGCCCAGAAAGGTTATAGTAACGGCATTAGTGCATAGAGAGTGCTCAGAGCCCTTTTGTGTGTTGTTGTCTGGACTTTGGAGTTTGTGCTGTTTGGGAGTTTTCAAGGCCACAGGTCAAGCTCACCATTCTTCTCTGCCAGTTCCTGGTGAGTGCTTCCGGGTCACATGTCCTGCGACAGAAGTGGAGGCAGCACAGGGCTATGTAATTGGTAACCCCAGGATACCTAGAAAACTACAGTCAGCTCCCTCCATCACCAGGTCCCACACTCATGGGTCCACCTGAGTAACAGTGAAAAGCATTTTGTAAACTTGTACATGTGTCAAACAAAGGCCGAGCTTCTCCTTGCTTCTCCAGACAGCACGTAGAACATCCGCTCAGGTCACACTTACACTCTGTTAAACATGGTCAGTAATGCACATTAGAGACATATGCCAGGGGTACACAGACGCTACACCATTGGACACAGGGACTGGAGTTGAGCATCCTTCGATTCTGGTGTCCACAGAGGTTCTGGAGCCGACATCTGAAACTGACACCAACCAGGGAGCAGCTTTACTAAAAAACGGAGGAACACGGCCAATGCAGGGACTTCTCTCAGCACTCAGCTACATCCGAGAGACAGCTGTTCTCCTGTAGGCCAGTTAGTCCCCAGAACACAGGGGATGAATCTCTTTTAAGACTCAGCTGCTGAAGGCCGAGTGAGTCTCTTGCTTCTCTGAGTCCTTAACTCCCCAGGTTTTCTGGATCCCGGGAGTAATAATTTCACATGGACTCTGGGAATGTTGAACAAAAAAAGCCTTTGGATTCCTAATGCGGCATCTGGCCTCCGTCCTTCAGTTTCATAAGAGAATCTCTCCCTGGTGTCCCATGAACAGAGCAGCAGCTGCTGGCTCAGGAGCCCGAGGGAAAGGGTGATTGCTTTTCACTTGGCGTAGACACCCCAAAGGCAAGACTCTGGAGTCCGTAATCGATTTCACTCCGCAGCAGGCCCTGCCCTGCCCACAGTTCATGCACGAGGGCAGCAGCAAGGGCTGGGCACTCCAGACGCAGAATCCTCGTTTCCTTAAATAATCCTGTGCTAGTCCAACAGAAGGCAGTGAATGAAGTGACACGCTGGCTTCACCTGCCCCTTGGGTGTCCTGCCACGTTGATGTAAGCTGTCAACCACTGGTGCTGCCCAGCTCTGCTCTGTCTGGGTCCAGCCTTTCACCTGTGTTCTTTTTCTCCTGCAGCCCCTGAACACACTGTTTATGCACTTCTTTGTGGCTGTGGACGAGTACGCCACTGGCTGCCTCAAGGAGATAATTCGGTGAGTGGAGGGCACCTTATAGATGGTGTTCAGGAAAGGCGCCTTATGAAATATTCTTCAAATGACATGAAGTTCTTTGGAGTATTTAATTTGCTTATAGTTTACCACAATATTAACCCTCTTACTTTTAGAGCAGCTGTATTTCTCAAAGAAAGTAATCTAATTCTTTATATTTGGTCTCCACCGAGACCCCATTTTAGATTGCTATCATTTGAGGCCAACAGGTAGTACAGTAATTTAAAGAAATGTATTGGATGGTCAGGAAGAAGTCAAGCCTCACAAACTTACATGCTTTCAAAATAAGATTTCCTTGGTCTTCTCTTCAGAAGCTCATATTGACATGACAGCCTGCAGAAACATCCAGAATAATAGGGTGTGTGGAGAGAAGAGGAGGAGGGCCGTGGACAGCCTGTGCAGACCTCGGGGTGGGGGCTGCGGGGTGGCTCAGCTTTCAAGTCGCTTTGTAATGTCACACCAGACCGTCCAGATGCCAGGTCAAAGGTTAATGTCAGCAGAAATCTGGTGTGCTGCTTGGACATCATGCCCTTTTTCTTTCAACCTCCACCAGACAGACAGGAGAGGAGCTCTTTGCAATCGAAGGAAAAGTAAAAGGGAAAGAAATAGCCTAGGAGACGCTCTGGCCTTGGCAGAGCAACTGAGCCCATGTGACTTTGCAGACACCTCGTGTTCTCAGGGGCAGGCAGAGTGAGTGCTTTGTTACTAACCCTGTCTCCCCCCCTCATCTTTCCTCCCCAGGACTGTGTTCAAGGCAGTTCCTGAACTGTACTTCATCTTCATCATAGTGCCAATGCATATGAACCTAGGTAAGGTCCCCAGCAGATGACAGGGGACTTAAGCTTCAAATAGCAGCTGTGGGAACGGGAGGAGATCGGCCACCAGACGTGAAGCATGTCCTGCATGTACTTTCTTCCTATGACCAGTAATGTGGAGTGGGGACCACATTTTGTTCTGAAATCCTAAAGTCATCCCTTGGTTAAACAAGGACACATTTCTCTCTTTCTGTGATGTAGGCTCAACTCTGATAACGGTATTTGACCAAGTCGGGAACATGCCGTGTCTGACCTACGATGAAGACTTTGCAGTGCACATATGTCACAGGCATAACCACTACCCTCAGCTGCACATTCGCAAAGCCAGGTACGGGTGGCACAGTGCCTGTGTGACACAAGCCTCACGGGATGGTACTTTTATAGGAGACTTTTTAAGGGCTCCTCAATCAGTTAGATTAAATTTTTATGATACTCATAACTTTGCTATGGAGATTCTTAGAGTCTTCCTGGATAGCATAATTAGTGAGACTGTCTTGCGGTTACATTTGGTTCTGTGTGGCTGCAGAGTTATGCATTTACTGATAGGGGCTTTTAAAAAGCAATCCTTAATCCTGCAGTAAGTAAGAAGACTTTCAAATAAAACAAACTGGAAAATGAATCTGTCTGTTTAGTTTTCCTACTAAAACTCACCTGTGTCCTGGTACTTAATGAATAATGATGCTGTGGTCTCCAAGAGGAGTGTTTCAGTTGCAGTCTTAACCATCAGACTCCCCAATGACATTCCCCCAGTGTAGCAGCTTAAGGGTATAGCTGTGGCAAAGTACGCTTTCCAAGATAGCCCTGTGTCATCTTTCACCCTGCTTCCTCCCCTACGGTATGACATCCCCAGGCCTCTTGTCATCTGGTGGCATGTGGGTGCCCTCTGCATGACTCTGGGAAGTTGGGAGTGCTCTCACCAGCACAGCTTGGTAGAAGGGCACACTAAATCTTGGAAGCTTCTGCCTGGTTCTCTTGGGATGCTTGTCCTGAAGGAAGTCAGCTGTATATCAGGAGGTCCTCCACCCTGAGGTAGCTGTGATGGAGAGGCCCCATGTTGGTTTGACAGTCAGTGCCACACAGCTGTGTGTGTAAGGCGTTGTGCACAGCCACTGAGGGATGGGGGCTGCAGGTGTAGACAGGCGGGGAAATGACCGTCCAAGAGATGAGAATGAAAACTTGTTTCAGATGGACTTTGTCAATTTGGATCAAACTTCAGGGAGTCTGACACCAGGTAGTTCATTGCCAGTATATTTAAACATAGTATAATTTGGGGGGAAAAAGTTTCCTGGTGCAATATAATCCTCAGTGCACAAGGAAGTGTGATTACATCAAAGCTGAACTCGGGTATATGTCATTTCTTCCAAGAAGAGTTCTGGAGAGAGGCTACCTGCTCTAGCTTAATAGTTTAAGGGAGGATCTGGGCTGGTCTCAGTCATACAGATAGCACAGAGGTCACTTGGGCTTTAGGCACCTCTGGTCCTGGGTTTGGGAGCTTGATATGGCCTGGCCCAACACATAGCAGATCACTGGGCTTTTAATAACCTCCGATTTCTGGCTTCCTGGAAAAATAGGTTATATGCTCTTTCGAAGGAAAGGACAATACCACATTTGGGGAATATTTTAGAAAAGCATCAGATTTGGCCATTTTACACGAGCAAGAGTGTGCAGTATTACAGCACAGCTTTAAGAGCGTGTGATGATGGCATTCTAGGTCGAGATTCTGATCTTGGTCCCACCACTCACCAGATGAGCTACTTTGAAAGAAAGAATTGATGCTATGGGGGCCACGTGCCTCTCTGTTAACTTTGTAGCGTGTTTCTACAGCACAGAACTGTTGCAACTGCGTATGACCTAGTGCAAGTCTGGCGCTTAGTTTACCTCTGATTACATGTAACAGTCCCAAAAAGCACTGGATATTATTTATTGCAGGGGCTGGGGCCTTGCCTACCGGGTGCAGTTTCCTGCGTTTAATTGCAGCACTGCATATATCACAAAGGGACAGAGAGTTTAGTGGAGGGGAGGGTCCTGTCTACATAAACTTGTAAGGATATTTAGTTTATAAGAGGGAAGAAAACAGAGAAACAAACACAGCCTCATTCATATGCCCTCTTCATTGAAGACTAGCCCGCTGAGTGTTTACTCATACACACTGTGGTACCTCCATGCAGCGGATGCAAGGCCCATCGCAGAGTGAGCTGCTTCTGCGGCCACAGCATGAATCAATTTCAGAAGATTCGTGCTGAATAAAAGAAGGCGGGGGGGGGGGCGGTATATTCCGATTACCTCAAGTTGTACGATGTATACAACAGGTGGAGCTAATTGCAGAAATCAGGTTGGTGGAAAGTGAGACTGAGAGGGACAAGAAGGGATTGTGCAGGGAGTGTGGCAGGCTGCATGCACTGACGGCTGCATGTGCAGTGGTCTGCGCGCATCACCCTTTATTCTGAAGATCATGCACTTTCTTATCTGTTATCACACCTCCATGAAAAAGCTAACTTAAAAGAAATGAAGACTTTGCAAAGAAGATGACCTCTTGAGTTTGGTCTAGGGGGGTGAATCAGAATTCAACCAAAGGGGCAGAGCGGGCGGTGGTGTGGAGGCAGGAGACTCTGGAATGGCCACCACCAGGCAGAAAGGCAGGTGCGGCTGTTCTTCCATGTGTGCGAGGAAGGGCAGCTCCCCAGCAGGGACATCCTTGGCTGCTCAGGAAGTTGCACTCCTTAAAGAAATTTTATTTATAACATATTCACAAATTGGCAGTTTTTAATGGGAAATTTTCACAAGAGAAATTTTTAGGGAATCTAATAAACTCTTATCTTAATTTTACTCTAAAATCTTTTGAGTTTGTCCCTGTTATTTTTACATTTACTATCTATGTATTTTACTATTTATTTTTACTATCTATTTACTATTATCTCTTAGTAAATGAACCATATTCTCAAATCACAAAACTGTTAGGAATTAAAATTATTTACAGCTAGGTACACACGCAGGAACTGTTGGCATCCCTCCCTCCAGAGATGTTCTGCAGCTGAGGATTCAGCCACATGCTTCCCACACAAATAACAACAAAACACACTGGCAGGCAGAGTGCTTGCTGTCTGTGTGTAAGGTCCTGGATTCAGGCTTAGATCTGCAAAGAACAAGTAAACCACTCAGATTTGGGGGGAGAAAACATTATCTCTGAGCCTGGTGTGTTGTTACAGGCCTGTACCCCAGCACTTGGGAAGCAAAAGCAGAAGAATCCTCAGTCAAAGCCCATCCTGGGCTACACGGAGAGGGTGTAGTCGGGTGGGGTGGGGTGGGCTGGGCTGGAGTGGGGTAGGGAGGGGTAGGGTGGGGTTGGATGGGGTCGGGGGACTGGTGAAATACCGGGGGTAGGATGGGGTGGGGTAGGGTGAGGTGGGGGCACTGGAGAAATGGCTCAGTAGTTAAGACCACTTGTTGCTCACAGCACCCATATGGCAGCTCACAACTGTGACTCTAGTTCTACAGGATCAGTGTCTCCCTCTGGCCTCTGTGGGCACTATTGTGATCACATGCTCTGTTAATGACGCACTTGCTCTAACAGCTAGCCCTGCTCTTTCCGAGGAGCTTTAGGCAGTTGATGGTTGCTGAGGGAGGGGATGGCATTTCCTTCAGGCCATTCCCCTTGTCCCTATAACTAACTTCTCTCTCATGCCCCTGGATGCAAGCCCAGCAAAGTCACTGGGTCACCAATTAAAAGAAAAAAGTGAAGGTAGACAGTGGGTTCTGTGGGGAAGAGGAAGACAGTCATTGGGAGTGGGAGGGGCAGGGAAGGTAATACGGGGTGTATAGATCAAAATGCGTCATCGTACGAAAACGCCATGCCCCATTCCATGGTCATACATAGCTTATGATAATGAAACCATTAAAAATGTATTTTGTTCTTTCTGATGACCTCCTGTTCCAGGATGGCCTGCCGTTGTGTAGCTAGAGTTCATTTACTTGTTAGTTACTTACAGAAATGGTAGTGGCTGGTCTTGATTGTCTCAATCTTGTTGCCCTAGGAGACTGTATTTGTGAGGGAGTTTCCGGCTAGAATTGCTAAGGTGAAGATGCCCGAGTGTGGGCAGCACCACCTGGAGGCTTGAGTGGAGTGAAAGGGAAGAGTGGGAGGCCAGGAGGGAGCAGGCCTCCTGAGGGGCGTGTCCAGTCAGCTCATCACAGCCCTCCCACCGAGACACACTGAAGCCTTGGTCCCTGGGAGCCAGAATAAGGTTTTCTTAAGTTGACTTTCTCAGGTATTTCTTAAAATGACAGGACACACTGACTAAGACAAAATTTTACTTGTTTTCAAGTTTTTCTATAAAATGGATACTGAGGGAAAATGGTGATCATGGTATTTTAATTCCAATAAGATAGGTGCCTAAAAGAAGAATTGTTTTGGAAAAGAAATACTAAAAATTAAAAATAGTTACCAAAAGCCAGGTATGGTGGTACATGCCTTTAATCCCAGCACTTAGGGAGGCAAAGGCAAGTGGATTGCTTTGAGTTTGAGGCCAGCCTGGTCTACAAATGAGTCCAAGACAGCCAGGGTTACACAGAGAAACTCTGTCTAGGAACAAACAAAGTTAACAAATTGTTCGGCCAAAATATGTCAGTTGATATTAAAATCAATAGAACTCTGTTTCCTTAGACCCAGCAATTTTTATAAATTACTACATAAGATTCTTTTTATTTTGTCATATATGTATGTATGTTGTATGTGTGTATATCCAAGCCCTGGATATGTTCAGTTATTAAAAATTTTTAGTATGCTGTAGCAAAATAACATTTTGTTTGAAGTTGTGCTCAATATGTATGAGTGCCATTTTTACAAGATCCATCTTAAACGAGTAAAACACTGAACTTTTCAAGGCATTTCCATCCTAGAGATTACCCTGATGGATGATTAAATGTGTGGACAGTTCTACACGGGGAACGGAGATTGAATATGGGGGAGCAGATGAACCTACCAGTGAAGGAGTGTGGTGTGTGTGTTTGTCTGTGTCTCTGTGTGTGTCTGTGTGTGTGTGTGTGTGTGTGTGTGTGTGCGTGCATGCCCATGTATGCACACATGTAGAGAGCAGAGGACAGCTTGTGGGATCAGTTTTCTCCTTTCATCATTTGGGTCCCAGGGATTGAACTCAGGTTGTCAGTCTTGGCAGCAAGCACTATTATTACCCACTGAGCCATCTTACTGTCCCATCCACCCCCCCCCCACACACACAAAGTGGTTTTTTAAAAACAGTATACTCATTTGGATCTTATGAACTTTCATTTCCATAAGTATAGTAAGACTTCCATTCTGCAAGGCATTATTGTATCAGAACAGTTGTTTATAAATGCAGTGCTGAATGTGACGTGCACAGAAGCAGCCCATCAAACAACAATCTGCTTCTTTTACTTTCTAGTACCTGGTCCCTAGATGCTGCCCAGGATGTGGGTAACCGGAGGAAAGACAGAAGATGCACTCAGCCCAGTGTCTAGTGCCTAGGAAGCATTTACGTACTGTCTTAGTTACTTTTCTGTTGCTGTGATAAAACAACTTAAGAGAGTAAGAGTTAGTTCCGGCTCACAACCCCTCATGATGGAGAAGCCAGGCAGCAGGGCTTAGACCCCATGACATTTCATCTTCAGAAGAGAGCCACGCATGCCTGTCGATGCTTGGCGCTCTCCGATTTTAACAGACTGGGATCCCAGTCAGGAAATGATACCACCCACGGTGGGCAGGTCTTCCCACTCAATACATATAATCAAAATAGTCCTCTATAGCTGTGTGCGGAGACTAGCCCAACTGGGCTAATCCCTCACAGGTGTGCCCTGTGAGACTTGCCTCTTCTCGATGCTAGATACTGTCAGGCAGACAGCACTAACCTCGTTTACAGCAATCAATCAATGGTTCCCAGTAGGTCTCAATGTCTCCCTCACGTTTTCCCTTCTCTCCTCTTCCTTATTCTCTCAGGACTTCCTAGGCTATAGCTTTCCAGTGGGCAGGGCCCACAGAGCTAGAAACGAACCTCTGGAAAACTCGACCCTTCAAGGTCTTGATCAGACCGCCTTTGATGGCTAACTATTGTTTTCCGCAACCACAGAAAATCCAAAAGGAACAAATCCCAAGAGAGATGTTGTCTCAATGTAAAGCGATGAAGAAGGGGCATTTATGTTGAGGAGGGCACAGTAGTGAATTCTGGTGGAGATTGTGACACAGACAGCGCTCTTGCCTGAGGAAGTACACAACTAACATTTGGGAAGTCCTTTATCCAAAATCAACAGATTAGAGTTTTAGTACTTGTGGGTCTAAAATTGCCTGAATCTTGAAACTTGTGTGTACTCTACCTCTTTAAAAGTGCTCGAAACACAAAGACATCACATGGCGTCCTGCACTAGGCGTGGTTGCACGCCTCTTGGGCTGCCACATTACTCTTACTTCCCTCACATTAGACATCTGTTTCATCAGTAGCTACTTGGACTGATAATTAATGGCGATGAACACAGTTCTTAAGACAGTCAACCAGGGGAGGGTCTGGGGATGTAATTATCCCTCAGCTATTTAACTAGCAACATATTCAGAACCAAATGAATTAGCACCATAATCCTCTCTCCTGGTTCTTTCATTTAGCCACGTGGAAAATGATGCCATAATCCGCCCTTCTACTCAGGCGCTCATTAACGAAGTTACTCTTCCTTGTCTTTCATTAGGTCCGAAACAAAGCATAGCTGCCACTGGACACACCTTTAAGAACTACAGTGTGCTTAATTAATCTTCTGTGTGGGTGTGAGGCGTTTGCGGCTTAGAACTGACTGGCGAGGTCTTGGTGGGGCTGGGGGACTCTTTCCCACGTCCTCATGGGTGTGGGGGCGACTAAGCCACGAGAAGGGTTGTGCCCTGCCTGGTAGTCTTGTTAAGTAACTCAAGTTTTCCTCCATGGCATCCTGCCTACGTGCAGAGGACCACACTTAATCCTGTTGGCTCAATCACTGGTTTTCTAAGAGATGAAAATCTTCTTTGTTAAAAGAGAGGAAATAGGATCTCCACAACTGTTGGAGGAGATGGAAATGCTGATTGCTCAAATTGGATAGTACAGCTGCAATCTTGCCTCACAAATGTATACAATTATGCATTAACCAAAAATTTAAACTTTCACCTCTAAAAAGTAAAAAGAAAATACTTAAAGCAAAGTCCTAAAAACGAAAAACAAACAAACAAACAAAAAACCCCATCTGGTCCACAAATCAAGTTCCATGACAGCCAGGGCTCTTACACAGAGAAACCCTGTCTCAAAAAACCAAGCCAACCAACAACCAACCAAAAGCCCAAACCACAACAAAAACCTACCTTTCAGTTCTTGAGGCAGTAACTTTTTAATGTATGTAGTTCTAAATTTATTTTTATTTATGTGCATGGGTGTTTTGTCTGCACGTATATCTGTGCACCACATGCACACCTGGTACCAGAAGAAGGCGTTGGATCCACTGGAGCTGGAGGTACAGACAGTTGTGAGCATCACTGTGGCTGCTGGGAATTGAACCCAAGTCCTCTGAAAGTGCAGCCAGTGCTCTTAACCACTGAGCCATCTCTCTGGTGCCAGATGTTAATTTTATGAGACATCAGATAGTCTCATGCTTTTTTCCAGTTTGACTTCTAAGCAGTTCATAGGAATCTAATGTCTTGAGTTATAAGTTATGAAGATCCAGATGCATTTTAACAGGAGATGTAGAACAATTAAAGCATTTATCCAGGGACTTTCCTGTGCCCTGGGAGATCTGTCACCCCCTTCCCCCCAACTCCCTTCCACCCTCCCCCTCGTCCTCCACCCCCCTCCTCCCCCCGCCAGACTTGTTTGGTGGACAATCCTAAACAGCCCATGGATCTGATCCCAGCTGTATGGGCGCTGGGGACATACATGGCCTAGTGAAAGCTTTGAAGTCTTTCTAATCACAAGAAGGTTTGGGCTTAAACATTCCCCATACATTTGAAAATCACATTTTCCAAAGATCAGAAGCTTAACTATCCATTTTAAAGTTCTAGAAAGGACTGGTTAGAAAGAATGAATTTAATTGTTTTAAGGAAGACCACTAGGGGGCACAAGAGATCTTGGAAAGAGAAATAAATGTACTTCATTTTTGACAAGTGTAAGGAAAGAAAAATCGTGTGGCAACAACCCTGTGTTAAGACAGTGTTCTTGATAAAGGCATGATTTGACAAAGCAAGCTGTATTCTTTAGAACTAAATTGGATTCTCTGAAATTTTTTTTCAAATATACTACAACAAAATGTATTTGTGATATTTAAAGTGAGAATTTCTTTTTCAGTAGTATATTTTTAAGTAAGTGGAGAATGCAGACCCTTCAGATAGGGAAGGAGTTCTTGGAGGCCAGCAGAGGGTTCTGGATGTGCAGCACTCAGCCTCTGCACTGTCCTTGCTCTGCTGCGGTGACTCTTCCCACCTGAGGATTTGCACAGTGGCCTTGCTAGCAGCCTGTGACACACACATCTCTCTGACTCACGGGAAGCTGGCCTGAGCCTTTCCTCTAGGACGGTGCTTATACAGAGCAGACAGCAATCTGAGAAAGTGTCACCAAGAGGCTGGACCAGGTTGCTAGGAAGAGTTGTTGGGATCTGGGGCACTGCCATGCACCTCCTGGCTAAGTGACACAGTGAAGGTTGAATAAGTTTATCTTTTCGTCTCTCTATCTTCCAGAAAGCCAGTCAGAGCCACCACACAGGCCATTGTTAGTTCACCACGCCCTATGTTTAGAAGATACACCATTTGCCAAGTGAGGGATCATTGCCAGCCTATTGGTTTTAAGACTTGAATTCAGCTCCGGATTTGTCTGGCGTGGTTTTCAGAGCCTGGACATTTGAGTGCCCAAGAGAACAAGTCTTTATGCATTGGATCTCTTGTTCTCCTAAAAAGTGAAAATATTTTATAGTTGACAGCACTGACAAGCACAGGGCTGCCCCGCCCAGGCCGGATGCTGAATGGACGTATAAGGGAATGCTACTTTTCAGACAGTTGTTTCTATTGTCCTGTGTGCTGGTAGAGTATATAACACCAGAGTAGCCATCACCATGGAGACGCTGTACACCCTGAAAATGGCAGGATGTGCCCCGTGGGCATGCCACTCTGGCACTGAAATGCTGCTGTCCTCTCGTCTGACCTGACAGGCAGTGCCCGCCGCTTCAGAGAGCTGGCTCTTACATGTTTTACTGCATGGATGGTTCTCCTTGGCCGAGGTGTTCTTTCTGTGAGGCTGGCTTTTGTCATGTGCCATTTGAGACTCCGAGGCTGATATCATCCATTATCCTTAGCACTTAGAGTGACGTAAGAGCTTAAATTATCCATTACCCCGAGGAATGCATCTAGTATGCTGAGCAAGTTCCTCGCTGTCCATTTTGGAGACAGACTAGAGGGACACTGCTCAGAACTCCAAGGTTTGGGTGTTTAACGTTTTGTTCTTTTTCCAGGAGAGTTGATGTTAGTGTCTGGTTTTGGATAATATTAATGGACAGTAGGAGGTTCATGGCTCTCTGTCTCTTCAGACCTTTATTCCCAATTTTAATACCAAATGGTATTTTTTTGTTTAAGATTATAAATATGTTTCTTCATTGCATGAAACATTTACAGATACATACATATATACACTCATGAAAACTGGCAGCCACAATTTTAGTAAATACACATATAAATATACATGTATAATGAGCAAATCTATGTACATTATTGTAATTAGCATTACCATCTCAAACTTCTTTTTCTTTTCTTTCTTTTTCTTTCTTTTTTTTTTTTTTTTTTTTTTTTTTTTTTTTTTTTGTAGACACGGTCTCACTATGTAGCCTTTGCTGGCCTGAAACTCACTATGTAGACCAGGCTGGCTTTGAATTCATAGAGCTCTGCCTGCTCTCCCCACACCCTACCCTGTGCTGGAGTTAAAGTCATGCGCCATCATACCCAGCCTCGAACTTACAAAACAAAAATGTTTTCCTGTATTCTTTGAGAATTTCCTATAATCTATTTTGATCATGTTCATCCCCGTCCTGCAACTCCTCCCAGATCCTCCCTTTCCTCCTCCCTACTCACCCAACTGTGTTCTCTCTTTTTATTGTGTTAAGCCTACTTGGTCTAGTTTGTGTTGGCTGGCTACTCCTGGGTATGGAGCCCTATCCAAGTGTCACTCCTTGAAGAAAACTGACATTCCTGCTCCCAGTGGCAGTTGGGTTATAGATAGCTCCTCGGCTGGGCATGGGACTTTGTGCCCCTCCCCCTCCTCCATGCGGGGATTCTTGTCTGGCAGAATCTGTGCAGGTCTTATGCATACTCCCACAGACTTCCTGGGTTGATGCGTACATCTGCCGTGCTGTGTATGGAAAACACTGCTCCCTTGAAGTCACCCGCCACCTCTGGCTTTTGCAGTTTTTCTACCCCCTCTTCCACATAGATCCCTGAGCCTCGAGGGGAGAGATGCAATATAGACATCCCATCTGGAGCTGGGCATTCTGACCCAGTTATTCTCTGTACATTGGCCACTTGTGAGTTTCTATGTTAATTGCCATCTACTGTAAGATGCATCTCTGACAAGGGCTGAGCTCTGCTCACTGCTTCCAAGTTCTGATTTAGGCTCTGGGTTCCGACTCCTGGCCTAGAGTGACATTTGTAGTCATCGTATACGTAAGACAGAGTTTGGACTTTCTTATAGGCTTGCTGTCTTACTCCACTTGGCTGAGTTATTCTTCTCCTGCTGTGAAGAGACCCTGACCATGGCCACGCTTACGAAGGAACAGCGTCTGACTTGGGGCTTGCTTGCAATTTGAGAGGTTTAGTCCATTATCACCATGGTGAGGAGCATGGCAGCAGGTGTGGTGGGCCTGGTGCTGGAGAGGAGCTGAGGGCTGCATCCTGAACCCAGGCAGAGGCAGCAGCACGTAGCATGATGTGAGCTTTTTGAAACTTCCAAGCCAACCCTCAGTGACACACCCTCTAATCCTTCACAAATAGTGCCAGTCCATGGTGAGCATATGGGGGTCAGTCTTATTCAAACCACCATACCACTTAAAAATTACTAGAATATCTATTATTTTTCCAATCATGCAAAATAACATTAATATGTATTAGTACAACCTTAATTTTGTGTAAAATGCTCAAAATCGAATTAACAGGCTATTTTTATTTCTTTAGAATATTATTTTTCTGAACAGTATCTTCAAGGATTCTTTTTAAGGGGGAAAAAGTCTCTTGCAGACAGAAGCCCTTTTTTGCAGGTTAAGTGGGAAGTGAATAGAGTGTTCTAGGTACTTTTTGGCCTCACACAGGGAACAAACATTTCTGAGGGCTTGCTGTGCACAGGGGGTGGGCTGCAGCTGAGGGCTTGTGGTGCACAGGGGCTAGGCTGCAGCTGAGAGCTCGCGGTGCACAGGGGCTAGGCTGCAGCTGAGGGCTCGCGGTGCA
>OU015742.1:3907865-3918376 GCA_907169655.1 Acomys percivali | reverse complement strand
GGTGGGGGGGGGGGGGGGGGGGGGGGGGGGGGGGGGGGGGGGGGGGGTGGGGGGGGGGGGGGGGGGGGGGGGGGGGGGGGGGGGGGGGGGGGGGTGGGGTGGGGGGGGGGGGGGGGGGGGGGGGGGGGGGGGGGGGGGGGGGGGGGGGTGGGGGGGGGGGGGGGGGGGCGGGGGGGGGGGGGGGGGGGGGGGGGGGGGGGGGGGGGGGGGGGGGGGGTGGATTGTGCTTACTAGGAAAGTGATTTATTCGTGTCCCAGCTTATCTTTGAGGTTTTACAGTGTCTTTGTCTTTTAAACATGTTAGTTTCATCAAGGTACTTTGATGTGTGTGTATATGTGTGTGTGTGTGTGTGTGTGTGTGTGTGTGTGTGTGTGTGTATGACTGACTAAATTATTCCAGCATTTGAGCGTGTGTGAGAGGCAAAAGTTTCATCCTGGGGCTGGGTGGAGATTTCTTCCAGACTCCCAATTTGGGGAAGCCAGCTGTGACAGACTGGAAGCTTGTTAAATGGGGTTGGGAACAGTTGTGACCCTTCTAGTTGGATGATGAACTTTGGTCACTGAGCCAAGGACACATCTCTCAACTGTTCTTGCATTTTACTGCTCATTTCCAAGAAGATTATCCTAAGGAATGCCATTTTGAAGGGCAACATGAGCTTCGGATCTGGTGAAGGCAAGGCTTCTGTCGGCAGGCCTGAGCTCATCGGCAGGCTCTGTGGCAGTGCTGTGGTTTCAAGCAAACAATCTCACCATGGCTGGTCGCATCACTTTCCTCCATCTGAGCAGGGAAGGGCACTGTCTGCTTCCTGGGATTGCCACGAGAAGCCCAGCGGCAGAGAAGACGGGCTAAAGTCCCGAGCCGTACACATCTACACATGTCTACTTAACACATTAAGTCGTCAGGGATGGTATTAGCCTCGAAGAGAACATACTAGAAGATGAAATGGGGTGGTGGAGATGATAGAGTAATGAATGAAAGAGGTAGAGAAAATAAAGATCAGTAGTCAAATCAGACATACTAGGGGAAAAGTTGGAATATTTTTTCTTAGTATCAGGAACACATTATTAGAGGATCTTAGATGAAATACAACACTAAATGTTCTTAAAAGTATATAAAAAAGAAGAAAGGAATGAAATTCAAGAGCCAGCATCGCTATACAGCAGGAAACCTTGCTGCCTTAAATAGGCATCAAAGTCATTGTGAAGTGTCCCAAGAATGGAAGTCAAGGTGAACGTTCCAGAATTGTGAGCAGGGCTTTGTTACCCTCATAGCACTTCTCCCTCTGTGGCAAGTGTAGCGCTGCCTCAGAATCGAAATACGTAAGGAGAGAAAGTAGAGCCAGCGATATGGCTCAACAGTTAAACACATTTGCTGCCACGTCTGATGACCTGAATTCTAACTCTGGCACCCACATGGTGGAAAGGCTGACTACTCCAAGCTGTCTTCTGACCAGTATGTGTGTGCCAGCACACACGTGCGTGCGTACACACACACACACACACACACACACACACACACACACACACGAGGCATGGGATGTTTTAAACAGAAGGGAAAGGATTGTGGAATAAGGTTATAGAGGTGGTAACCCTTAGCACACACCCAGAAAGCGCTGTCCTCAACTGTCCTTTGGTTCCTGACAGATGCTGCTTTACCTCCTGCTCCCCCGTGATGCTCGCCCTCTGCCTACATGACCCTCTTCCCTTGCCTTCTCATCACCGTCACTCTTCATCCCATGGAACTTAGTGTCATTTGAAATATGTGAAGTTATTAAGGTATATTGCAGTCTTGCTTATGACAGTATCAATTCATCTCATGAGAGTGATGTGGTATTTTTGGCACTTAGCACAGGGGTGGAACACACACAGTAGGTGCACTTTTGAAGGAAAGCCGCAGATGGGACAAACACTAAACTGAAGCCTTTCTGTCCCACAGGGTTGAAGACCACGATGACCTCATGCCAATATTTATGCACTATGACAGCACTCTGAAAGAGATTTACGGCGAATACTTCCTGGCTGAATTAATAGAGGCCCAAGATGAAGAAAATCATGCCGTGGTGTGTGAGGTGGGCTGCTGATTTTTCTGGGGACATAATGAAAGAAATGAGGGGAACTGTCCCTGCTGCTCCTAGCTTGCTGAGCACCCCTGGAGCCGATGTGCCCAGTCTCCTGCCCACCCTTCTTAGTGATGCAGGGCTAGCTTCTGTGCCCTCGCCAGACTTCTCCCTCTGTGAGGCCGTCCAAAGTGGCCGACTGCTGTGGAGTCTTGTCTTGCCTCCGGAAACAGGGGCTAGAGACTGGGAAAGGATAAGCTCCATGGGATGAACATGGAAGAACTTTGGGATCCCACAGTGTCAGAGAACAGAGTTTAGACATGAGTGTTCTGCTGCCAGAAAGATTTGTTTGACATGGAAAGTGGTTTTGTTTTACTTTTCTGAGGTTGTTTTGATACAGTTTCACACTTAACAGAAAACTTAGAAGTACAAATTTCTTAGATATCAGAATTTTTCCTTATTTTATCCTTCTCTTGATAACTTTCTCTACTGTCTGTCTGTCTGTCTGTCTTTCATCTGTCTCCCTTTTTCCTCTTACCTGCTGTGTCCATCTACCCATGGATTTGTCTATGTATTTATTTAGAATCATGTGAAAGTACTTAGCAGGTATAATGCCCCACACATGCCTAATACTTAAAAACCAGAATATTACCCTGTATCACTTGTAACTACAGCATGATGATCAAAGACTAGCAATCCCACTATCTCATCTGTAGACTGGAATCAGACTTTATGATAGTCCCGATAGTGTCATTAATGGAAAAGAAAGCCCAGGTCATTTGTTGTATTCAGGGTCCTGTCTTCAGTCTTTAAAAATTGCAAACAGCTCCCTAACCCTCATTATTTTTTCCAAAACAGCAATGTTTCCAACCAGTCCAGGAGAGTTCCTTTGCCTTTGTAGAGAGTCTCTCAATTTGTATTTGTCCAAAGTTCCCTCATGATTTGATCCATGTTATATATGATTAAATTTAGTTAAATTAGTGAGAAATGTAAAAACTAAAAAACATGTACATAACAACTAAAGTTTCAAGTTTGTTAAAGTAAGCGAGTATAGGCCTGGTCTTCGGGGACCAAAAGAGGGAACCCACACCCTTCGGCTTGGAACTGGGAAACCCCAAGGAGGAGCACATTTCTGAAGAGATAGGAAGGAGATGATGAGCCAGCCAGCCTGAGTGTGGCCAGCCCACCTGGAGACACCCAGGCTCCCATAGCCTGCTCCTCGTCCTCCACCCACCTCTGGAGGCACGCAAACGGCCACACCCCCTTACCTGCACACCTCGGTACCCGCCTGCTAGGGGAGACGCCCTCCCTCATTGGCCTGGTGGGATTCTGATGGCTGGGGCTAAATGCAGAGAGGTGGGTGCTTGATGTTGAGACTTTGCAGACAGGCCTTCCTGAAGCACAGCAGAGCCACCTTCTTCCTTGTGTCATTGCACTTGAAGCTTCAGTGTCCTTAAGAGTTGACATCGCTGAAGTAGGACATTCCTGGGTCTGCTTGGCAGGAGGGAGACGTTGACTGTAATTGAGGTGTTGACACCGTAGAGACTGTGCTGGTTTGGTTTTTATCAACTTGACACAAACTGGAGTTATCTGGGGAAAAGGAAACTTCCCTGAGGAGTCATCTTCCTCAGATTGGCCTGTGGGCATGCCTGTCAGGGCATTTTCTTGATTGGTGATTGTTGTGAGAGGGCACATCCCACTGTGGAGGTATCACCCCTGGACAGGTGGTCCCAGGCTCTCTAAAACACAAGGTGGGAAGAAAGATAGACCAGTAAGCAGCATTCGTGCACGGTCTCTGCCTCACTCCCTGATTCAGCGTCCCTCCATGATGGGCAGTAACCCATCAGCCATATCAACCGTTTCTTCCTCCTCCTCTAAGTTGCTTTTGGTCAGTGTTTTTATTCCAGCAACAGAGAATAAACTAGGATGGATGCTTTAGAGAGAGTGTGCTGACAGGATGGGCCCACAGGAGTGGCTCTTTTTATACACACACGGCAGTATGAGGAAAGTGTCTGGAAGCAATTGTTCTCACACTCAAGCTTGCTGGGAAATCCTTCTTGGGCTGAGGAGGCCCTGGTGACAGGCCCCACATAGCCATTTCTGACCTAGTCGTTCTGGCATGGCGAGGGGTGGTGGTGGTGGTGGTGGTGGTGGTGGTGGTGGTGGTGGTGGTGATTTTCTCTAAGTTACAGGGTGATGGTTCTGCATGAAGGACTTGCATTTTATACTAAGGAATTGGAACATTTTCCCGTTGGTTCTGGTATAGTGTTACCCATGTCTTGGCTAGATCTTGTACTCACTCAGTTCCAGAGGTAGGGCTGGTTTGCCAGGGGGGAGGAATGATGAAGGAAGAGCCTGAGTGAATTTTTGGGCTTGTCGCTTGCGTGGGGTCATGGGTTGTCATTTGCGTGGGCTGGCGAGCTGGCTTGTGGGACAAGGGCACTTGCCCACTAAGCCGAGTGAGCTGAGTTGAATCCTGGGAATCCTGAGAAGGTGAAAGGGAGAGCCAGCTCCACAGAGTTGTCCTGTGAGCCCTGTGTATGCATCTCACCTCACACACGCACGCACACACGACTGTAAATAAAAATATTAAAAACCTCTTTAAAAATAATAATTAGCAAGCATGAGTCAAATAGAGCCCTGTACTCTCACCCATCCTGGTCATTACTGAGAGTCAGAATTCTGTTTTTGTTTTCAAATGGATATTTAAGTTTGGTTTTAAAAAGAGATTTCTGTGCCATCTGACTGAAAAGCATTAAAAGATTGGAGTTTGCCATTTTGTTTTTGGGTGATATTTTTAGGGTTTTATTCTTCATACATTCATTTCTCATTTGCTCTAACTGTGAGGCCTCGTAAAGAATATTACTTTTCTTGAAACTTGAGAAATCAAATCTTCTCTGTAATGAGATGAGCAGTTTGAGGCCTCTACAGACTTGATGACTACGAGACTTCCTGGGGCATCCAGACTTTGTGCCAACTACATGTCAGCATCATAATCATAACTCTTTTTTTGTTGTTGTTGTTTTGGTTTTTTTTTTTTTTTTTTTTTTTTTTTTTTTTTTTTTTTTTTTTTTTTGCTTTTTTCGAGACAGGGTTTCTCTGGGTCACACTGGATGTCCTGGACTCTCTTTGTAGACTGGGCGGGCCTCAAACTCAGAGATCTGCCTGCCTCTGCCTCCCTAGTGTCACTACACCCGGCTGGCAGCATCATAATTCTTACAATGATAAATAAAGAGACAAATATTCTAAAGTAGATGTGGGCAAAGGATTTGATTGACACCCCTCTCAAAAAAGATATAGAAATCATGAGTTGGCACATGAAGTCATTCATTATCTTTTTTTTTTTTTTAAGATTTCTTTATTTATTATTATGTATACAGTGCTCTGCCAGCATGTACAACTGCAGGCCAGAAGAGGGCATCAGATTATGGATGGTTGTGAGCCACCATGTGGTTGCTAGGACTTGAACTCACAAGCTCTGGAGAAGCAGTCAGTCCTCTTAACCTCTGAGCCATCCCTCCAGGCCATCACGTGGCATCTTAAAATGTCAACTTCATTAGTCATTCGGGAAATGTAAGTCAAAAGCACAGTGAAGCCAGCCATGTTGGTGCACACCTGTAATCTTCACACTGAGAAGGTTGAGGCCAGAGGATCTCAAGTACAAAACCTCTTAAGACAGGCTACTCGGTCTCAAAAACAAAACACAGCAGCTGCAGCAACAACAAAAAACTGGAGTGAGATCATCTTACTCCTAATAGGATGGTGGCAGCAACAACAGCACCAATAACGTGATAATAACAACAATAATAGTGTAATAATGAAAGTTTTTATTTGGAATTCAAATGGACATTCTGAGGTAGATTGTCCTTTGTGACAAGAGATTTATTAGAAAAGTGTTGCTAATACCATAGACAGACAGACAGACTCAGCATGATGGGGGCTCTGAGGAGAAGTGGGGTCCATGGTAGAGTGCAGGGACCCCTTCTTCTAGGTTTCAGAGAGGGGAGGCACGGGGAGGACTTTGGAAAGTTCCTCTTTTTAACCTGAAGTTGGGCACTTTTCGGGAGTAGCCAGGGAGTGATAAGTTAAAGAGAGTCAGGTGAGTGGAGTCCTTGGAGGGAGGAGGACAAGAATCCACAGAAACAAGATACTTTGTGGAACCCTAGTTAATTCAGTCTCTGGACTTGTTCAGCCCAAATGGAGGACCCCTAGCTAGCAAATGGCCAGCGCTGAGAAGCATGCAGGGAGCACATTTTCACAAAGGCTTTCACACAAATACCCACGGCGCTATTATTTTTCTATCCCAAAAATGAAAACAGCCCAAATGTATATCTGCTGATGAATGGCTGAACAGAGCATGGTATACAGTTTAGTGGAATAGTATCAGGAAATAAAAGGGAATGTTGTGGTGACATGTCACAACACACTTGAAAGCATTCTGTAGTCAGGCATAGAGTCCACACATTATATAATAACACATATCTATCTGAAAGCCCAGATTAGTAAGTCTTGTGTGGAGAGAAAGAAGGGCTACAGAGGGGAAAGGGTGGGCCTTTTTTGTGGGGGAGTGTGGATAAATTACATAATGATTATACAATTTTATGATATACTAAAAGCCACTGAGTTGTATTATTTGTCAAAGGTTACTTTGTAGTAAATGAACTATGTCAATTTTTACAAATCCTGGTGTCCAAGAAAAGCTTGGGCCCATTAAGTAAGTCTCTTGGGGGAAGGGCCCATGTGTTTGTTTGTTTGTTTTAGTAAGTGTGCTGTGCTTTATAGGAGAGAGGATTTTGGGCTGGAGAGATGGCTCAGCCACTGAAGGCTAAGCTCACAAGCAAAGCACCCTTATATCATCGCCCAAGCTGGCCTCCAACTGCTAGGCATAGGCCGTTCTGTCTCAGTGTACCAGGTAGTTCTGAGTACAGGTGTGTGCTGTCACTCTGCATCACTGTCTAAAGCTTGCCACATGATTTTGGTGTGTGGTCTGGTTGCGGCTGTCTTCACCTGTGGAGAAGGGTGGGGCGGACTGAGGCAAATGTGGGTATGCATTTCTGAAGATGGGAACTGGCCCTAAAAAAAGAGAATCTGTGAAATTACATTGAAAGGATTCTAATTTGATTTTTTCAAATATTTAGATGTTTGACTTGTCTTTCAGAGACTTGCTTTCACATGTTCTCAGTCAGCCTGTCACCCTAGGCTACTGACAAAAGGAAGGGGTCAGGGAGCATTTGGGCCTAAGTGGCACCATTTTGAAAAACAGCATTTTCACACAACCACTGAAAACTACAGGGAGCAAATTATGCAGAGCCTGGGTCAGGACTTCTGATGTGCAGTCTGTCTAATCAAGTCTTTGCTTGCAGAGATCTTTTAGCGCTCTGGTTTTATTTAGGGTGTTAGTGGCACCCCAAATCACGTGAGGAAGTGATCTACTGCAGCTGTGGTGATGCCTGCCTTGTTCGTTCTCATAGTCCATTTCTTGCACTTTCCCTGTGTGAACATTGAAGCCACACAAAGCCACAGGCTGGAAATGGCAGCGCTGACCTTCTGAGTTTGGTGCCCCTGAGGAGGTAAAGCTGTCTAGCCCGGGCTCCCCGAAGGCTGTGCTGCCTCAAGCACCGGAGGCTCTATGTTCTAGAGAGAAGGAGTCCACAGGCCTCAGTCAAAGGCAAGAACAGAGACAGGCTGGCTGGGAACAGGAACATGGGAGGAGATCTCACTGTGAGCAGAGCCACCTCTTGTGACTGAAGCCTTTCAGGGTTCAAGTTAAATATTGGCCCTAGTCTCCTACCCCTACCTCCTGTCATCCTGGACATGTCACCTTAGCAGTGTCTGGGCAAAGGTATGTTGGAGTCAGCTTGGTCTAGCTTTGAGAGGGCCAGTTATGAAACCCTCAGGAGACTTTTGCTGAACGTAGCCGCCATCAAAACCTTCTGTAGCCTGGGGAGGTAGGTCAGTGGGTAGAGTTCCTGCCGTATAAGCCCAGCATGGTGGCACACACCTGTAATCCTAGCACTTGGGAGACAAAGACAGAAGGATCAAAAGTTCAAGGTCACCCACAGCCACATGGCCAGTTTAGATTACATGCGACCCTTTCTCCAAAAACAAACAAAAAGAGGTCACTAGTATAAACTTATAGTGTAAGGAATTATAGTAAATAATGTTTAAAAGCTACAATTGGTTTCTTTTAGTATTATGTAGCTCTTGGGGGGTTGTCTGTCATCTTATTTAATGGACATAGTATTTAATAGCATGCCACCACACATCTCTTCCCTACTACCCTACTCCATATTATGACAGCAGTTGGCAACTTGAAATCACCACGATGACAGTAGTTTTACCATTTGGCAAGCACTATACTCTGGGCTTTTCTTCCCAACACTGAATCGGCACTTGCCAGCGCACTATAGATGGGGCAGCCACCGCTGACTAGAGGTAACAAGATAAAGTGCATCAAATATGCCTCTTCCCAACCCAGTGCTGGATAGTTCCAGGCTGTGCATGTAGAATTCAGGAGAGCTTGGCTTGAGTTAGGAGAAAGACCATTGGCTTGCTAAAGAGTTGTTGGCCATGAGGACTTCCTTTGTCCTAGTTGCTACTTTGGATGAGTTTTGAGCTGTGACTCTGCCACAGTTCCTTGTCATAACTGTATTTTGACATCTGGTGTTTACTCCAAGCTGAGATTTCAAGGAAGGGTAGTTGGAGGCCAAGGCGGCTCCTGGAGACAGATGGGCAGAGCGTCTGTTTTGGCATCATCCTGGACACGGGCAGCAGTGGTCCGAGAAAGCACCACTGACCTGCAGGCGGGAGAAAGCCTGCCAGGTTAGCAGTGCACTTGGCGCCAAGAGAAGGGGATGGAAGCCAGTAACGGTCACAACAAGGACGAAAACCCTCACCGTAAAATATGGCCACCCAAAAGGGATGCTAGACTGTGGGCCTCCGCGGGCGGAGTTGCCACTGCTGAAGCGCACACGTGTCTGTGACAGAGAAGCTCACAGATGGTTATCCAGGGACCTAGACCTCTCTGTGTCATCATATGGACTCACAGGACAGGAAAGAAGAGCAAATGAGAAGACGTGGACAGCGAGGAACAACTCTATCTGCTAAATGACAACAGCAGCCTGTGCCTTTGCAGTGTACAAGTGACATGCGTCCGACATGCCTGTGGCTAGTCCCACAAATGGATATTTCAGAGAGGTATACCTTAGCGCAGTCATTTGATTTTTTTTTTTTGTTTGTTTGTTTTGGTTTTGGTTTTTGGAAACAGGGTCTCTCTGTGTTAGCCTTGGCTGTCCTGGACTCGCTTTGTAGACCAGGCTGGCCTCGAACTCACAGTGATCCACCTGCCTCTGCCTCCTGAGTACTGGGATTAAAGGCATGCGCCACCATGCCCGACTGGCGGTCATTTGAAAGAAACCCAAAGAACTGAGCAGGCATGTCCACCATCCATC
This sequence comes from Acomys percivali, assembly GCA_907169655.1. Classification (NCBI taxonomy): domain Eukaryota; kingdom Metazoa; phylum Chordata; class Mammalia; order Rodentia; family Muridae; genus Acomys; species Acomys percivali. The sequence goes on along the minus strand of OU015742.1, from coordinate 3,908,868 downwards.
CTTGCTCTGCTGCCATCTCTGATTGTGGGCGTTTGTAAGTTGTTTCAACTCTAGCCGGGCGATGGGACTATAACAGGTTGTAGAATTGGAGGATGCTAAATCTCTGGTCCTAATGGCAAAACATGTTTTTCTCATTTTCATCAGAATGTGTGATCCATGCCATTTGAAATCAAATCCCTAACACAATGAGCCATTAGTGTAATAGCTCATTACTAATAGCGGTCTTATAAATAATACATTCTTATCATGAACATGCAGCTCGCCACGAAGCCAGCAAAAGGTATTTCAGGCCATGGAAGTGTCGCTGCGCCAGCACGGTTGTAGATGAGAGGGACATCTCCATGTGAACCAAGATGGATGCCAATTCTCCCTGCCGGGAGTGAGGCTGGCCGGCTCTTTCTGCACATATGGTAGATGGATTGGTTAATCAGCGTCTGCTGAGTCTTGGGCCCGAAGTTACAGAGAAGCCAGAGAACTGCAGCTACACAGCCTTTGTTCAGAAGTGCAAACAAGACAAAGAATTACTTGTTATTTGGGGAAAAAATTAAAATGTTTAGCTTGGACTTTCATTCAAGTGTCAGTGGCTTTATAAAACAGCTGTGTAAATCAGCCTTTTATAGTAAGTATCATTTAGGGAGGGGTTCAGTAAAGACTATGCAAGGAAAATTCATTTTTAGAAAGTCTTCTTGAAAATCAAGGGTGTCACACATTTGTTTTTCAGGCACACAAAGGTGTCTTGGGGAAATAGTTTGCTTTCTGTCTTTCCCTGTATCTTCCATACATCCTCACCACTAGCTTCCCTGTCTTAGGAAGTCAAAGCATCCGCCATTTGTGTGGCGGTGCCGATTTCCTAGGTGACACACAGTGCTGGTGAGTCCGCTTCCTGAATGGAATGGCTGAGTCACTCCGTCACTCACTCGGCCTCCTGGGAGCCTATGTCCTCATGAAAAATTTCGAAAATCACAGGTTCAAGTCACGGCGAGCACTGCAAGAACTTCAGTAG
>OU015742.1:3892952-3901538 GCA_907169655.1 Acomys percivali | reverse complement strand
TCTAGTCTGTACTGAGGCAGACATCACTATCATCTTCTAGTCTGTACCGAGGCAGACATCACTATCATCCTCTAGTCTGTACTGAGGCAGACATCACTATCATCTTCTAGTCTGTACCGAGGCAGACGTCACTATCATCCTCTAGTCTGTACCGAGGCAGACATCACTATCATCTTCTAGTCTGTACTGAGGCAGACATTACTATCATCTTCTAGTCTGTACTGAGGCAGACATCACTATCATCTTCTAGTCTCTCTCTGCAGCTCTTGTACACATTCTTGAATGCATGAATGTATACACACGCACACTTATGTCCCCAAACGGTACAATTACATGTTTACCAAAGAACTGATCTCAAATAAATTTTGTGATTCATTATTAGTAAATGTTTAATTTCCTTGTATATTTTGTATACCTATATACCCAGGGTGACATAAACAGAGAACTAGAGTAGCTGTAGTTTGAATACTCCAACAACAGGTGTTTCACTAAATACAAAATATTATGTCAGTGAGCAGTTGAATATGATGTTTCCTTAGCAATTTACCCACACTCTCGGACTTGTGTATCTGCACGTGTAATTTGCACACCTTTCTGCAGCATCTTCTCGCCTGTGTCTTTAAGCCTGTGTATTGAAAGGCACACTGCTTTGTCAAGGTGCCATCTGGGAGAGCTGGAAGATGAACAGTGCAGGCGCTGAAGCAAGTCCCTGCCCTCTGACTCCCGCTGTCCCTGAGAACTCTCAAATAAATTACTGCCCCTCCATCTTTGACGTGAAATCTGTTTCCGAGGGAACTAACGTACAGTTGATGCTGTCTCTCTGCACCAGCTCTGAAAGCGTTTTCCTCACACACACACACAGACTGGATTGAGGTTTAGACACACCAGGTCCCTCGCCCCCTAGGCGGATATGCTGAGATGACAGGAGTGGGGAACTGAGTACCAGCTTCCCACTGTGGTCATTGGTCCGTTGTCCTCCTCCCTCAGTGTTCTCTTGTTCACACATGTCTAACTCAGGGTCTCTCCATCCCTTGCAGCTCCACAGCAACCTCAACCCCTCTAAGCAGAACAATAGTAAAATGTAACATTCCTCAAATAACACAGGAGCTTCCTTCTCCTGTCCTTCATGCCACTGTGACGAGCCTGCTGTTGGTCATCCCAGCGTCTAAAAAGCTTAGCCAGGCACATTCAGTTCACCTCTCACCAGAGCCGCACGTACATGTGTACTGCATGTGCACATCCCCATTTTGTACACTTTTCGCTTATATATAAAAACCTATGATACATTTGTAAATTTTGGTTTTTGTGTGTGAAGCAGCTTTGGGACTGTAGTAGGGTTGACTGGGGTGAGTTCTAAAGGTGTTAGGTTTCGAATTAATATTAAGTAGAAGTTTATTTGTTGTTTTTTACTTGGTGGAGAATTTATTTTAGACATGGCGAGTTCTTGGAATGTTGGAAGAATTTGTAAAGAAATAGTCATATGTACTACAGAGAGAGAAAAGGGGATGTGGGGGAGGCTTTTTTGTTTATGTGGGAGGTTGTACAAAGTGAGGTCGAAGAGCCTCTTAAATGCTAAGCCTCTGAAGATGTGCAGAGCCACATCAAGATGTTCCACACACCCAGGAGTTAATGGATGTTCTCCTTCAGTGACAGTAAAAAGGCTCAGAGCTCAAAACAGTGCTTCCTTCCAGTTGGCCCTCCCGATGGCCCCTTGTGGTGTTTGCAAATCAAGCTGTGGCTTTTGTTACTGCTTCATCACAATAAAGATTTGGAATCAGAATTTAGCTGGCAATTTTCTTGATGATGCATAAGGCAGAATAGGGCACAGCCTGCATTTCCACAGCTGTATTGGCATCACCCGGTTTAATAGCTTTAAAAAAAAGACAAGCCCAAATAAAACAACTTTTGTTCGTCATGTAGGCCGGTGTGTTCTGGGCAGCACAGATCTCTGTTTTATAATACCCCTGCAAGGTTCAGACTTGTAAATCTCATTACACACCCGGGGTCTACCTTACAAAAACCCCTGTAGAATTTGATGTGCTCCTTGGCAGGGAAAGATTTCATTTTATATAACAGAATTGTGGCCTTTCAAAACGATAATTAGCATAGCTCCTTGTAACCAAGCCATCCAGGAGAAGCGTCGCTTATTATGTTAAAAGGCCATTCAAAATATTTTTTTTCAAAAACACCCCATGTAAAAAAGCAGCCTCGCCTTCAAATTATCAGTCATATCACTCTTGCTGTCAGGAGATATTTTTGGCACATTTAATTTCTTTTCCTTTGAATTTACTTCTATTGCTTTCCTCAGATCCTCTCTGCTCTTGGGCCAAGAAATCCTGAGTTCACTTTGTATGTGCTAGAGCCGGAATAAAAAACAAAACAAAAAACCAAAGACCAGAGACTGCATTAACATTCTGTTGTATATTAACTCTCCCTGAGTCTCTTAGCCTGTCTTCCTAAGGCTCCACTTTCTCGTCCCAGGTTTTAGATGTGAACAGTCCACAGCAGCACTCCTACCCTTGTGTGTGCAGCCTGGACCCCGGTCATCTGCAGTTCCTTAGCTGGGGGCTCCTAGGATTCTGTATTGAAAACAAAGCACTATAAACAAGATGTGCCTTTGTCTCTGGATCCCCCCCAGATTTCCCTGGTAACAAGTTAAACAACAGAAATTCATCTCAGACTTCCAAGGCCTAAAGTCCTCTGAGATCAAGGTGCCTTGGCAGGTTTCTTCTGAGGCCTCTTTGCTTGACCTGCCTACTGCCATCTTCTCCCTGTCTTCATGGAGTCTCCCTCATGCTGGTCATGCTGGTCATGCTGGTCATGCTGGTCATGCTGGTCATGCTGGTCATGCTCAGTGTCCTCACCTTAGTTAATTTATCAAATGGCGAGTCCCTTTGGCCCAACCCGGTGTCCAGCCGCCTGTTTGCAGATGCCATCAAGGACAGCCTCTAGTGGATGTGCTAATGGGAGAGACCAAAGCAAGAGTACCCAAAACCGTCTCCCCACAGTGCAGCCTGTAACGATGGTGCTGTGGGGACCGCTGCCGTGCGGGGTCCTTGTCTACCTGAGCAGTCTCCATCCTCAGATTGTATCATCAGCATCGGCTCCTCTCTCTGCTGTCTTTTCTTTCCCTAGGCTCTGGAGGTTCTTTGCCTCATGGTCAAGACTGCAAAGTTATGACCATAGTTAGCCCGGCAGTTGCCACAAAGTCAACCACTCTGTGTAATGTGCATACAGAGTTTAATATGTCGGCCCACATTTATTTCTCTGTGAATTGCCATTTAAAATTTTTTAAATGACTTGTAGTGTTCTGGATTGAACCCAGGGCTTTGTGTGTGTGCATACAGAGTTTAATATGTCGGCCCACATTTATTTCTCTGTGAATTGCCATTTAAAATTTTTTAAATGACTTGTAGTGTTCTGGATTGAACCCAGGGTTTTGTGTGTGCCGGCAAGTGCTCAGCTACTGAGCTGTTGCACCTCCAGCCCTGAATTCTGCCCCTTTAAAAAGTTTGTTTGTTTATTTTTATTTATCTATCATTTTATCATTATTATTATTTATTTATTTATTTATCATCTTTAGCTCATGAAGGTAAAAAAGAAAAAAAAAATAGCGTCATCTCCAAGACTTTAACTATTCCTTCCAACTTTGGCTTTTTAGAATTATGTGCATGCTAGTGGCATTTAGAAATGTCTAGAAAACAAGTGAATGATACCAGACCTATGTGCAGGCCAAATTGTCCTCAAGAAGGACAGTTTAGGCTCTTGAAGAGGGTCTCAGGGGGACGTCTTTGGGGTTGTAACATACCAGGAGGAATATGAGGCAAAGCTGAAATCTAGAGCTCCCAGGGAGGGATACTGCCTCAAGCCGGCTGGGTGGCCCTCTTGGTTAGTTAGCAAAACCTGTTACTGATTTTCCGTCTTCATTGCAGTGCTGACTTCTAAGCCCGAGCAGGATTTCAAAAACATCAGTGGCCACGAATGATGGCAGCTGCTTAAGAATCTATTCTTTTTGCAGAGAGCAAGATAAAGGGGTCCACACTCCCACTCCCCCTTTCAGCACTGGGAGCAACCTGTGATAGGACTCAGCCTTGCTCTCCAGCGGTCAGATTCATTTCACAATGGCAGAAACACAAACGCTTTGATACCCGGCCTGGAGGTCTTTGAAAGGAAAGTGGCTTTATTTATATTCCTTATGATCATTATGTGCTGGGATTATTTTCCCAGTAGGTGATGCCTCTTTTGGCCCATATTTATGAAGCAGGGAAGAAAGCATTTAATGAATTTCAAGAGTGTATTTGACTGTAAAACACATCTCAGTATATTCACATGTAAATAACCCTTTGATTTGTTCTCTCTGGTGACCTTTTTTCTTTGGGGGCTACATCCCAGTTTGTTGTTGTTTTCCATTTTTAAATGGGAGGCTGGATGATAATAATGAAAGATTATGCAAAAAATTCCATGTTTAAAATAATGTTGATATGCCACTTGTGCTGTAGGATAATTACAGTAATTTGGCTATTACACTATGTGGAGGCAGGAGCTGGTCGGTAGCAAACACAGCAATAGGGGTGATTCAAGGGATTTTCATCCCAACTGGCGGTTTGATCCTGCTGACTTCTCTCTTGAAAATCAATTGCTCTCTATGAATACTCTGAATTCCCCCTTGATTAAATTGCCTGTCAGTGGGCTGCACTCATTACATGGGGGTCGCCCCGAGTTCTGTCTGCTTATAAATGTTTTTATTTTGACAACTCTTAACCTATCGTGGACCAAATTTAATCTGGGCGAAGAAGCAGAGGAAGTAATTACTAAAAACACAGTCTCGTGCGAGGCAGCAAACAAAGGGAAATGCAGAGCTTCCGATGTGCCGGCGCAGAGCCAGCTCTTCTGCTCCTGGGTCACAGCTTTCTCCCCCTGTGTTTTGCTTGATCTTTGGTGTTTCCTGACCTCCAGGGCTACGTGTGTATATACATATGTTGTGTGTTTACATCTAACTCCACAAGGAAAGAGACTCCATCTTCTTTATTGAATGCTCATTTTAATCTACATGAAATATGTGGTAGTCAACCTAAATACAAACGAAACACAAAACTAGTTCTACAAAGAGCACATTTTATAATAGTTATGGGGAAATACTACCTTATCTTACACAGATATGCCCTGTAATGCACAAACACAGGTCTCAGCAAAATAGTAAAATACTGTTTATTTTGGAGCCAAATATGAGTGACCATGGCACAGGAACATAGACTCAGATTGTTAGCATACTGCCCCTAGTCTGCCTAGCAACGTATGATGTCATTCCCTGCCTGTCACTAGATGGGCTAGCTGCCCAATATATAAAAGGGCAAACCCACCTGTCTCTGTCTCTTGCCCTCTTGTTCCTCTCTCTTACCTCTCTCCCTCTCTTCCTCCCTCTCTCCCCACCTCTCTCTGGGGTACCCTTCCTCCTATAATAAACCACTCCATATCATATCTGTTGTGTGGTTCATATTTCATACTTAAAATCTGTTGCCTGGCATCTTATTTTTTTAATCATTACACAGATTACCCAATTCCTATGGTCTGATGTAGTAACAGTTTTATGAAGTTTTTATAGTAATAGAATCAGGAGAGCTATAAATCAAAGCATTTGCAAATACAGTGGTAAAGCCATCAGGCTGGGAGGCTACAGTGAGGCAGGGACATCACTGCTGTGGCTCTCAGATGCTCTGTGATACCATCTTAGCTTTAGATTAGTTGAAGCTAAGAGAATCGTTGGACATTCCAGAAATGGGTTTTGCCTGTCACAGGGTCACAGGGATGGTGGTCAGTCAAACACAGAGATGGGCAATGAATGCCAGTTTTTTGATGGAGGGGACGGGAGGGGGCACTAAGTGTCTCTAACCCTGCCGGGTTCCAGCTCTCCTCTATCACAGAAGAAACAACCTTATATTATTGGGGGTGGGGGAGAGGGGGAGTTAGCTGCAGATCCTTTTCTTTTAAAGTTAGCCATATGTGGCTGAGCCGACATGTTTTTTTTTATGAGGGGCATTTCATTTTCCCACTGAGACGTTTCTTCACCTGAGTCCCAGGCTGATTCCGTTGTTCCTGACTTCCGTATTGGCTCAACCCTTAGTTTTCAGTTGGAATATCGCCCTCCTTGTGGAGTTTAGCTCTGCCCAAGACTGCACCACAGGCACTTGCCTGCGGTCTCCTGGGTGCTCCCTGAGTCAGTCCCGCTGGCCTGTGCTGGCTTCTGACTGCTGCTTGCTGCTCCATGGACCACTTCAGCAAATGCTCTCCTTAAACTTCCTGGTCTCTGCTTCTGACTGGGTGCTCACCAATGGTGGGGGCTCAGCTTCCAAGAGATTTCTTCATTTTTTTTTTCTGTCTTGTGTATAACCAAAACATCCCTTCTTAAAGCCGTCTTCCTTTTACCTCCTCCCTCAATTAAACTTTTCAGTCTAGTTGGCCTTTTCAACCTTACTTTTAGAACAATCCCTCAACTTTCAGGATTTCTTTTTCTTCTTTCTTTCTTTTTTTTTTTTTCTCTCTCTCTCTTTTTAAAAATTTTTTGAGACAGGGCTTCCCTGTGTAGTTTTGACTGTCCTGAACTCACTTTGTAGACCAGGCTGGCCTTGAACTCACAGCAATCCGCCTGCCTCTGCCTCCTTGAGGGCTGGGATCAAAAGTATGGGCTACCATGCCCGGTTCAGGGTTTCTTTTTTTATTAATTCCTACTATTACTTATATATATATAATCTGTGTTCTCCTAATTTCTTTGAATTTATTTTGTCCTTTCTACCAAAGTTGTCTTAATTTACTTTTTTATTGTTTGTTTTGTTTTGTTATAAAAGCATTTGGGACTGGAGAGATGGCTCAGTGGTTACAAGCACTTACTGCTCTTGCAGAGGACTGTGGTTTGGTTCCCAGAACTCATAATAGCTGGGTGACAGCCCACAGCAGTCTGTAACTCCAGTTCCAGGGCATGCGACACCATCGTCTGGTCTCTACAGCACTGCATATATGTAGCCACACACGTACATGCAGGCAAAACACCCATGTACATAAAATAAAAATAAATATTAAAAAATATTTGTGGTGTCAGTCCTTAGAAGATAAAATAAAAACACTTAATTGGAAGAAAGCCTTTTCTGTTAGTTATAGGGGCTGAGTGGTTGAGGACCGTGAAATTAGCAGGCAATAGACGGTTAGGGGAGGAGATGAACGCTGGACTCTTCTCCTCTAGTGGTGAGTAACTCATTACACAGCCAGAGGTAAGGGTGGGCATGCACCTTAGCAGAGAGGAGTGGCTTCTGTAGCAGCTCCGTTGGGCTTTCTGGTGCTGACAGCAGGAAGTGCTGTCTTCCAGGCCTACTGCTCCTGCACAGGGCACTCTTTGGCTTTTCTTGATGGTGTTTTGAGACAAGGGATCACTGTGTAGCCTTGGCCAACCTGGAACTCACTATGTAGACCAGGCTAACTCACAGAGATCTGCCTGTCTTTGCCTTCTGAGTGCTGGGACTAAAGGAAAACATCACCACGCCTGACTTGAAGGAGGCTTGGAGGTGAATTCTACCAAACAGGACACCGTCTGCAAGCTATATTTCCTAAGGGGCCTTATTTACAGGTAGGTACAGCTCCTTTCTATGGCTGCTGACGACGTAGCTGTCTGCAGTTTGAGGTAATTTTCAGATCACTTTGGACGCTCACATATCCCTTCCTTTCCCCTGGGTTGAAACTTCCCAGTATGTTTCACACTCCAGGAGGAGTGTGAATGGTAGAGAGGAGTTGGCGAGAGGTTCCAAGGCAAAAGCTGCAATAAGAGAAGACAATAGATTGGAGTAAAGAAATAAAAATGCTGGTCTACAAAGCAAGTCCAGGACAACCAAGGCTACACAGAGAGGAAACCCTGTCTCAAACAAACAAACAAACAAACAAACAAGACTAATTGGAGCAGATTATAAGCCTGATTTTTGAAACCACAGCCAGCCAATCAGCAACATACAAGATCATGGATTTCATTTATGACATAGTGTTTTCTTTATTTTTTTTATATTTAATTTTAATTTATGTGCATTGGTGTGAGAGTGTCAGATCTTGGAGTTACAGACAGTTGTGAGCTGCCATGTGGGTGCTGGGAATTGAACCCGGGTCCTTTGGAAGAGCAGGCAGTGCTCTTAACCACTGAGCCAGCTCTCCAGCCCCTTAGTGTTTTGTTTATATTCACCCTCAATTACTCTCTCTTGTGCTCACCACTGTTTTTCTCTTCTCTCCTAGATAATACCTGTATTTGTCTCATTTATATATAAACATGTATATTATACACACAGATATGTACAGACATAGATTCTGCAGATCAAACGTGTAGTGTTTGTGCTTCTTAGTGTTTGTGCTTCTTAGTCCTCAATATTTTCTTGTTCCTCTGTTCCATTTCCTTAGACCTCTTCCTACATAGTCTCACCTCTATTTTGATCTCTGTCTGTCTGTCTGTCTGTCTGTCTGTCTGTCTGTCTCTCTCTCTCTCTCTCTCTCTCTCTCTCTCTCTCTCTGACACACACACACACACACACACACACATACTTTAAATCTAGATTCTAT
>OU015742.1:3877952-3887952 GCA_907169655.1 Acomys percivali | reverse complement strand
TTCTCCACGTTTCACTATTCTCTTTTATTGGCTGAACCTACCTTCTTAGGTCAGGTAATAAGGCCAGTCCCTGGATATAGTTGTGAATGTCACCTCAGCCCTGACCCTCTTCAGTGGCCAGACACTCAGGGAAGCTACTTGCTTCTAAGCCACCATGGTCTCTTTCCTAATCAGTTTTTAACTCTTTCTGCAAGATGAAAGACCAAATCCATTGCTGGGGGGCGGGGCTTGGGATACTGCTGGTTTTGTAATACTTGAACTCATACTGCCAGGTGCTAGGGCTTGTCAGCCTTCTCCCAGCCAGGAAACTCCTTCAGAGGCGTGTCTCAAAGAAGCTGCGTCTGCAGGACAGTCTGCCCATCCAGTCTGTTACTTCCTGTTGCTCCTTACTGTTCAGATGTCTTCAGTTTAAATAATTGACTACATCGTCAGGGGCTAGTCTTTTCACATGGTATTACCTCACCTGTGTCTCATACACTATTACCAAGTAATATTGATACTAATAATCTCATCATTGCTATTCTATGAATAATTCTTGCTTGCAATTGTAGTCTCTTCTTTTAGCTAAAATTTCTTTAGGGAAGCAGTTTGGTTGCCACTTGGAATGTATGGTGGCTCTCTTGTCTTTAATTTTCAATTTTCTGCATTGTCTAGAAAAATAGCCTGTGTACTTTCTACCCTGGGTTTGGATGACTGTCTTTTACTCTAGCCTGATGTAGGGTCAGTTCCTGTACAGTGGACTTGTGAATGGTGTGAACATGTCTTTGTTGTTCAGAGTTTAGAATTTCATGTCGCATTATGAAAAAGAGCTGACTAATGACACTCGGCTCTTCCATATCGCCATGATTGTTGACCTGGTCTAACCCTGAGACAGGAGAAGTCCCTGCTTCACTGCCGCCGTCCGTTTCTCCATGTACTTGTTGAGCTCCTGACTTACTCACTTAGATGCATGGCTCTTCGGTGCGCAGCCCAGGTCCTTTTCTGTAGCTGGGATAAACTCCCCTGGGAGAGGTGATGTAGGGAGAAAGGGCTTTGTTTCACTCACAGTTCCAGAATACAGTCTGCCCTGGCAGGATGCTCATGGCAGCCGGAGCTTGAGGGAGCCAGTCATAACGTGGTCATAGTCAGGAAGCAGAAGACAGTGAAGTTGTGCTCATATTGAGCTTTTCTTGGCTTACACAGTTGCAGCTCCCAGCCAGAGAATGGTACCACCCACGGTGGGCGGGGCTTCCCACTTCAACTAACACAATCAAGATGGCCCCCCCCCCAGACTGTTCAGTGGCCCATTAGTGATTCTAGATTTTGTCAGGCTTACAACATCAACCAGCATGGTGCCTATAGTTTCATGATACTGAGATTGTCAGTGTGGAGAATGTCCCTTATCAGTAGAAAGTATTCTTGCAATATACAATGTTTAGTTTTAAATTGTATTTTATATAATGTTAACAAGTCCATTCCTAACTAATGCTAAACAGTTAGAAAATCTTCAATGAAGAAGTCAAAGTAATGTGCTCCAAGTCTTAGGCATAGATAGTTGAGATGGAACAGAGCAGAATAGACCTTTAGAATTGACACAATTATTTACCTACTGTTGTTTTTTTCTTTCATGTTTACATTTACTATCCATATGCACTTGATTTTTGACTAAATACAAAAATTAAATATCATTTAAAATTATATGCATACAATTGAACAAGTATGTATGCATCGTGTGTGTGTGTGTGTGTGTGTTTGTGTGTGTGTGTGTGTGTATGTGTCTGTCTGTCTGTCTGTCTGTGTGTGTGTGTGATGGCACATGTGTGGAAGTCAAATGAGAACTTGTAGAAGTCACTTCTCTCTGACCACGTGGGTCCCAGAGAAGGAACTCAGATCATCAGTGTTGGTGGCAAGCATGCTTACCAAGGAGCCACCTCACCAACTCTTGGGAGTCGTCCTCATTTGCTCTCTGTCTTCTGTTTTGAGGCAGGGTCTCCTACGGAACCTGGAACTCACTTATTTTACTCGGGCTGGCTGACCACAAGCCCCGGGGACCTCTTATTCCTGGTTCTCCAGAACTGCTTCATGCGTGCTACGCAAATACCCAACCACTGATCTGCCCCTCTAGCCAGTGACACCAGTTTGAAAGAAGAGAAGAGAAATGCTGAGTCCTTGAATGTCCTATGGAATTGTCCAGTGAAACTGTGTAAAGCTGATAATTATAATTAGGACTGCAGCGTCAGAGCTGAGCTTTGGGAGCAGCCTGTACCAGGGAGGAACTTGAACCTCTAGCTTAATTAGCCTTGTGATAAGCCCTCTCCATAGAAGTAATCTCACACAGAGAGAATGCTGTGGACAGTTTTGTCTCCCCCTCTGATGGAAGAATCTGCTGTGTGTGACTCTGAAGTTGCTTGAGTGGTGGAAGCCATAAAGTAACAAAGTTGTGGCTGTGGTCATGTTTTCAGTTGTGACACATAATTGCACAGCCTTGACTTTTCTCTGAGATAGCATGTCACATTTGATGACCCCAGGGCACATTGTGAACATTAACTAATTAAACTTCATAAAACCCACGAGGGTTTGGAAGGAGTGATGTAGCATCACCTTGCCCAGTTCTGAAATGCAGCCGCCTCTGGGGACAATGGTGGCAGCTGCTTAATAATAAGTTTCAACACCTCACGACAGTTTAGCTAAGACAATTAGTCATTGTCATCGTCGTTAGTAATTGTCTTGTGAGTGTTGGACTAGCAAATGGTTAAGTCACCAGGATTATTAGATCATTGTAAGTCTAACCCATTCTTCAATTTTTTTTTTACTTTTTAGAAATGTTATTCTAATTGTAAAAAATATACACATGGGGTAGGTAGTGTTATTAGGAATTCTGTTAGTCCTGTTCTTCAGTTTGAAACTTAAAATAAGAAGAACTATCATAAAAAAAAAAAAAACAGTGTAGCTTAAAATAGGGAATTAATGATATGGGCAAAACTAATCAATGATAGTAGAAATCAGAACTAGGTGTGTTGGCTTGACAGAGGGATGATGGAAACAGATCTTGCAAATATTTTGCATAGTCATCTCTGTAGGTGTCACTTAGAAGAGACCAGTGTAGAAGCTTTTGACCTCAACACCTTTCTGTGTGCTGTAGCTCAAAACAAAGGGAGTTAGTCCATGAGATCATGTCAGATTTGTCATTGTGAAAGTGCTAGAAACCCCAGGCACAGGATATGCTCAGGGACTAGAGACTCAATAGGTTTTGCTTTCCTTGGAACATCTTTCTTCAGAAGGATTTTCAGTCCTTTCTCAGGACACGTCTTCATAGCCCATGAGCTGTGTTTCGAGTTTGGGTGTGAGTCTCTCTCACAGTGCCTTCAGCATCATTGCTCTCTAAAAACCTCCTTGCGCATCTAATATTTCCCTTAGATTCTGGGTGTATTTCATTCACTCACATCTTTGTTAAAAGTAGGCAGGAGACATTCATGATCCAGTAGTTTGGGTTGAGCAGTGTTTGTTTGCAGAAGTCATCTGGTGATGAGCTGGCCAGAGGAGGAAGCAGAGGACCCTGCAATGTCTGATGGGATAGCTAGAAACATGAAGGCAGAGCAGTGTGCTCTCACTGACTACATCTCTAGGGCATTCAGAGGTCCCAGGGTGCCTCGTGCCCATAGGTAGAGCATCTGTGGTCTGGTCTAACCTGTGACCAGTCAGAGGAGGAGAGCCAAAGTCACTGCTGAGGTCCCTCAGTGGAGCAGGCCCTTGGTGAGGCAGGAGTTCGGACAGGCTTCCCTATGGTGAGATCTCTTCCAAATTGTTCTCCTAAGGCCTGCATGGTTTGGAGACAGAAAAGGGGGGAGGAGGACCGAGAGGGTGGATGGCAGAAAGAGAGACTGGGCGGGAGGGGGCCTTTGTATGGTAACTGGGCAAATTATCCCGTTGTTTTAAGCATGTGAGGAATGTCCAAATTACTGACTGTGCAGAGCATATTAAAACAGCAGTGCCCAGGCCCAGTTCTTGTTATTTAGAAAACACATAAGGGAGCTGGCATGGTAGCATGCAGCCCTAATTCCAGTATTTTGGAGGCTGAGGCAGGAAGCATGTGAATTCAAAGCTGGCCCTGGGCCGCGCAGCTTGGCAGAGGCTGGGGCTCCTGCCCGCCAGGCGCGTCCCTTTGTGTGCATTGTTTCACCACACAGCTTCCTTGGGGCAGCGCAGTGGGTAAGGCACAGAAGGGCTGAAGGGGATCTAGCCTAGAATCCTGAGTGTCAGCGTGAGGATTAGGGTGAGCTGCAAGGCCCCATTGCTTTTCTCGCTTCTCTTCTCTGGAATAGACACCTGCAAATCCACCATTATTTAAACCACTTGGTCCTGCCTCCCGGCTTCCTGTGGTTCTGTGGATCTCACATCACTTACTCTACCTTTTCTTTCAAAGACACTGACGTCAGGAGTGGCAGCCAGGGTTCTCATAAAGAGGAGCCCGGGGAAAGTGCTTCTGCAGAGGAGATGACCCAGGTAAGCGGCACTGCTTCCCCTGGGCTGAGGGATGGGGATGAGCCTGGGGCTATTTGTGACAACCGATGAGCCTTTGGTGTTAGGATCATCACTGACTTCTGTCATCTCCTGCAAGAAGGCCCCAGTCATCCTAAGGTGGGGAAACTGTCTAAGCTTATATTGGGCAAGCCTCTTGGGCACGCTCTAGAGTGTGGGCTCCATCACTGTGCCAGTGTCTCCTGGCCAAGAAGCGAGGGCACCGAGGTCTAAGTGCCAGCTTGGGTTCTGGACCACCATGGGTTGGTTGATTCTGATGTCTTCCTCTGGTCCTTTGTAGGAGAAAGACGCCAGAGCATCTTCATCTGAGGTTGCCTTGTCACCATACTTAAGTAAAGAATCTGATGATATACAGGTAAGGCTTATCTTGTTTAGGGCCTTTGCTGCCTGCTGGCTGCTGGGCTTCCCTCCTTCCCCTTGGGTTCTGGTGTGCCCTTTCTCCCGCTGAACTTCTACTGCCTCTCCCCAGCACATAGTAACCATGGCCTTGAGTTATCGCTGAGTGACTTTGACCCCACTGTCATTAGTCCTTAATTCCACACACCCTCTGCACAGCTTGGACTGCACGTTGAATCTTATTTGTGTTTCAATTACTTGTAACAATTTTAATATACACAGATTTTTTCTTCTTCTGTGTCCAAAGAGAAACTTTGGAGAAGTAAAATGCTTATTAGAGTGCCCGCTTCCCCACCCCATATATACATACACACATACACACACGCGCACGCACACACGCACATATGCACACACATACACATACACACACATACACACACACACATATGCAGATATATATCATGTGCACATACATGGCCAGGTACATACACCATAAGTATATGCACTTACGTGCTGCTTAGGCTCTCATAAGAGTCCTCTCTTGTTACAGGTTCAAGCCCACCTTCATTTGGTTAACCAAGATTCTCTTGGTAGCATCTTCCTCTTCGGCTGTCCCTGAGGCATCTTCCTTTGTTACTTTCCTTCATCCCACCCACACCCTCCTGGACTGTTCCCCTGTCAAATGAGTTCCATCCGGCCTTGTGTCGTCTGTTTCTGTTGACTGGGGCGCTGGGAGATCCTGAGCCCAATGGCCCTACTCAGGATTTTGACCCTTTAAGGAGCAGAGGAAGGCCTTGTAGTTTCTCCAGTAGGAGATTGACATGGTCCACCATGGTCGTTCCAGTGACATGGGCAAGGACAAACTCCCGGTGACAGGCTGCTCTATTCTGCTGCCTCTAGAGGCTTGGCATCTCTCAGGGTGGCGGGGTGAGGTGGGGGGCGGCCAACAGAATAAGTCAGATGTATGACGGCCGTGGGATGAACACTAAATGCTGCTGCCCCACATTAGAGCCATCGGAAGGCCAGACTCTCTGTCTGATCCCCAATACCAAGGACTCTGTGAGGAGTCATCTAGGAGCGAGAGTGCCACTGTCTTACTGCTAGCCCTGAACTGGAGGACAGCGCTGTGACTGGAGCACTAGTGAGCTCAGCATCTGCCCTTCCAGGCAGTCTGCAGGGTGGGGGTGGAGACTGAATCCTGTGCCATCTGCAAGGAAGCGAACAGCCTGGGGTGGGGGTGGGGGTGGGGGGCACAGACATGGTGCCGTATGGGGGCAAGGCCACCTTTGCATTTACTGCTGGATGTGCACCCCCTCCCCGCCTCCACTCAGCCCTCTGTCACTTAGTGCCCTCAGCACCCCAGGAAAGAGGGCTGGAGGTGCCAAGCTCCAACTCTGTAGGGAACAGCCAAGGGTGGACTAGAGGAGTAGCTGGGGGAATGAGCACCCCAGTTCCTGTGCCTCTGAGGCAGTGAGTGTGAAGCCCATGGTGGAGAGAGTTGCTCCCTGAAGACCCGTGCTGGGGCCCTCTTCCCTTCCTTGCCTCACTTCCTCTCTCATCTCAGAGGTTCCTGGAAGCGGCTGAGACCCCACCTTGGGTTTGTCTCTGAGAAGCCCGCAGTAAGAAACTCACTAGCCCTAGGTGGTCACCGTACCCGGGGCAGGAGAGTCGGGGTGTCAAAGGTGACAGTGTTCTCTGAGTGGGGTCACCCCTCGATAGCCCCACACCTGGGTGGAACAGGAAGGGAGAACCAGAACGTGTTGGATCCCCCGAGGGCCTCTAGCTAAGCGGGATGGTGGATCGATTTCCTGTGTTTATCCCCTGACCCTTCCAGAAAAAGACCCCACCAAAATGACAGTAAAGAAGTGAAAAGGGCACAAATCCACAGAGACAACAGGATGGAAGGGAGTTATTGGAAGATAAGCACTTTAAAAATATTGAGAATCAAGAAAATCGATGCAGGAGTTTGCACTGGCTTAGCAGAACCAAGAAAGGAGGAAGTGCGTCTGAGAGGAGACAGGGAAAGTGGTGTGGACTCCCCGCAAAGGCTTGGGGTTCTGCTGGGGGGTAAGGAACGAAGGAGGGTGAGCACGCGGCCTGTTTGGCAGCCTGGTAAGAAGTAGCCTGGACCCCAAACTCTCTGCACACTCTTCATAGCTGACCAGCCAGCCACACCCCAGGGGAAATGACCAGGCAGGTATTGGCTGGAGAAACCAAGAAAACATGGCTCTCCGATCCTATCTGAATCTGAAGGGCTATGGGTAGAGAAAGTGGAATTCTCCGTTTCTGCTGAGGAGCCCCAGCCGCTCCTGGAAGCCAGGTGTTTGTCGGAGCGTTCTGTTGGTACTTTGAGCAGTTACTAGACACACACTTCCTTAACAACTTGGTTGCTTAAAACAATACGTCTTGCAGGCGCAGAGACCAGAATTGCCTTAGGTCTCACCACACAAAGCTTCAGAGTGTAGGTAGAGGTTAATTTCCCCTGAAGGGTCTAGGGAGCCTCTTCTGTTGGTTTGCAGTGTCTAGAAGCACATGGGTTTCTTTGCCCTTTGCTCTTTGCCCTCTTCCTGTGTCTTCAGGGACACAACAGTGCGCCCCTCCCCCATCCCCAACTGCCTCTCTTGTGATTTCACCATATCTATTTGGATAAGCCGGGAGAGTTTTCTCTCCTTAAAGTCCTTAATTTAGTGGCTGCGAAGTCTCCCTGCCCTGTAAATTAAATGTCCTCGGGTCCTGGGGAAGCAGACACACACTTCTTGAGGGCCACTGTTTTCCTCCCACAGTCTCTCTGCAGGATGGAGCTGTAGGCTGGGAGAGCTTGGTATTAGTAACTTTTCTGCTAGTGTGATAAAACACCATGACCAAAAGCAACTTATGAAAAAAAGAATTTATTTGGGCTTACAGGTCCCAAGGGATAAAGGCCCATTAAGGTGGGGAGTCATGGTAGGATGTGGCAGGCATGGTGGGATCAGGAAGCTGAGAGATCACGTCTTTAATGGAAAGCATGAAGTAGTGAAACTAAAGCGCAAGTGGGGCAAGGCTATTCACTCTCACAGCCCGCCCCAGTGACTGCTCCCTCCCATAAGGCTGCACTTCCTAAGCATCACCTAGTGGATCCTGAGTGTTCAAATGCCTGAGCCTAGAGGGGACGTTTCTCCTTCAAACCACTGAAAGCTCCTAGTCCAGACTAGGTAGGGGAGAGGAACAGTGAAGCATATAGCTCAGTTCAAATACCTGATTGCTTAGAAAACATCTGACCAGTGCTTCACAAATCTTACAAAACAAGAAAAACAATGTAGAAACAAAGGAAACAAAGTACAAAAAATGAGAATGGAGTTATTTCATACTACTTTATACATCTTAACATATTTAATAATATATCAACAGTATCTATATTCTGTAATCTATGATATATCATAACAATGTTAATACTGATATAACTAGAAATGTGATTTAATTATGCTGTGGAGGTAGAATGCATGGGAGGAATGGTGGAAGAGCATTAAATCTATCTACTACTTCAGTGTTCAATAGTAGAAAATTTAAATTGAATTAAGAACTAGCAGCATAAGCATATTTTTCAGAAATAGAGAAAAGTACCCCAAGAAACAAAAAGATCGAAAACGATACCCAATAGAGAGGAGTGGGGTAGGAGACAAGAGACAGCTGGTTTTCTTTTATGAAGTTTTACCACTAAAATTTTGACTATGTGCTTGTGTTATTTTGATTAATAACAATTCCAGAAGGAACGCAGAATGAGCCGTGTTCCCATGAATTACAATGTCTGCAGGTAACCCCCAAATCAGAGTGGGCACACCCAGCGTTAAATCCCTTTCTGGGCTCTATCTCATTCACAGAATCACCTGAACATTCCAGAAATTTTAGTTCCACCAAATCTTAATGAAACCAGTTTTCAAAACAGGACTTGCTGACAGTGTGAATACATACAATATAGCAGTACCATACTAGTCTTTACCACTGGGACAGTTAAAATGTCTGCTTTCCAGCCTTTGTGTGAGAACTTGGTCTTATTCCTGTAAATTCTGAACCTCATTAAGAAGGTCTTGGGATGGACCTCCTCAGGGTGGTTTGTGTCAGGTAACTCAGTCACACGTGTCGTAGGGACAGGCTTTGTGCGCTCAGTGCGCCGTCATCAGGGGCTGTCACAGACTGCCTGTCTCTCTTTGCTCCAGGACGTGGGACTGGGCTTCAGCCTGCTTTCCCTTGTGGGTGACGACAACGGGGTCAACAGTTTGAGCAGCGAGAGCCCCCTGCCCTCCTTCCTGTTCTCCGAGGGACACCCCCATTTCCGCCCCATCTACCTGGGAGATTCTGCCGCGTTTTGTATTCAGCTCTTTTGTATTGATGAGAAATACGAGGCAAGGCAAGTGCTGCTCTCCGGCATCCGTGTGCAGAGGAGTTGTTAGGCAGCACTTCGTCCAAGCATGTGGTCTGTAAGCCAGGCCTCACATCATAATCTTCTGGGACCCTCAAAACAAAACAGGTTGCTAGACACTCTAGTTGGTAAAGTTTGGGTAAGACTTACAGAAGGGGACAAAAGTATCGATCCAGTTCTACCTCACCTGTATTCGCACTGTGTAGCCACCTGCTGTCGAATTCTCTACTGTGTGCAGTTCTCTGAGTCTTTGAAGTTGTATGGCAAGAATCAGAAAATCCTTCAAACAAGGCTGACACGACCAAGGATAAGTCCAGTGGTAGAAGTCATGGTAGGCAGCTCTAGATCCCAGGCTTGGATAATCAAATTTGAGGAGGAAGTTTTCTTTTTACCTCCTTATCCTGGCTCTTTGCTGTTGGTCCCAGTCTGAGAAGATAGAAGACAGCCTCACATCCACGTCAGAATCTCGTGGGAGGGCATCCTGGTTGGAGCTCAGATTTCCAGCCAAAGTTTCAAGAGGCCTGGTTGACTCAAGGCTCGTTCCTGAGCCAGCGGCTGTCATCGAGCCACATGTCAGTGTGCACTCAGTCTGGTGCCTCATGCTCCACCCCTAATCTGGAGCCGGAGAGACTCCAGAATGTAAGATAGGAGAGGAGGTGAAAGGAACAGCCAGTGACTCAGGAAAGTTCCTGGAAGGAGGAGGCATAGTGCATGTGAGCCCCCTTTCCCAGCCTCAGCACCTGTGCATGC
>OU015742.1:3857085-3877942 GCA_907169655.1 Acomys percivali | reverse complement strand
TCAGCACCTGTGCATGCAGTGCATGTGAGCCCCCTTTCCCAGCCTCATGCCTGGATTCCACATCTCCTTTGGCACACTACCTGTCCCAAGCTTATCACTAAATATTTTGAAGAGGAAGGTATGTGCCCATTTCAATAGAACAGAAGGTTCTGGAGTACCTTTGAGATAACCAAAGACGGTGCTGGCCATTTCCTTTGTAGGGGTGCATCTAAACAGAACCCCCATCATTCAGCCTCTAGAACCATGGTTTTTAATATTAAATGCTCAGCTTTTATAGAGACTCTGGATCTTGAAAAGGGAAACCCTTTTCCAGCCTGGAGCCTGGAGTGGCCTTCTATAGTTGTTTTATACTTCTCTATGTTTTTAGATACGATTCCCCCCCCCCCCCGCCCGCCCGGGATAGCTATTTTTTATTTATTTATTTAATTTGATGGCACTTTATAATTTGCCTGTGGAAACACAGATGTCGCTAATTTTGCTAATCGAAGTGAAAAAGATCAGAATAGCCTATCACACAGCCAAGTGTCTCCTTAACTCTCCCGAAAAGAAGGGGAAGGGTCTTGTCCACAGAATGTCCATTGTTAGCATTGGCTTCCAATTGCACAGCTATTGTTTGTTACTGTGAGAGAGTCCAAAATGCTGTATTGCTGCCAAACAAAGCCTGTGGTGTATACATTCACCTAGGCCAGTGACTAGACACTGTTGGCTGGTTAACCACTGCAACGGGGCAGGGCGCATAAGTCTCTTGAACACTCTCATGATGCTGCGTTTATTTGCAGTCCAGTCACATTGTTCACTGTCTCGTTTACAGGTCCCTGGATTTTATGAGTTTTGTCTTCAGTCTTTTTCCTGTGAGTACATGCTGAATTTTGAGTCATATACTTGGTTTTGTAGTTCAGTTATAGAAAGACAGAATATTTATCGTACACACATTTAAAATACTGTGAATGTGGAGGTTTGTATTGTTCCCCTGTTCTGAGAAGACGGTCAAGTGTCATGTCATAAACCCTTAAAAACAGAATTTTTTTTGTCATTTTCAGTAGTATGTCTGCTGTGTGATTGTTTCTTTTAGAGACAGCATCCCAGTGTTTTCTTGGGATTAAATGAATCATTCACTTCATATATGAAAATGCCAGCAGTGAGGACTCTTCAGCGCCTCGGCTTACTGAATTATTTGTGGTTTCCAGAGGCTCAACCGCTCCTGGCATCCATGCTTTGCTTTGCGGCGGGTGGGAGGGGAAACCGTGCTGATTTCCAGGTCGGCGTCTCCTCTCTACTCATCCCCGGGGCCTAACACGCTGGCTAGCATGTAGAAGGAGCTCACCGTGCAGCGCAGCCTCTGTCCTAGGGACTCCTAGCCTCTCCTTTGTCCCACTGTTGTCTGGGGATGGGGATTCCAGCCAACTGCTCATCATCCGAAGGACAGGAAGTGGAGAGGGAGGCTGTGAGGGGAAGCGGTAAGGCTGGTAAGGCGTTAGAGGGACCTTTTTGATGCTTGGCCACGCCTGTTACATCTCACGTGTACTTCTGCCGTGGTCAAGCTTCAAGCAGAGGAGCTGTTGTTTTATACGTCCTTTCTGTTCGTTACATTGAGGCAAAAAATGTAGTTTAATAATGTGTTCTTAGATTTCACTTTGCTTTTTCAAAAACTGAAAAAACCTTTAGAATAGGGTAATGTGTGTTCTCCACTGTGGTCTCTTTAAATTGATTTTTAAGGTGTTCTCAAAGCTCATAAAGCAATGTGGATTAACCCAAACAAAGAATCTTCAAAGCTGGTTCCCTCAAAGATGCCTTAAAGACATTTCACTGAGCTTCATTCCTATTTTAATATTCACATTATAAAAGTAAGACTGGATTTTAATGGGCAGAAGACCTGTTTACATTTTGAGTCGATTTGACTTGGGGATATAAGGATACATGAGCAAAATACCGTCATTACTTCCCCCCTAATCCCTCAAATCCAAGCTGAAGCAGCTCGTTACCGCCAGAGCCCCTCCCTGAGGAAGCCCACCGAGACTTGGCACCCAGGCCTTATTTTCAGCTCCAGTGGCTCAGCATTGTGAATCTAAAGTTTCCCTGAAAGAAGCTGTGTTATTTTGCTAGAAAGAAGGAAGATAAGGTCAGATAATGATTCACTCCTTGGGGCTGCAGAATGTCCTGAGGGCTTTGGATTAGTGCAAGTAATGCCTTCACAGAGTTCAAGAGGAGGCAGAGCCCCAAAGGGACAAATTAGCTCTGGGAAGAGCAGGCTGCTTCTGCGGGAACCTGGGACAGGATCAAGTGGCTGTGAGGAACACAGGCAGCCTGGAGCTGCACGGCCTTCAGACGCTGCAGTGCATGTTCCTGTAGCCGCATGAACAAAAAAGCAAAAAGGAAGAAACGAAACTCCCATTAACAACACATTTCACCCAGCTCAACGTCGCATATGCAGCCGTTGCATGGCACAATCAATGTCAAAATGGCTGCTTGATTCTATTTAGGCCTCATGAAATTTGCAGCTGGATAAGGAGCCCGCGTATTCAAGCGGGAGTGGTCAGACTGACACGATTCAAGCACACACACAACTTGTCAAATAAGTGAAATTTGATGCTAGTGTTTAGAGTTTAAATTCACGGGACTAAATTAATTAAATGGCATTAAACTGAAGTGTTAGTTCCCACTCACACCAGCCACATGGCAAAGGCTCACTGGTCACGGCGAGCACTGGCTGCCATCTGGGAGAGCCAGGTCTGGAAAGGTAAATGGCATCTGTCATGATGTGGTGACCCTCCTGTGTCTTCAGGGTCCACACTCAACTTTAGGTTATCACCTAGAAAGGTGATGTCATGACAAAGAGCTCAGGTATTGCCACATGATTTAAAGCCAGAAAGTTCTGGAATAATGCCCACATTGCACAGAGCAAAGGTTTAGGCATCTATAAATCCCATTTCTTAAGTTCAAGGCTTCTGTTTTGATACTATCCCAAAATAGGAATGGTCTTAGTTAAAAAAAAAAAAAAATCTTGGCCAGGTCTTGTAGCACAGGCCTATAATCCAGAAACCCAGAAGGCCAAAGTAAGAGAATTGCAAGGTCAAGACCTTCATGGACTACAAAGAAAAGCTTAAGGCCATCCTGGGCAACTTAGTGAAACCTTTCTTAAATAAACAAAAATGAAAACAGGTACGGAGGAAAGGCTGGTGCGATGGCTGAGGGGGAGAGCTAGGACTTGAATACAATAGCACATGCCTCGAACCTGTAATCCCAGAATTTGGAAGGCTGAGGCAGGAGGATGTGAGTTTATGAGGAGGGGCCATAATGAAACTTTGTCTGAAAGCAGCTGCCACAACAAAAGCTACTTCTGTAAAGAGGTCCTACTGTAGTAACAGCCCCTTGCTCCACTTTGAGTCGCCTTAGTTGTCTTCTCCATCTCTGCCTGGTTGCTGGGCTCTAAGACTTTTATTAATGACTCTCCAAATGATAGAAAAGCACAATTTAAGTATTTTCCCCAAAGTGCTTTGCTTTGCTTCTGTTTCTCATAGTGTTTTATAGCACCACTTTGTTTAGTGATAAATGGCTTCTTATGCTCTCCAAATGTCTTATTGATCTTTAAAAATCATTTTAGGATAAGAACTTCTGCTTGATATCTGTGCCCCATCTCACAACTGAGTTTGTCCTCATCCAGAACTTTGTGAAGGTTGTCCCATTCAACACATGCACCCTGAAGCATGATCTCTATGTCTTCCATCGAGCCGGATTGCTCAAGTAAGTGAGCTCATGTGCTGTGTGACTTCCTGGGAGAATGACAGTGTCTTGTATTGGTCTGAATAAGAAATGTCCCCCACAGGCTCAGGTACTGAAACACATGGTTCCCAGTAGGTGGCGCTATTTGGAGGAAGTTATGGGACCTTTAGAAGTCATAGACTTGGTGGAGGAAGTCTGTCACTGGGGCAGGCTTCTTTTACTTCTAGTTTTTACTCTTTCTGCTTTCTACGTGTGGTCGAAGATGTTATCTCACAACTTCTATGCCTCATTTGCCATTGTGGATTCTCCCCATCCAGAACCATCAGCCACAATAAACTTTTCTTCCATACTTTGTTTTTGATCATAGTATTTTATCATAACAACAAGAAGTAATATTATGTGTCTATTCATCAAAGCAACAGACAAAAAAAAAATGATCTATGAAACCAGCTTGGTGCAGTGAGTTCACACAGGTCACTTACAAGAACACGGGTTAGGAGTTGCTGACAGAGACACTGGTGACTCAGAGGCAGCTGAATCTCTGCAGAGCCCACAGCAGCACGGGTTATGACTTACCAAAGCTCTATTCCCAGAGTCACGGCCCAAACTGTGGCTAGTTCTTCCAAAAGCCTCTCTCCTCTCCCAGCTATTGTTCATTGCTTGTATAACCTTGGGGAGGAGCCTTGTGGACCGTCTTTATTTCTGAGTCTTCAGCAGCTTTGTGAGGCTGAGTTTTATGGACTTCCTTCTTCCCTCATGGGAATAACAACACTCATCCCCAGGTTTTTACATTTTTTTCTTTGCATCTTTGAAAATGTTCCCTGAGTCTTGTCTGACTGTTTTCTTCCGTTTATGCTCGAGCAGTGAAGCACTATACTTCAGTAACAGTCACTTATTCTCAGCTGTTAAGAGCCATGGCTATAACTGAGAAAAAGTCTCTCCTCATGAGAGTAGTGGTAGTCCATGGGTGTAAGTTGAAATGGTACGTCACATCCATTTGACCACACAGCAGTTGACTTCCCATGGGGGGGGCACATGATCCTGCAGCTATGGGGTTTTGCCCTGGCTTCCAGCATCAGACATTAGTTACCTCCTATGAAGTGAGTCTTAAGCCCAAATCAGAAAGCAGTTATTTGTCCCCATAACAGTTGTGCCATTGTTGGGACAACAGACGCATCTTGTCTGGCATGTTGGTAGTATAACATGCAGGGTCTGCACTGAGTAGGGCTGTTTGTGACAGCTCTTCCTCCATCAGCCTGTCTAGCACCTATATTAGTCAGGGTGCTCTAGAGGAACAGACCTGAGAGACAGGCTTACAGGCTGTGGTCTAGCTAGATCAACGATGGCTGTCTACCAACAGAAAGCCCAAGAAAGCAGCAGTTGTTCAGTCCACAAGGCTGGCTGCACGTCTCATCTGGTCTGTAGTATCCACCAGAATCCCAAAGAAGGAGGCTGTAGGAAAGGAGCAGCCTTGCCAGCCGGAGTGAGGGGGAACAGAGAGAGCGTCTCCTTCTTCCATGTCCTTTCTATGGGCCGCCAGCAGATGGTGGATCTTCCCACCTCAGAAAACCGGGATAAAAAGTGGGTCTTCCCTCTTGAAATGATTTAATTAAGAAAAAATCCCTCACAGGCGTGCCCTCCTGCTTGAGCTTTCATTAATTCCAGACACAATCAAATTGACCATCAAGAATGGCTTTCACAAGTCCATCCCTTCTCAACTGACTACAACCACAGCTCCTTAGGTCATGCTTAATTTCCATATGAAGTCAATAACCAGGTCATAGTTATACCCAACATGATTTAACTATTCCTCATATAACCACGGATACATTATAAATTTTCAGAACAGGTGGCACTGTCCTTTAGGGACATTCCTTTGGTATCTCAAAACCTAAATACAACAACCACTGCTGTTCTCTTAATGGATGTTACCTTACATGATAAAGAAATCGAGGAAAGAAAACACAAGTAGTTATACAAGCAAATTCTTAACATGTGACAGAAACATTAGCGTCACTTATAATTCTCATTTCTGTAACTGGCCACGTGAACCTAGACGCTACGTGTAACGACTTTCATCTGCTTCCCATTCTGTATTTCCTCCGACCTCAGGAGGGGAAGTAATCCATATCCACATTGCAGAAGTGTCTGTGCTGCTGCTGCTCATCCTGCCTGGATTAGGCTGCTGTAGTTTCCCGTTCACCTCAGCCACAGGACACGGTAGCACCAGGAGCCGCCCTAAAGGATCTCCTGCATCCAGCCATCATCTTTCTCACCTATGTGGAGAAGCAGTCCCATTTCCTCGTGCTAATCTGGATCAATCACCCTTCCTAACACTGTTATTGCTTTCTTAGCCTGTTGGCATAAGGACATCAGAAGCCCAAAGTGTGTGTGTGTGTGTGTGTGTGTGTGTGTGTGTGTGTGTGTGTGTGTGTGTGTGTGTGTGTGTAGGGGCGGGGGTGAAGTCTGAGCTTCTAGCTCAGTGGAATGATGCCTGCCATGGCTCCTGGCAGGCGCACTCCCTGCTCTCAAGCCAAAACTTGTAGGCCAGCAGGACTTGAGCAAAAAGATTTCCTGCTGGGTCACTAAGCATGATAGTGGAACTATTCCCTTTCCCACCTCCTTGATTCCTGGATCTGTAGATCCTGGATATGGGAGAAACTGTACCATACATTGAACACTGCTTCAAACATGTACCGCCTTCTGGAGAAAGCTTCCACAGCCCTCCAGGCTGCTACCACCTAATTGGCATGGTAACTGTGTTTTCGAAGGGCCAATCTGTCTTTCTATCAGGCCAGTTGATTTAGGATGATGGGGAACATGGTAAGACTAGTGGACCATGATCGTGGGCCCACTGTCACACTTCTCTGGCTGTGAAGTGAGTTCCTTGTCAGAAGCAATACTGTGTGGAATCCCATAGTGGCGGATATGGCCTTCTGTAAGTCCATTGGTGGTGGTCTTTACATAAGCATTACATGCCGGAAAGGACAATTCATAACCAGAGTAAGTATATATCCAGTGTGGGTAAAGCCTTGTTCTTTTCATGGAGGAAGTATTCCAGTGTTGTCAACCTGGCACCAGGTTGCCAGCTGGTCACCCCAGGAAATGGTGCCATACCTGGGGCTCAGTGTTGGTTGGCCTTTGCTGTGGGCAGATCTGGCGTTCAGCAGCAGCTGTAGGTCAAAGCAGGTCAGCTTTGGGGAGTGGGAGTCCATGTTATAGAGCTCATGTATAACCCCCATCAATGCCACTGTGGACCCTTGTTCGTGGGCCCATTGGGCAATGACAGGGATTGCTGGGGAAATAGGCTGAGTGTCCACAGAACGGGTCACCCTATCTACTTGATTATTGAACTCCTCAGCTGGAGTCATCTTTTGATCAGCATCTACATGGGTCACAGGTATCTTCACATCCTTTGCCCATTTGGAGACATCTCTCCACATATGTCTCCCTCGGGTACTGTTCCCACTAGTTTTCCAATCATGCTCTTCCCAAGTCCCTGGCCATCCAGCTAAATCATTGGCTACATCCCGTAAATCTGTAAATAATTGCACATCTGGCCAAAGTTCTTCCCACTGTGAAGATTCCCTTTGCCAGTGTCTTGCAGGCTTGTCCCAGAAAGGGGTTGTGATGCTACAGCTGTCTACTTCTGGGTGGTGCCTGCGTAACGTGCAGAGCCGTCAGTAGAACAGGCCCTAGCCTTCTCTTCCTCAGCCAGCTAGTCACAGGTGCACACCACGAGGTAATAGGTGCAGGCTTGACAGTGGGCAGCATTGTAACAGAGTAGAGACTATAGGCATTTGGGCAGCTTTTTCATGTAACTTTCTTGTGCCTGCCTCCAGAGCTGATCAACCTTGATTGCTTATAGACCACTTTCATTTGACAATAGATTGCTGCCGTGTGCATCTTACTTTATGACTTGTGTCAAATAAAACCCAGCTGGTGATGGGCAGCTCAGGTCCCATGATGACTTGGTGGCCTGTTGTCAAATGTTTCCACTAAGGTCCACTCGCAGTCTAAGCTGTGTCTTAAAGGGAGAATAGTTGTCTGCAGATAATGGTAGAGCTTTGTTCCAAAATCCCAAAGGTTTCTTCTGTGATTTACCTCTAGGGAACTGTCTAAGGCTCCAAGTAGCATCCTTACGTGACACTGACCCCTCGAGTGCCATTGGGTCTGCTGGATTGTATGGTCTAAGAGGTAGAGCAGCCCACACAGCAGCCTGTACTGTTGTAGGACCGTCTCCTGTTCCAGGCCCCACACAGAACTAGCCGCTTTCTACGTCCTTTGCTATATGGGCTTGAGTAACACACCCAGATAAGGAATGTGCTATCTTCAGACTCCAAATAGTGCCCTGTGACAAACACCATGACTGGAAAGCAAGCTGAGAGGAAAAGATTTATTCTTCTCACACTTCCACATTGCTGTTCATCACCAAAGGAAGTCAGGACAGGAACTCCATCAGGTCAGGAGCCCGGAGGCAGGAACTGATGCAGAGGCCATGGAGGGTGCTTCTTACTGGCTTGCTTCAGCCTGCTTTCTTATAGAACCCGGGACCATCAGCCCAGGGATGGCCCCACACACAATGGGCTGGGCCCTCCCCCTAATGACCACTAGTTGAGTAAATGCCTTACAGCTGGGTCTCATGGAGCCATTTCCTCAACTGAGGCTTCTTCCTCTCTGATGATTCTAGTGTCAGGCTGACACACAGAACCAGCCAGTACAGCCTTTAAATGTGTTTCTGTCTTGGTGGTGGGAGGGGCCAGGTACAAAAATTTATCTGTTACCTTAAAAGCAATATCTCTTCATGACCCAGACCCCTGGATGCCTTAGAATCTCACCAATGTAGAAGGCTTTTGAATTTTAGATGGATTTATTCCCCATCCTTTGATACACATATCTGTTACCAGAAGGTCCAACATGGTTTCTATCTCCTGTTTACTTGGTCCAATCAGCACGTTATCAATATAGTGAACTAATGTGATATTTTGTAGAAGAGATAGATGATCAAGATTCCTTTGGACTAAGTTATGACATAGGGCTGGAGAGTTAATATATTCTTGAAGCAAAACTGTAAAGGTATATTGCTAGCCTTGCCTACTGAAAGCAAACTGCTTCTGGTGGTCCTTTCCAGACGGGTACCAAGAAAAGGGCATAACATGCACCAGGATATGAGTTAATGTGGTCAAACAAGGACACTGTATACGGTACAGCAACTGCAACTGAAATCACCACTTGATTAGTTTTTAACAGTCATTTCTCTGCCATCCGCTTGTCTTCTGCACTTGCCGGATAGGAGCGTTGAAGGCATGTGTAATGGGAAGTACTATCCTGTATCTTCCAAGGCCTTGATGGCGGCACTGATTTCGGCAGTTCCTCCAGGGTGTGACACTGGTTTTGATTCACTATTTTCCCTGGCAGAGGCAACTCTGAAGCCGTCCGCTTGACCTTTGTAGCCAGAACATCCCTCACTCCACTGGTTGGGGAGTGAATGTGGGGATTCTGCCAATTTCTACGTCTGTCTGTCCCAGTCTATATTCTGAGGCTGGGGAAGCAGTCATGAGGTGAGTTCAGGGACCCTGGGCCTGCTGTGAGTGGGACTCTGGCCAACACTGCATTAACAGCCTGACCCCCCACGAGCTCCTGCTGTAACTGCAGGGCCCCACTGTCTCTTGAGGTGTCCCAGAATCAGGGTCAATTCATAACTGCTATCTAACAGACTCTGGAAAGTCCGATTGTTTCCTTGCCCCCAGTTCACAGCTGCCCTTGTCACATGCTGCAGGTCTCTATGGGGAAGTTGCTGGAGGAAGCTAGCTGTAACACTCATAGGTATTTTATCAAGGCCCTTCCTCAGGGGAACCTGGCCGTCCCTTCGCTTAAGGGGCTCTGTGTCTGCAAACTAGCTCAAATCTGAAAATTTGTTTATGAGTCAAGATCCCTTTTTGCTATGATACAATGTAGCCTTTCTTTCATTTGTTTGGGAATTTTTCAGCTTAAACAAATCAAACAAAAATTCTTAAGACATTTTAAAAACACTATTTCATGCCTGGAAACACCATGATTAGGTTAGCCAATACCAAAGGTACGTACAAGTCATGCCACTGTAAAAATCAGTTTGCCTGTGCTGCCCGTTAAAGGCCAGGCTGCTATGCTGCGGACATTGGTTTGTCCATGCTGCCCGCGATAACGGTAGTCACCTCGCCCTCAGCGATTCAGTGTTGTCATCTGGCCCTGATACTCTGGGGCCCAAATCAACCCATCGCATGAATCCATCCACCTGAGAAGCAGCGACCTTAAGGCCTAGCTCAAGGAAAAGGGCGAAAACAAAGCTTTTCAAATGTGTCTGTTCCCTCTCATCAGTTTGCATCCTAGAGGATTCGTGAAAGGCTTGTCTTCTGGCTAACCCAGTGTGGAGGATCAGGATTTACACAGCATACCTATTGCAGTTTCCCTGAGCCTTGAATTCCCCTGCAACTCAGATGTTGGTCTGGTCTGGGTACAGGGGAGGCTAGGAGACATGACTCCTCAGCTAGGTATGGTCCCAGGAAAAACCCAGCTGGTCCCACCACTGGGAGGAAGAGGGTAAGGAAGAGGACACCACAGTGCTTCCTGGCTGTTCTTTATCTTACATGGGTGCAGAAGCCTGGAGGGAGGCACAGGATTCTACACAGGCAGGACTGGAGGGGGGTGATAAGATAACTTAGTTTTGCTTTTTTGTTTTGTTTTTGTGGACAGAAACTCCTAGAGCTCACTTTGTAGACGAGGCTGGTCTCAAACTCACGGAGATCTGCCTGCCTTTGCATCCCAAGTACTGGAACTAAAAAGTGTGTGCCACCCCCACCCCCACCCCCACCCCCAACTCCCGGCTGTTTTTGCTTTTTCATGAATAGATTTTACATTTAGAATAGTTTGAGGTTCAGTGTCCTGTTAATTCTCATTTGGCACCAGAATGCTACATTTGTTGCAGTTGGTGAACACACCGATCCCTTGTTATCATCCGAAGTTCATGTTAGGGTTCCTGTGTAGCCTCTCCCATGGTCTGAGTGCCAACTCAGCGGGGTGTGGAGTCCCCTGGAGGGCACGCCCTCGCCATGTCTGTGAGGGCGTGTCCAGAGACTCACGTTGAATGAAGGGCACCATGCCGAGGTTGGGGCCTGAAGTGAATAAAAGGAGAAGCCATCAAGCTCCGTACTCATCTTTCTCCAGCTGCACCAGGTCCCTACGGTCCCCTTGCCGTGGAGGACTATGTCCTCCCAAATGACAAGCTGAAACAAACCCTTCCTCAAGTTGTTCTTGTCAAGTAGTTTGTCAGAGCGATGAGGAGAGTAACTATCATGGTGTCCCATATTCAGTGGATTTGGGGACACGTGTAATGACACCGTTACAATGTCGCACAGAGTAGTTCCACTGGAAAACTGCCAAGCTGTCAGTTAAGGTTCAAAGTTTATACTAACTGGGAGGATGTTTTCAGTTACAAACAAAATAAATGCCGATTCAGGAAGAGCTTCTGCCGTTGGTGGGCACCATTAGCAGGAGGTCTGGAGATAGGCAGGGCTTGAAGGTTTGTATTTTAAGGACCTTTCCTTTCTTCCTTCCACCATGGCCTCACCTGTGCCTGCTCCATCTGGAGCTGGCTCTTGTCACGCTGGCGTGGCTGCTGTGTTCTAGGCTGACATCCTTGTAGCACCACAGCCTGAGGTACTTGTTAGTTGTTTGCTTTCTCTCCCAAAGGCCCCCAGTGCAGCGCCTCATGCGACTAATAGAGCATGCAGCATTGACTGTGTGTACCTGTCGTTTTATGTGCTGGGGAGCATAAGTGACCCAGACAGACAGAAGTCCTGGCCCTCGTGGGGTCCGCATTCTAGCTAGAGGAGGAAGATGCGCATGAAGGAAAGAGATGAGCAAGGTAACGGTACATGAGGGGCCATGAGGAGAGTACAGCAGGTGGGGAAGTGCTGCCTGTGGAGGAACTGCCACCTCCACGAGGTGCTCGGGAGACATGGCCTTGAGCACAGGCATGACGGAGGAAAAGAGGGGGCCCCGTGGGCGTAGCAAGGGCACATGTCCTTACCATGTCCCTCTCTATGCCACAGTTTTAAGGCATATCACATCCCTCTGGTTTTTGCTTCTCTTGACATTTGGGGTGGGCTGCTCCTGCTTTTATGTTGAGTTACTTTAAATTTCATGACCCCGTGTTCTGGCCCCCTACCTAATTTCCTTCTTCTTCCCTTGGGAAATTATATTTGTGTCTGCCATCTGCCCTCTGGCCGTGCTGGTGAGCATGGAGACAGATAATCCACCTGGTTGTTAGTGAGGGGTGCCTCTTCTGTCAGCAGACCACACACACACACCATGCACCCTCTCACTTTTTTAATGGTAACTACTGGGTCTTTAACTGAAAACGTTTCATTTGTATATTAATCACTAAGATGGTTTCCAAAGGTAGCGCTCGGTTTTGTGTCATATGACAGATTGCTTTTCCATGTTTCCTGGCTTGCCTGTTCTCAACTTGCCCGCTGGCCTTTCTTCTTGTTCAGTCATTAATGGAAGGCACGTTTGGTTGAATTGGTATCTCATCCCCTCTTGCTACTGTTCCAAGCTGTACCTTTCTGAAATTTGACATTTTTCCTTTGTAGGAAGACATGTTAGACTTACTCATCCAACTAATATTTATTGTGCTAGAAACGCTTAACTTCTTGGCTAGGTCATACAGCCATTGTCAACATACTCAGTAAATGAAGCTAGCCTTTTGTGGGCAGCCTCTGAGTGGTTCTTCCTTTAAATATGTTTTGTTTTATTGGCTTTTCTGTGAGTGGCTTATACATGCTTTGTTTCCATGTCTTCCCCCCTATGGTGTCACCATTTCGCTCATGTCATCATGGTCAGTATGTAGTGATATCAGACATGTCCTTTGTTCCTTATGCCCTTAGTGGGCCTCTTTGAATAGAATGCAACAGGAACTTTGTTCTTTGTGGCCACTGTTTTGTTTGGGACAGGGCTGCTTTCTTGTCTGTGTCTGGTTCACGCTGAAGCGCTGATGGCTGCAGAGCTGTGAGCCGACAGCCTTTATCTCATGCCCCTCTTTACGTCTCTTGTGTCCCTTGGCATCAGAATTGCATTCATTCAGTTTGTGCTTGAGATAGGCAAGTGGTAAATTTTTCTTGTTACTTTTCATACATCATTTCCTGTTTTATTATGTGTACGGTCAGAGTGAGTACTTCAAATTCTGACCTTTGAGGCCAGACTCAGTTTTCTTTTCAAGGAGATGAATAAATTGGTTATAAGCAGATTGCCAAGACTGAAAAGCTTCTAAGGTCCAAGGAGGATCCAGTGGGCAAGGGCTCTCTCCACGGGCCCTGAGGGCTCACAAGTTTGGGCATTCAAGTGTGCTAGGGAGAAAAGGTGAGAAGGGCTGGAAAGCAGGATTTCTCAAGGGAACTTGCTCTTATTGGTGACACAGAGAGCCATGTGCACACATAAGGAAAGGGACAGCTAGTCTCCCACTTTGATTTAGGATGCCTTAAGAATTGTCCTGGAGGGGGCTGGAGAGATGGCTCAGCAGTTAAGCACACTGTCTGTTCTTCCATAGGTCATGAGTTCAATTCCCAGCAACCACATGGTGGCTCACAACCATCTATAATGTAATCTGATGTCCTCCTCTGCCTGCAGATGTACATGAAGGCAGAGCGCTGTATACATAATAATAAATAAATAAATCTTTTTTAAAAAGAATTGCCCTTGAGCCCATAAGAAAAGAAGAGCTGGGTTGTTATGGTCACTGAGTGTACAGTCACATCTGGAAAGGTCGTTCATGGCAGAGACAGAACAGAACAACTGGGGTGTTCTTCTGACGTACACACAGCAGGGCAGGGAGAGTAGCAAGTGGTTGTAACAAGAAAGAGAAGGTTGGAAGCTCCTTGGAGCCCGCAGAGAGGAAGAAAAAGGGCATCTAGGTACATTCAGTGACCACTGTCACCTGTAGCCCTGTCATGCCTGAAGGCGATGTGTAGGTAATCAGAGCAGAGCTTGTGTTTTCTAATATGTATCAGTAGAATCAGAGTTTGTTTTATACAAGGTCTTAGTATCATGTTTACATACAGTGAATAATCTTACTCTTCATGGTTTACCTAAGTATATGGCAAGAAGTAAGGGTAACTGGACAACACATGCTATCTCCTTTCTGGAGAATGTATATGGTGCATCATGTATATGTATATATTCACATGTATATATAATGACTGCACATAGTGATAGAAAATGCTAAGCATGCTCCCCACCTTGACTCCCTTTTCCCCTAAGCATTTGTAAGAGTTGTTTTGAAGTAACCTGGTTTTCCTGGGCACGTCCCAAAGCTAAAACATAAAGACCCCTGTAATTTGTGGCCCACACACTGTAAAGTCTTAAGGGACTTTTGGTTTATTTCTTAGATTGTGGTTGTGTATCAATACAGGGTCAGTCCGATGGGAGCAGAAATCATGGGCCATCTTGTTCCCCAGTGGGTTCCTAGCACCTGGACACCTGGGGACACTCCAGATGTTTCAGAACCACTATGACTGGTTGAATGAATGAAACATTCTTAGTAATGTCAATTTAATAACTGATTTTTAAGCAAATACATTTTAATTTAGAGTTTATTTGCTTTACATGTTTCTAAATGCCCCTGTCAGTGTTTATACAGAAGCAATTAGGATGTGTGCCCAGGCCCCACTTGTGTTTCCTTACTCTGGCCGTAGGTCCGCTCATCTCATTCCAGTTAAAGCCCCCTCCCAAAACCACACCACCTGCTGCTGCTAGGACCAGAAGCAGAAGCAGAAACAGAAGCAGTGTAGAGTCCGCTGTGTACTAAACCCATCTCTGCGTATTGTTTGTTTTGAGATAGGGTCTCTATTAGCCAGTGCTGGCCTGGAACTCTCGGTATCTCTCAGCCTTCTGAGTACAGATGTGTACTAAGTGGTGCTGTGCACCCTCCTCCCCCCCTCCCCTCCTCCCCTCCTTCTCCTCCTCTTCTTTCTGAGGCCTGTGGAGACAGCAGTCAGTAAATGCTTGTCATGCTAGCCGAGAACCTGGCTTAAATACACACACCAGGGAAGAGAGGCGGCAGAAGCCGAGGCTTAGTGACCAGCCAGAGCAACCGAACTGCTGAGCGAGAGACCCAGTCTCCAGGGAGGTAAACGGCATTCCTGAGGCTGATACCCAAGAGTATCGTTTGGCCTCTGCATATACTTGAATTTGCACTTGTGCACATACATGCATATGCACATGTGCACATGCACACACACACATATGCTCTCATACACAAATGGGTCTCAGAGACAAATATAGATAAATGGAACAGCTCCATCCACGAAAAATACACTGAGTTTATTTGCAATTTTAATTTCTCTAATTAGACACATTAATGTAAAAATTTAAGCTAGGCAAAACTAAATCTCAGTATTTATCATATAGCCTATTACATACAAAATGTTGTTTCAATGTGTGATCAGTGTGAGAGGACTGCCTGTTTTATAGTCGTGTTTGTGCTAGCACAACTCTGAGTTGACAGCTACAGCACCTGTGTAATTCGAGCAGACAGACTTGAAGCGACTAGAGTGTTGTGTTTGGGGGGAGGCTGTAGGTGGCAGCTTGCTGTGCCCATTCCTCCTCCTGCCGAAGCCCCGGAGCATATGAAGATTCTCGTGTTTCTCTTGCTGACTATAAATAGCAGACACATGTGCTTCGTGGTGTAATGTGAAATGGCTGTGCCGCCTGGTCAGGTTTCTGTGGACAGTGGAGACAAATGATGTTTGTGTTCTGTGACACTGAGGAAAAGAGACCCCCCCCCCCCAGAGCACGTATTCAGTATCACTGTAGGCTAGGAGAAACCCTGGCTTTCAGTGTAGACTGGTGTGCCCTGAGCTATGAGCTTGGGGGAAGACATTTGTGCTGGCCAGTTTTATGTCACCTTGATACAAGATAGAGTCGTCAGAGATTGGGGGGAGCACCAACTGAGGAAACACCTCTGTAAGATCAGGCTGCTGGAAAGCCCGTACCGGGCCCAGCCCATTGTGGGTGGTGCCACCTCTGCATTGGTGGTCCTGGGTTCTGTAAGAATGCAGGCTGCATAAGCCACAAAGAGCAAGCCAGTAAGCAGCACTCTTTCATGGCCTCTGCATCAGCTCCTGTCTCTGGGTTCCTGCCCTGCTTGAGCTCCTGTCCTGACTCCTTTGAGTGATGAGCAGTAATGAGGAAGCCTAAGCCAAATAATCCCTCTCTTCTCAGAGATGTTTTGGGTCATGGTGCTTCATCTCAGCAATACACACCCTAACTAAGACAGTGTTCATATTCATCTACTTTCCTGGCTCCCGCTACACATTTTATAACTTAATTGTAACACAGAGAGACATGTCGTAAGCACAGGAAGCTCTGGCTGGTTCCACCCCCAAGACAGCTTCTGCCCATCGGGAGCTGTTTTAGCCATGGGGTTGCAGCAGAGGCAGGAATTTTGTCTTTGAACTTTTATTCTAATAGATGGGGAGAAATAGCACACAAAACAAAACAAAGGGAGGAAGTGCACGGAGAGAGCGTGAGGGGTCAGGGTCATCCACTGGTGTTTGTATGTCCAGCTGGTATCCAAGCAGGTCTGGAGATCCACTGGGCTGGGCAGTGCTGGTGATGAAGGTGCACGCTGTTAGTTTGGGGACCAACATGGGGTCTGAAAGGTGACACAGGGAAAGAAAGGAGCCTGAAGTTGGAGATAGGTTACAGATGAAAGATCCAGAGACTGTAAGGAAAAGGTACAGCGGCAGAGACTGGTCCCATGGAGTCACTGAATCAACTCTGTGACTTTGCTTGTCACTCAGCGCAGTGGGAGAGACAACGCAAGTTCTGACCCAGGGTCTGTAGGTAGTTTAGGTGAAAAATCACATCCTGATTTTCACAAAGCTGTGAAAATCATCTCCTTCTGCTGTGAACAGAGACAGCAAGCTATGGCAGCATCCTCAGCCCCTGCTGCTTCCTCCTCACTTTCCTGCAGTGCTGCAGATTTTGGGTGCCCGCAGTTGTCACGCGTTACTTTTGCACATCAGTGCACAGAGTTATGGTCACCAATAGACCACTGCTGAATCACATCTATTTAAGTGCACTACTGGAATTCTCTACATCGTGGTTTATAGACTTACACACAGTTTTCCAAGAAGGGCCTTGGGCATAAAAGGCCATGGACTCCCCACTACTGAGATGGCTCTGGACTTGATAGGCATCACTCCAGCAGCTCAGCTGAGGATGGATTCGGGGAGCAAAGGTAAACACATGGCTGCTGTTGTGACATCCCAGGTGTGGAGTGGTGGCAGCTGGGGTGAGCCGCGGGGATGGCAGGAAGCAGTGGATTCACGTGTATTCTGGAGGGAAAGCCCATCGGATGTGTGGCTGAGTCGGAAGGGCCATGCAAGAACACCAAGATGAAACTGGTGGCTTGGGCCTGAACCGCTACAATGTGGAGCTGCCACCCATCCAGGTGGGGCATGGTGGAGCAGCAGCATTAATCTTCAGATTAAGCTTGTACAAATTTTGAACAGCATTCCACATTACCTTCTATAAATCCTTACCTCAAAAACCTGAAACTGGAGTAGTAGATACCGGGTGACTTGCCAAGGCTCTCTCTGCTCAAACTTTACTTTATTAAACAAAACCTCTTTCTTTCTTTCTTTTTCTTTTTCTTTTTCTTCTCCTCATAGCGACTTCAGCCTTATGCTGTAGTTTATCCGCTATTTAACCACATCAGTTTGGCTTGGCTGTCACTTGCCGTTGCTGTCCCCTTCCTCTCCTTTTCAGCATTCTCTGACATTGTGTGCATGTGTGCACATGGGCCATATATATATATATATATTACACATAATAATGGCGTATTGAGATGTAATATAACATAACATAACATTTAATATGCCCACTTAATTGTATAGTTCAGTGGTTCTTAGTAGATATATAAAGACGTACACTCATCAAAAACATTTCTTGTCACCTCTAAGCCTCCTCACACCCACTGAATTGTCACCTCTGGTTACTTGTCCCCACAGCCAGCCAAGCTCCTCTCTGCCTCTGTAAACCTGCCTACTGTGCGCATCTCATAGACGCATGCATAACTGCACAATGCACAGTGTTTCACACGTGCCTCTTCTCACATGTAACATACCTTGTCACTTCATTCCCTTTTGTGGCTGAATAACATTCCATTGTGTACATGTGCCACATTTAGGTGGTTTTCTCCTCTGGGAGTGTTTTGTCTAAGGTGCTGTGACCATTTTGTAGGACTTTCCCCCCACTTTTTCTATTTTTCTAATACATTTGGTCTTGTTTCTAACATTTAAATATCAGAACTAGACTTTGCTGCAAGCTATCCATATCAGAGCCAAGTTCTCATCTTTGTCTTAAAGAGTACCTAAAATTATAACCGAGGTGATATTAGTGTTCAGTTAATTTTATACATATACGTCTTTGCAAACAGGCTATTTGTTTATAATATGTAACCTTGCGTGACAATTTTTTCCTTCAAGCACAGATTTTAGCCAATTAGGAGTTAATAGGTTAGAATCATTTATTATTCTGTTTAGTAACAAAACCTTGATGAGTGGAGAGACCATGGCATCAGGTCAGCTACATGACACAAAGGACACACAGTGGGAATATGGAACTCAGGCTTGACGTGAAACTGCCCCTTTCTATGGGACGCCTGTGCCAGCCCTTGGCATGTTATATTTATATGTCTCCGCACGTGTACACATATTCAATAATAACAAATAAAAGAGGTCATGGATTTGAGAGGAAGCACGTCAGTCTGTCTGTGTGGAGGTTCACAGAGTGGGTGCAGGGAGGAAAGGGAAAGTGGGAAATGATATCATCATATTTTAGATTTTTAAATTTTTTAAAAATTTGGGAGAGTGAGTTAATCTCCCTTTATGAAATATGAAGTAAAGTATGCTGAACATTGTAACTTACATGCACTAAAATATATGTATTTGGAGTGTATTTACTTTGTATTGTTGTTGATTCATAAAATCAGTGATTTTTATCTTATTCTTTGTATGTATTTTTGTGTATTTTCTAGTATTCTAGAATTAAGTGAGGTACTTTTATAATCAGTCACCTTAACGTTACATAGATACACACTGCCAGACTTTATCTTATGTAATTGTGATATTATTTTAGTACTATAACCAAGAACCTATTTCTGTTCTTGTGCAGGTCCATTAACATAAGGCTGACCAGCCCTGAGGATACTCCTGGTATTGAAAATCTTATCAACACCCTCATGCTCAGTAGGAAGATCCTGGATGAAGTAGACCAGTACAACAAAGCTCGCAGAGACCCAGTAAGCACTGCTGGTCGCTCTGCGCTTTCCTCTTCCTGGTCCCCAGGGGCCATTATAACCCACGAAGGGCTGGGCTCCGAGCTTCCTTGAGCACCACCTGGAGAATCAGCAGAGGAGGGTGAGAAGTTGGCAGATCTGTCATCATGCAAGGATAGTTTAGGAATCCATGGTGTCAGATGCCCACCCCAGTAGCAGTGAGCACCGGGCTTAGGGTAAGGGAGCTCCGTTTTAATTATGTCAGATGTGAGCCCAGCCAGGTCCTTTTGTTATGCTGGCTTGAGGTTTCAAGGACTAGATAAAAGGATGACCCTATGTGGTCAGTGTTTGGTCTTCTATATAATAACCTATATGTGAGCTGTGGAAAACATCAGGCTACATGCTAACACTGAGGCCTTGAGGTCACTGCCAGTTGACCTCACTAGATGTGCAATTAGCCAAGAGGTTGGAGAAATAGCCTGTAACTTCTCTAATATGCTTTATTTTGAAACAGTTTTTATCAAACTATGACCAAGAAACATTTTAGTAGATTTTACAATTCAAATATACTATTTAAGTAGGACCTGCTACTGGAAAGAGACAGGTCCCCACTGGTCACTGGTCACTGGTCCCCTCATACTTCTATTCAGAAAACCAGGAACTAGTTATACCTGCTTCCGAGCTTTATGTAATGAAAATCATTTGGCTTTCCTTGTGTGAAGTTCCTTTTCCCAGCAATATGCTTGTCGGATTTGTCTGTTTTACAAACAAATTATTTCATAACACGAATATATCACTATTTCTGCATTCTACTGCTGGTGTCATTTGGAAAAATAGGAAAGATTGGATTTTCAAATATAAAATAAAACAAACCTTTTAAAGTTAATATTAGGGTCACCAGAGAGACACGAAACACCTAAACGTGGTAATGCCACAAAAATATACATTATAAGGGAACGAAATTAAAGTTTCTTTCCACCACATGCATTATGCTGTGGTTTTTTCTTTTTTCCTTTTTTTGACTCTTATTCATTTATAGCCTCTCAAGTTCTCCTTCACCAAGCATGGCCTAATGAATTTGAAGGGAATGCTCTCTAAGATGAAACTTTTAGTGAGGCGTCTGGAAAGATGGATCTGCAGTTAAGAGCACTTGTTGACTAGGCTCAGTTCCCAGCATCCACATGGTGGCCTACAATGAAACTGTAACTTCAGTTCCGGAAGACCCAATACCCTCCTCTGACCTCCACAGGCACCAGGTGTGTCTGTGGTGCACAAGCATAAAGGTAGCCAAAGCAATCATGTGAATAAGAGTCACACAAGTCTAAGAGCGTTAAGGCATTTGAATGAGACTGAGGTGGACCTTTTCTTGTAATAGAGAGTGCGTCTTTGCACTGACCATCGATACTTACTACTGAAGGTACCGAGCCATGGCAAGTGATGCAGCTGGGGCCTTGATAGGAGTCAAGGCAGCAGCAACCTCAGCAATAGCAAGCATCCTGATAGCCACGGTGGTCTTCATTGCCACCAATGAGAGAGAGGGAGAAGGTGGGCGGGGCAGGGGGGAGGGAAAGGGGGAGAGGAACAGGGAGGGGGAAGGGGAAGGGGTGGGAGGGAGAAGGGGGAGGGGAAAGGGAGGGGAGGGGAGGGGAAAGGGAGGTAAGGGGAGGGAGAGGGAGTGAGCCACAACAGGAAGTCTTGTATCTCTGCCTCTAGAAGACTGGCTAAGACAAAGCCTAGTCTTGTAACTTGAGCTCTGGGACATTTTCCCCAGAGAAATGATGATGTGCACACTATACAAGTATTCATAGCAACTGGAAT